>FWPY01000054.1:600000-1176451 GCA_900174645.1 Sonneratia alba
GTACAGATTTACTGGACGGTGAGCACCACGAGCAAGGATCCAAAGCATTTTGTGAATCCGGAGGCATTCGACCCGACCCGATACGACGAGGGCAGCTCGGCGCTCCTGCCCTACACGTACGTGCCGTTCGGTGGCGGCCCTCGGCTTTGCCCCGGGAAAGAGTACGCCCGGCTGGCGATCCTCACCTTCCTGCACAATGTGGTGAAGAAGTTCAACTGGGAGGTTGTTGATCCGAAAGAGGAAATCATAGAAGGCATGATCCCTGTTCCTTCCCGAGGACTCCCTGTTCGTCTCAACCCACACGATGCATAGTCAATCTCCCATGTTTGATTTATTTTCACACACGTGGACCACTTGCAGTAGCCGTCGTGTCTGTATATGATGCACACACACACTCCTGAGATGGAGTTGAAATCAACCATGTACTCGTGTCTGGCTGGGTCTTGACATGCCCCGACTCTTATTTGTAATGTGACCGCACGTGTTGCCTGAGGTTGTACTTCCACGTCCAATTTATGTCTGCTGCACTCCATGCATGTGCACCTACCAATGAGTGGAGTCCATCCTCTGAAATTATTTGGTCCCTTTTATGTGAATTCAAAAAACATTAGGAGATGGAAAAAGAATAAGAATTAAATTTACAGTGTTAGAGATGGTAATTTAAGTGAATGAAAGGGGTAAACTTGTACGGTTAAGATGATTAGTTAAAAAAATTTTCTAACTTAGATTAAGAAAAGTCGGGCACGTCTTAGGAATCGTACGATATGCATTGTTGAACTTGTATTTCACGGAAAAAACATGGCTTTTTTTTTCTCTGCATTTACATCATTCCCACCACCAAGTCACCGGCGCACGCTTCATCCTCGGATTAAGTTTAGGTGCACGATTGCATCTGCCGCACGTCCACGTCATTTGTTTTCCCGGGACATCAATTCCTTCACATGCACGCAAGTTTTCCGATTGAGTGGACTTGGACTTACCCCGGCTGGAATGGTTTTCGTTTGATTTGTCAGTTTGCGTACCAACCAAACGTGCTTATCGTCGGATTTTCTTAATATGTGCAGTAAATCATTTTAATCCAAACTAATTCAGATTTAAACCGAGATAACCCTTCTAAGAAGTAATAAAATTATCTCAATTTATTTATAATACTTGAATATGATATCTTACTTAAAAGGGAAGAGATGTTGAATAATCTGAATCAATTTACGTTGGTGGATTTGTTGGTATGCATATTTGTACATCACATTGTCATGTAGAATGTTTCTTCATCATGCGTTGATTGCTCTTATTCCAGGCCTCGTCCGACAAGAGCCACTCCCGAGTGGCTTAAACAGCGAGAGTGTCTCGTGTTCCTTAATTTCTTCGACCTTTCCTCCTGCTACACACGTGCTTACCTATTTACTCGCGTTGCCTGGCTACATCCCCCGCGAGCTCTTTTGATTACTGAGCAAGACGAAGCGGTAACTGACGGTAGGGTTGAGCCAGATCAAATAATGCCCAGCTACGTCCACAGACGCTAATCATGTGGGCAATATATAGAATCAGCCACTCGACATATGCAAACTGCCCATAGCTTTAAAAACCGGACTGGGCGGTTGGTTTGATCGAGAACTGACTACTCACTGGTCCGGTTCTTATAAAAACTTAATTGCTCTTTCAATGAGGATAATTTCGGTTGAATCGGTTGGTGAATCAAATTAAATTGGTAAAAAAACTGACATACTTAAAATTTAAAAAATAAAAATATATTATAATGCACATATTTTATTTTACTAGACATATATTTATATTTTATATTAATTTTTTAATATAATAATTATATTAATAATTTTTATTATAAATTATATTCAAATTATGATATTATATAAATTTATTAGTAATATTAATTATTAAATATACGGTTCAACCCATTGAATTCCAGTCCGACCCATGAACCCATACCATACCGGTTTCCGGTCCGATCCGGTTTTAAAAACTATTAAACTGCCCCTGCTCTGGTTGTGAGCGTCTCAACCGTCCTGCCCAAGCCCAACCTACTGGCCCGTTGAGTTTGGGCGGAGTTACCAGCCCAGGCCCAACGTGATTAAGTGAGCCCAATAGCCCAAAATGATTCCCTGTGCTCATGGTAGTCGTAGGGAATCTAATCTATAGGGATAGCATATTCCGTTCCGTTTCTTCTTCACGGGAGGGAGGGAGGCAGGCAGGGTGAGACGGCTGACGGTTCGGTTTCCTCTTCCTCTGTCCTTCCCACTCTCAGACACCAGCGGTCTGTCTGTGTGTCTGTCTGTCTGTGTCTCCTCTTCCTTCGTCCTCCGTCCCGGTTGCCGTCTGCCTCGTGCTTGCTATATCTTGCACACCATGGACGCGACGCGTTCTCTGAACCCGCTTCATTTCCCTTTTAAAACCAATCCGTTTCTTTCCCCGGCTTACGCATCCAAATTCGGGGTTTCCCGCTCCCTTTTCATCCCTCAAGCGGCTGCGAAGAAACTGAAGGTTCGCTACGAGATTGAGGCCAAAGCGAACGGCGCTCTCTCTGCTGACTCCGACCCTCTCTTCGGTGACCGGGTGGGCACTATGACTGGACTCGTGCCTCTTCTATTCTCTATTTTTTTCCCCATTGTTCAATACTAATTCCCTTTTTCTTTTGGGTTGGGCGGATTTAAGTTGAATTAAATGATATGGACTACTTTCGAGTCTCGTCCGGGCTTTTGCCAGCCAGCCGCTTCATTGTCTGATTTGCTTGTATTCTTGAGGTGTATGAAGAAGACTTGTCTATGAGTTGCATTTTAGCTCTTCGAGTGTATTCTTTTCAAATTGAATGCTGACGAGCTGCTCGCATGTTACTAGATGTTTTCCTTTACCTTTGCAGGAGCATGACCTTGACGGTCTGTAATATCTTCTAATGTTGTCTTCTTCTCGCTTCCAGCAAAAGGCACTGGAATCGGCTATGAATGACATAAATAATGATTTTGGAAAGGGGAGCGTCACAAGACTGGGCACTGCAGGCGGTGCTTTAGTGTATGAGGCTTCTGGTGTTAATATTTCTTATCCTATCTATAATTTTCCTTTGTTCAGTTCCTGATGCCATGTTCAACTGAGGTGCTTCTTGTCACTTCACCTTCTGGACTATATTACCAGTGATCATGGGTTGGGGTAGCTTGTGTCTCTGGTTTCTCTGGATGATAAACTTACATTTTTCTTGGAATATTAACATCTGCAGTGAAACTTTTCCAAGCGGTTGTATGACACTGGATTTTGCTTTAGGCGGCGGTCTTCCAAAAGGGAGGATTGTTGAGGTGTTATTTCTTTTTATGTGCTTCTCTCAATTTTAATGTTACATGGCATCTTTCATACTCATATTGTGTCTAGACTTGATTTTGATTTCTAATTTCCTACATTCTCTCGCTTTAAAGTCTAGGCTGTATCGCATCTTATGATCATCTGAAAGAAACGATTTACTTTTGTCACGTGCTAAATTATTTCCATTTAATCATCTTGACTGAATTGACAATTGAGTTTGTTTATGCATACTGTGTCATTTAGTCAGAGGGAGGGCAAGGAAAAGATCGGAAAAGATTATTATTCCTGATCTTTCCCCGTACCATCACTTGTCTTCCACCTTACTCTTTCTTGAGCTTCTAGCACTTCGTTTAGATCTTATCGGTCTCCAACTCTTGATTACCATCTTTTGTTTCAGATTTTTGGTCCAGAAAGTAGTGGAAAGACAACTTTAGCACTCCATGCAATTGCTGAAGTTCAGGTCCTTGTCCTTTTTCTATTTCTCATTCATCAGGACCTACATATAAAAAAATACATGCCTTTAAAACTGAAAATTACATTTTTACCATGCAGAAGCTAGGAGGCAATGCAATGCTGATTGATGCAGAGCATGCGTTTGATCCAGCTTACTCAAAAGCTTTGGGTGTTGATGTTGAAAGCCTGATTGTGTGCCAACCTGATAGTGGTGAGATGGCCTTGGAGGGTAAGCTTCTAGACTTATGTTTGGGGCTTTTAGTGGGGAGCATTCATCTGATTGAATTAATTTTGGCAGGATTACCATTTCTTTTATTAGTTTTAGATGCCAAAAGAAAAAAAAACTCATTTTTTAGCTGTTTCCCACAGTCGCAGACCGCATGTGCAGATCTTTTGCTGTGGATCTAATATGCATCGATTCAGTCTCAGCACTGACTCCACGTGCCGAGATTGAAGTATGCCAGTCTTTGTTTTGCATTAGTTTTATTAAATGTCAAACTTCATGGTATGCTGATATTTGTGACCCCTATACGTATATAGGGTGAGATTGGGACGCAGCAGATGGGGGCACAAGCGCGCCTCATGAGTCAAGCTTTGCGTAAAATGTCGGGGAATGCATCAAAAGCTGGATGTACCCTCATATTTTTAAATCAGATAAGATACAAGGTACTTTTTATTACTTAGATGGATTAGGTATACCGCGTGCCTCCTTGTAACTGCACGAGAACCTTACATTACATATATCGTGTGTGGCTGCAAAATGAGCCTTGTGTTACCGTGTTGATTGATGGTTCCTGATTTCCTCTATGTTGTATGTGTTGGCTTGAAATGTTACTGTTTCACGTTTTAGTACGTCAACATTTATTCTCTGTTTGTTTCTAGAAATTGACAATGATGCTTTTGATGTTCTGCAAGATTGGTGTTTATTATGGTAATCCAGAAGTGACAAGTGGAGGGCTAGCATTAAAATTTTTTGCCTCTGTACGCCTTGAAATACGTCCCATTGGCAAGATTAAGTCCGTAAGTGCAATATTTGTTTCACTGCTTATTTTCTATGAATTATTTAATTTGTCTAAATTTATTTATGCAAATGTTTGCCCTGCAAATGTAATGTTGTTTTAGGCTAAAGGAGATGAAGATGTTGGGCTTCGTGTTCGGGTGAGAGTGCAAAAGAGTAAGGTAAGTTGAAGTAGTATTTACATGGCCAAGGATTGTCGGCTGCATATACTGATCTGTGATCTCCAGCTATGTTGTCTCTGGCTCGATGTAGTTCTAGATTCATTAACTGCGAAATTAGTTGAAAATAGATTTATAGACAGAGAAAAAGGTTGACATTATGTAAGAATGAAGAGCTCTTAAGAGACGTGTCTATTTTCTTAAGGTTCAATTCAGAATAGTTCTAATGTTTTGGCATGTCTAATGTATTTATTGTGAAATAGTTCTTGGGTTTGATATCCATAGAAGTGTTAACTGAAATGGATGAATCAGCCTTACTCTTTGCATCATTTCCATGTTGCTTCACAACCTTCCATTCACAACCCTCAAATTTATGCTGTCAATTTCAATGGAGATTCATCATCCTTACTCATTCCATAAGCAGGTATCAATTCCATACAAGGAAGCTGAGTTCGAAATTATATTTGGTGAGGGAGTGAGTAAACTGGTTAGTATTGCATATGAAAAGCTTTTCCTCCTGTTTTTTCCCCTCGAATTCCAAAGAGGACTTCGCCATTTAATGTTTCTCTATTACATGCAGGGATGCATTCTGGATTGTGCTGAAGAGATGGACATTGTGGTTAAAAAGGGGTCGTGGTATAGCTATGGGGATCAGAGGTATGATTAGAAAATTTTAGCTTTTTATCAGCTCACATTGTGATTGACCAGCTCGCATGTCATTTGGTTATTGAGCTTTTCTTTCCTTAAGTATTGTGGGTTCAAGTCACTGTCATCTCCTGTATATATACAACTGTAACCTAAATGATAAGGCCTACACGGATCCTTGCTTGACCCAGTTGACATTGTGATGGGATGATCTATATATCATCTTCCTATTTTATTCTCTACAATTTTTTATCAGAAAAATGTAAATTAATCCAGCTTCTTACTATTTTTCACTTTCCCTTTTTCATGCTTTTTGTACTTCTAATGATAAAAATGTTTGAAACATCCAACCTTTTCCTCTTGCAAGACTACCTGTTCAAAGTAAATCAATTCAGCAGAAATTCTTTCGACACTTTAATATCTGTTATCTTCAGCTGTATTATTGTTTGATGTAGCTTAATGCTGCTAACTTAATGTTTACATTTGCCCCCCCAAACAAAAAAAAAAAAAGGTTGGGGCAGGGAAGAGACAGAGCATTGCAATACTTGAGAGAAAATTCTGATCTACACAATGAGGTAGAGAAGGTATATTTTCTTACTTCTATTGAACCTGAAGCTGAGCTTGATTATTTCTTAGGATCGGTGTAATAAGTTCTGCATTTTGAGCATTAGAAGAACTTCTGCACACCTTTGATTGGTACTTCTTTTGCATGTGCAGATGGTGAGGTCAATGATGATAGAAGGAAGAACAGGAGGTCTGGGCTCTACTCTTGGAGGAAACTCATTACAGCACCGCCAAGATGAGGATATCTATGATGAGATCCAATGAGATGGGGCTCCTCTTGCTGCCCATTACTCAGTTCACCTCGAGGTGTTTGTCAGCTGTAACCGGTGTGGCCCTCTCGAGCATGCTAAAGGCGTCCTCAATCGTGCTATGGTCGGGGCCATCGGGTGTTTGTCTGGAAATGTTGGATGATGGGGAGAGAGAGAGAGAGAGAGAGAGAGAGAGAGAGGTTCAACTCTCCATGGGGAAAGGCAAATCAGCTTGACCTTTCACTGGTTATCTCCCCTCATCAATGAAGTCCATTTCACATCCTTTACTGTGCTTCTTTTTTTGTTTTTATTTTTTTATATCCACGGTGTGCAAAACTGAAACAATCGACTAATCTATTAGACGGTATATTGTACAGTTTATGATTTGTTAATTAAATCCTACATGTTAACTTTCGAGAGATTTAAAGTGTGAACATGATCTACTGCGTGTTGTTTATTTGATTTATTATGGCCTTCTTGGCACCAACAAAAAGGAATATGGGCTTAAGAATTTTCGAGTGACGGTCTTTGATGCGATGAACAGGATTCCCATTTGGCGAGTACACATATTCGGTGAGTAAGATAAAAAGACGCAATCAAGTCCATAGTTACATTAAATTTCGTAAGTTTTGTCGGGTATCTGTTTCCTTACTGGATTCATTCAACTTGTATAATTTTTGCCACTGTACTTCTTTAAGATGGATTTATGATGAAAGAGAGCGGAAATTGACTTAAATTTAAGTTAATTAGGGAAAATATACTTTTATTTCTGAACTTTTTTTTATAGTCGCGTCATTTTTATCATAAAATTTTGTTTTTATTTGTCGTTATTACCCTCAACTTTCTTAATTTTTACAACTTTAATTCTACCGTTAAATTTTCTGTTAGTGCTGCTGACGTGGTACTTCAAATATTGAAAATATTCCATAAGATCATTAAATAATCAAAGGTAATGAATTTTAGATTAACTGAAATTTAAGGAATTTCTCGCTGAAAAAAAAATGTAATTAAAGGGATTACCGAAAACTAAGGATACATGTACTCGGTGAAGGCCCAATCGGCTCCGGAGCGGAAGCTTGCGGACGATACTTGCTCCTTTCCTCCTTTTGTTCTGTGTTTTCCTTCTCTTGATTTTATACCTTTTTTTCATTATTTTTAATCTTTTTTTATCACATCATTTATTTATTAAGAATTTTTTAATTTCTTAAACTGTCACATCAATTACAGCACATAATAAAAAAATCTCTAAGCATAATTAAAGTGGCAAAAATCAGGAATATTAATGGTAATAATGGCAAAAAAAATAAAGTTTTAAGATGATAGTGACAGAAGGCTAAAGAAATGATTTTTCCAATTAATTAAAAACACAGGAGCCTGAAAAATAATTTTTTAAAAAAAGTGGCAAAACCAGCGCGGGCGGAGGTCGACCACGTTCCGGGAGGAGGGAGGACCTCGGTGGCGGGCTGGCCGGGGGGAATTCTCTCACGGGACGGGACGGGACAGGACAAGGAGGAGACCGACCCGACCCAGCCAGTGGATGTGGATCTGTCGGGTCGGAAATTCCATTATGGTTATAATAATAATTATGACACGGAAATTTTTTTTATTTAAAAGGAACCGGTAGCGGGGGGTGGGGGGGCCCACTTTAATTCCACAATTAATCATTCAACACCGGTAATCTCTCATCCTATCTCTCTCTCTCTCCCCCACTTTCGTGAAACTTTTTGAAGACTCCCACTTTCGTCTTTCACGAGCTGTCACTCGGCGAGCTCCCTCTGAGTTCACCTCCCCCTCCAAAAAGCCCAAAGAAAGGGAGGCCCAGTGTCCCGTTTCTCGAGAATCAATCACCCACGCTACACAGCGCGAGAGAGAGAGAGGAAGAGGATGAATTCAGGAATTTGAGCTGAGAGAAGTCTCTGGTTTTTTCCTTTGCTTAGGGTTTTCAGATTCACTTCGGCTCACTTGGCTCACACTCCTTCCCAGAGCTGTAGAGGTCAGAGCTCGGTCTCAGTCGCCTGCATTAGTCAAAAAATGAACGATGGGGGGAGGGAGGAGGGGGGGAGGGGATGGAATATTACCTCCTGTCCTTTTGCGGCTTTCATGACTCGACCTCTCTGCTCTTTTTAGCTCCCTTTTCTGAATACTTGTCCGTGAAGCAAATTTTTTGGGCGTTGAATGAGCTAGGAACGTGATCGGTTTCACTTGCTTCATGTGAAGTAGTTGGGTGGTTTTCAGCCCGGCTGTGAACTCCACCCGCCTAATTATTCGACCTCCGATTCCGCAGAAATGGATTGAAGCTCCTAGATCACGGTCAGCTCGCCGCCTATCGTCCTTCCCTCTCTCGTAGATCTACCTTTCCTCTAGATTTTCGAGTCTTCTCCGTCGCATCCATGAGGATCGCTCATTGTCTCGGGTAGCCGCATGCACGCAAGTGGCGAGACCGAAGCGCGCATCTTTTCTTCTTGCTGAAAAATTATGGAGGATATAGGTCTGTTTAGGCAAGGCTTGAAGTGGATCCAATCACGGGAGCATGCCTGCTCGCGAGCCAGAAATGCGGCCTTGTGTTTCAGAGACAAAGCGGGTCTCTTTGTGGAGCACCATTGGCCGGTGTTTTGCTCTTGGTGTTCTAGGTTTTGGAAATTGGTGCTTCACCTGCTGCTCTGTTGGAGGGACTGTGCCCTGAGGGGCTCCCGTTCGGTCGTTGGATTTGGTCCTGCCGCTCTGCTCGTCATCATGTGGAGTTGCTTCCTTAGTTTAACTTCAATGTCTTGCCTGATTTATGTTGTAACTGGCATCGTAAGTCCCCTACCTAACTCTCTTTATTGGGTTATCACTGTAGTTACCAGTGTCTTAGCTTAGGTTGCGCTCTTTTTTTTTTTCCTTTCTCAGCTGCTGTACAAATGCTTATTTTTAGAATGCTGTAAAAATTTCCTTCTGTTGTCTGTGATTGATGCAACTATGGGATCTTCAATTTAATTGGCCACTTTATCGGTCACTTTCTTTTTCCGTCTATTCTGAGGGATCCATATTTAACTTCCTGATCTTGGATCTGAAAATTGGCCAATAACTGACGATCACATTCTTAAATACCTTGTTCTCTAGCTTATCATTGTCTGGTAGAATTCAGCAATACGTGGTTGCAGATAGAGGCACATTGGTGCCAAAAAACCCTGAATTTATTGGTCATTTACTAGATTTGTTCAGGGAAGCTGATCAGATGTTGCATATGATTAAAAAGTCTTGAGAAAAAAAAGGGTCACTTAGCGATCACTTATATTCTCAAATGTTTCAGGGTGCTGCTGGAGCTGCCATTCAGTTCTTGGGTTTTACTCCAGGTCTTTTTATTGCGGGACTAGTTGCTATCTTGGTTTTGTGGATGTATGCTAACTTCTGGATAACAGGAGCCTTATTTATAATAGGAGGTATGGCTCTGTTGTCTCTAGATAATCTAAGTATGTGTATTTTTCTCTAATTTCCTTAATACCATCTTCTTGGTGTTGTCCTATGAAGCTGATGTATTCATATTTACTGTATGATCTATGTAAATGCAGGTTACTTGTTTTCTCTGAACCATGCACGTCTTGTGGTTTTGCTGGCCACTCTATACTCTATTTATTCTGTCAAAGTTCGAGTTGGATGGCCTGGTGTCCTCCTTTCTATCAACCTTGCCTTCTTCTCAAATGATGTGCTGAGCTATTTGCTACATTGTTGTGACAATGTAAATGAGAGTTCAGACTCCACTGAGCAAAAGGGATCTGAATCTCTAACAGGAGATGAATACTTTGGGGACTGTGAATTTTCTTCTCCCTGTGAAGAACCTGAAAAGGTTCTGCCATGTAAATCATCCAACAAGCTTCCTGCCTCCTCTTCTATTATTGATGAGAAGAAAGAGTTGTCTACAAGAAAGGTGATCAGAGAAGAAGCAACTTCACTTGATGAAATGAAAAGGATAATGAGCTGTACGGATCATTATGGAGCACTGGGTTTTCCTCGGCACAAGAAAATTGATGCAACGGCTTTGAGGAAGGAATACAGGAAAAAGGTCTTCTGTCTTTTCTTTTTTCCTTTCTGTGTAGAATTCAGAAATACACACACACACACGCATATCACAAAAGAAAATCTTCAGTCAGCTGCAGCAGATAGATTAGTAACAGTTCTCAGTGTAGCTACCACCTGTTTGCTCTGTTTAATCAAATGTCTGTTCATCTTACTGTCTGAATCTTAGCAAAACATTATTGGAGTATTTAGTATGCTCTCCATTATGTGAGTCCTGGATCAATTGGGGTCATTCTTTAGTCACTGATCATTGTTTTGTTTCAATCTAACTTTGAGGTTAGGTACCTTAGAAATGGAATGATTTATCATGATTTTGCTTGTGATACGTTTGTTACATGGGTTGTTGTAACCCATGCCACTTTATGGTTAATTCTTTCATTGCTGGTGCATTTTGTCCTGCTCATATGAATGTTTTTCTCCTGCTAAATGCAGGCTATGCTGGTTCATCCTGATAAGAATAAGGGAAGTTCACTTGCCAGTGAATCATTCAAGAAACTTCAATGTGCATACGAGGTAATTATTTGCAAATGATACTTATGCTTTATCTGTGTAAAAGTTTCTGGCAATAAAGTTTCTTTTTTTGCTCATGTTTGCCATGCACGACAGATTCTTTCTGATTCTACAAAGAAGAGAGACTATGACGAGCAACTAAGGAAAGAAGAAACTAGGAATAGGAGTGTTTGCCAACAACCTCATAGGTCTTCCTATCAGGTAACATGCTATAAAATCGAGCAAAATCTGATAATTATGTTTTTACACTGTTTACATTAAAGTAATCTGTAATGCGGTGCTGATTTGAGACATTATTATTCTAAAAGCAGGAAGGTACCGATTACCGTGCTGAGGAATCTAGACGCATTCACTGCACGAAGTGTGGGAAGTCTCACATATGGGTGTGTACCAGCAGAAGCAAGATGAAAGCAAGATGGTGTCAGGTTGGTCATCTCTTTTCTCCCCCTGAAGCTAGAAAGAGTAGGGGTTTATGCACTTGTTTGACTTAAATTTTAAAAAAATATTTTGGTACTAGGAGTGCTGCCAATACCATCAAGCCAAGGATGGAGATGGGTGGGTTGAATGCAGGGGCTCTTTGGTGTTTGATAGGCCCCAGAAGGTATTCATTTTTTAATGTTTGGACTTAACCTTGTGGTGCTTCTTTTCTTGGGAGAGATAAGTTTCTAAAAAGGATGGAGTTTCAATCTGTTACTGATCCTCTTGCCTCTGAAAATGGTGTTTAGACTGTTTGATTATTCTTCTTGTATAATTCTGTAGTTGAATTCTGATATCACCTAAAAGTGTGTTTATGTATTGATAGGAAATACCTCGGGCTTTTGTTTGCGCTGAGAGTAAAATCTTTGATGTGTCAGAATGGGCCAGCTGTCAGGTTAGCACTTTTCACCATTGCTCTAGCTGGATATAGAAATTGTGAATTTTTATCTCTGAATTTTTCGTTGTCTGTGTGGAATATGGGAGAGACTATGAAAAGGAATAAAGAGGAGAGACTGTTAGCTGTAGTTTTTCCCCTTTTTTTGGGCACGATTCTATCTGTACTTCTCCATGTATTGATTTTGAGTACTTGATCACATATCTGATTGGTCGGAGCTGAACATTGTCTAGATTTTACTAAACTTAATTTCATTGTTGATGGGTCTCATACATAACATGGAACCAAAACCGATGCAGGTTATGGCTTGTCATCCAAACACTCATCGTCCGAGCTTCCACGTAAACATGGTTGGCCTCGAGAGGAAGACTCAACGGTCCAATTCTAGCAGATACCCATGGGATTTGGATGCTGAAATGATGGATGAAGAGGAAGAAGAATTTGAGCTATGGCTTCAGCAAGCCCTTGCCTCAGGCCTGTTCTGTGAGAACCCGAAACGCAGGAAGAGCTGGAGCCCTTTCAAACTGTATCAGTTGAAGAGTAAGAAGCAATGGCGAAGAGTTTCTTCCTAAATAAATGCATCACCTGTGCAAATGCGACTCCCCTCTGGTTCCACCTCGAGAGTAGAAAGGTAATAGTGGGTCCTGATGCCAGGTACTGTGTGATGATGGCTTTCAGATCTAAACTGCTTCTTGTTGTGGATTTTAAAATTTCCATTCTCATCAAAGAATGAGGCCACGGTGGACCTGGGACTGCTCTCTGGGTCATCAAAGTGTAGTACAGTGTTAGGTTCAATTCCTCCGGGTTTTCTGTGGGTGGAAGGTCAGTTTTGCTGCAGTTTCTTTCTGAAGCTTTTTGAAGTGAATTCAGAGAGCAATACAGATTCCATCATGTATCTGATGTACTGTAAATCGATCCGTTGTTTCCATTTCTTTTTATCCCCCACTTTAAAGTCTTGCTCCGCTGTAGTTTTGTGTGAAATCAAGCATAAAGACAGGGCATTCCCTACCAATTACTTGCTAATGATTGCAACAAGCCTAAGTTACTTCTTAGAACGAGTAATATTATCATTTCTGCTGATCTCTGTCTTTTTTTTTTGTGGGAGAAGTCAAAGCTTCGACCTCGAAGACCTGGGTAACGCGCTTGTACTTCTGTTCCCCGGCTAGTTACTCTACTCGAGGGCTTCACATATTTGTATAACTTGAAAGGCAGGCTTTCAACCAAGCGCACCATAATTATTCTGCAGCATCTTCATTTGTTTTTCCCCAGGCCTGTGGATTTCTGTCACTGAGTTTAAGGGTTCCTAGTGTTATGTGCGGACAATTTAGGAAGAGGAGCGGGCATTTCTGAAATTAACCCAGTTCCTGTGGCAAAGCTTGCCTTTTTTGCCTTTGGTCCTATGCTCGCTCTCGGTGTCCCTCTCATCCGTTGTCTTGTGGGGGAACATGCCTCGGTGGAGTCGATTGCTAGAACTGAGAAGCACTCTGAGAATAAGATTCTAAACGGAGCTGACAGGTAGAACCGTCGTGGTGCCGTATCCTAATCCATTCATTCATCATCCTTCAGCACTTCTGTGATATTCGCTGTTCCCTCCCTCCACACCGGGTGACGCTTAAACTAAAAGCTATGCTCGTCGAGTAAGCGGCGATGTGGATCATTGGGGCGCTGCTCCTTTCTGAATCTGGAAATGTTAAGAGAAAGTTAGACCCGTCAAAGTTGTCCTAAAGAGGAAGAAGCAAGGTCCGGCGGTTTTTTCCAATTCGGGCATCTATCTGCAGACAACAGAAGTGAGGGAAAACCATTGAGGAGACTGGCCCTCTGCTTTGCTGAAGTTGCCGCCAATAAATGTGCTTACCTTGTTAGCATCCCCACGTTTCACTATCTACTAACTGCATAAGCATGACCATGTCTTTCTTGACTACGATTTGATCTTGGCAGCTCCTTTGGCCCGACATCTCGAGCTCTTAGTATGTTTGGGCGGCACCCCACACCGCAATCTGTCTTTTTTTTTTTTTCTTCTTGTTCACTCTAATTCTTTGGCCAGCTGTGATTTATTAGCCAAATGGTTGGCAGGCAGTACAGAGCCATCTGTATATTCTTTCTTGCACGATTCTTCATTGCAATGCAATAAGTGCCCCTTTTTAATTTCTCTTCTTCTGGTTCTCCTTCTCGTTATTCTTATGGCCGAAGAAGCTGTGATCCTCTCGGACTTCTGGCCCAGCATGTACGGGATGAGGTGTCGAGTAGCACTTGCGGAGAAGGAGATCGATCATGAGTGCAGGGAAGAGGAGGTGCACATGATGAAGAAGAGTCCCCTGCTACTGCAGATGAACCCGATTCACCAGAAAATCCCCGGTTCTGATTCACAAAGGGAAGCCCATCTCCGAGTCCTGTGTCACACTGGAGTACATTGACGAGACTGGAAGGAGACTGAGGCATCGCTGCTACCCTCCGATCCTTGCGAGAGAGCTCAGGCTCGATTCTGGGTTGATTTCATCGACAAGAAGGTAGCTGAAGACTCTTTCACTCTTCTCCAGTCCAATCTTCAATTACATTCTACTCTTTCTTCAGTACAGCTCTTGTCTGTCGTAACTAATTAGCGTTGCCAGTTCTATGATCCTGCAAGGAAGGTGTGGGAAACAGAAGGGGAAGAGCAGAAGGCAGCAGCCATGGAGCTCATAGGAGCATTCCAGGTGGTGGAAAGGGTCTTAGGGGAGAAGCCCTATTTTGAGGGGTTCAGCTTTGGGTTTGTGGACGTAGCCATGATCCCATACTACAGCTGGTTTCATTCACATGAGACTTTAGGTGACTTCAGAATTGAAGAGGAGTGCCCCAAGCTAGTCCTGTGGGCTAAGGAGATGCTTTAGAGAGGGAGAGTGTGTCGAAGTCCCTTGTTGACCCACAGAAGGTTTTTGGTATTGCTGTGGACATCAGGAGAAAGCTAGGCCTTCATTGAAACATCATTACCTCCTCATAGCAGATGTTTCTGGAGCTATAAAAAGAAACTAGTTTGTATGAGCAAATACAAGAAGAATCTTGAACATGATCATGATAGAGAGAGCATGAGAAGACTCTAGCAAGAAGCCCATGTCAGCAGAGACTAGAAGTATTGAACACAAACAGACTGGGAAAAGGTGATCTCAAGTGAATATTTTCTCTCTAGTATATTATGTTCATTTTCTACTCCATATATACAGGAATTATCATACAGGAAAGCATGATGTGCTCCACAAATCTCTCTTCAAAATTGCATAAAAGGAAGTAAACTTATAGCACAATAATCCTTCTCAATCAAGATGCCTCTGGCTTGCCCGATTTGATATCTAGAGGAAATCCTCCATTTTCTTCATCCACTTTCCAATTCGAATTGGTGTCTTTAGCAAGAAGTTTCTAGCTAGTCAAAAGTCGGTGAAGCCACGGCCATAAAACCAATATCAATGGGGACTTTGGGCGCATACATAAATGTGGGACTTGAGCTGAGAGAGAACAAAGTGAGGTTGAGTTTGTGTCTCGAGTGAGGTGTGTGTTGTGCCTTATAGTCTCTTGTATTGAGTGTTGAATTTTGGTGGGTACTTTTTGATGCAATAACGGTAATTGCTTTATTTCATTAGTGGTTCCGGTTTTGTAAGTGGTATCAGGGTGAGTTCTAGTCCCAACAAGTGGGTATCCGAGTATCTCTGAATTGCAATTGTTTTTGGGACCTGGTGGTTGAGGTTCTTATGCTGTGTGTAGTTTAGTATGCAAGACTTGTTTAAGAGATCAAGCTCGCCTGGCATAGACAAAAGTCCGGTGGAGCTACGATGAGTGACCTTCAGGTGGGTCAGTGGAATTAAGAAACTCAACCCTCCAAATTACAGCATGTGGTCCATGTATATGGAGTCGTATACCTACCTCAAAGGCCAAGACTTGTGGGTGATAGAGTATGGTAGTGAAGCTGTACCACCAGAAGATCCCATGGAGCTAAAGAAATGAAGGGTAATGGCGGGCAAGGCAATGTTTGCCGTAAGAATCACAGTTGAGGAAGAAATGTTTAGAGTATATCATACAAGCGAGGACACCAAGAGAAGTATGGGGCGGGGCACCTTTTCTGCACTATCTTAGAAGAAGAATGAAGCAAGATTGCAGCTTCTTGAGAATGAGCTCTCTTGGCCAACACTTTACCAAGGTGAGGTCCCTGTACCATGTTAGACCCTTCTGTCAGTATATCAGAGTCGAGAATCAAAAGGATAATTTTTCATGGGTTGAGGCAAGAATGTAGAAGCTTTATTACTGCTGTACAGGAGTGGCTGAATCAACCTTCCCTTGTCAGCTGACCAGGAAGCGTTGGCTAAGCAAATATCTGTGGCCTCATCCAAGAATGATGAAGTAGCACTCTCAAGCAAAGGCCGGTCCAACAAAAGCATCTCCATAAGAATGAGAAAAAAGATCAAGACCAAGATAGATCGACAATGGAGTCATCAATCAGGGGGAGCCCAGAGCAAAGACGACAGAGGCAACCGAGATCGGGAAAACAAGAGATTTTATGGTAAGTGCTACAAATGCGGCACGGCAAGAAGCTGGGTCATATAGCCAAAAACTGTTGATCGAAGAAGAAACCATCAGAGAGCAACATAGCAACGGGGGTCGGACACAGATGAGTGAAGACAAGTGAGATGACGAAGCGTCTTTACCAAAGTTTACCCACAGGAACTATGATATTATGTATACGTCATGCTCAAATTATGCTCGAGCAATCAATGCGAAGAAAAATGGCTAAATGTCCCTAAAAATATCAGAGAAATGCAGGAAAGTGGCTCGACTCTTCCTGAACTTACGAGTCGATTGGTATCAAGCCCTCAGACCAGGCATATGCTGCTGAGAAGTACTCGTCGAAGTTAACAAGTTCACAAAATACCTTGAAATATATGTGGTGCTACTCCTAAATCTATGACATCGATGTTCCACTTCAGCACATTATATATTCATCGTGCATTAACCTCAAGCATTGCCCATCAGCACTCCAAAGCCAGGCTCTTCGATCTTCCTTCCACACACACCGCTATTGCTTGGGCTCTCTGGCTACGGCACTTCCATGCTCTCATCCCACATCCATTCTCTCTCTCTCATTCCGGTTTTCAGAGCTAAGTTACATCCGCTCTAACCCAACCTTGAATCTCCACTTCCACTACTCTAGTTAGGCAAATGGCTAAGCTGCAGACTGCAATGTTTTATCATAGAAGCTGCTCCCCTGGGGCTTTTCACAGTCGCCAAGCGGCCAGAGGTGAAAGTACCGGCAACGACTTTTGAAGAATGGAGAGATGCATTGGGGCTTGTAGAAGCTTAGAGACAGCTCCTTCGCCTCCATCTAAGTGCGCCTAAGGACATAAAAATATGATTCACTGCCGCCGGTGCCTTGAGGGTTCGATCCTCTCTGTTCAGTTTTGCTATGTGAGAGATTGATAGAATAATCATGACAAGTTTTGTGCATCCATATTGGTACATTCATCCCTTCCATCTGTTGTTTCTGCCCCACATTTGAAGTCTGCTGTAATATTTGGCAGTCGAAGCTTTTCTCATATGGCACCAGTGCTTCAATTTATCGCAGCTTCATCATTCTACATAGTAAGAGCATGATAAACGGGTGACAATGGAACAACAAAGAACTGAAAGCTAGCAATCTCAATAGAACACGTGTACTTAGATAACATAGTAATCACAGAAACCGTGACATTATTTGGAATAATCCCAGAGGGAATACACACATTCACAGAATCATTTCAAGTCAAAGAGACAGGGTGGAGGTTCGTCCTTTAATACTTCAGTGGCGGGGCTGATTCTCGATTTTCTTCTTGAGCTCCAGCAGGAAGTCATAGACCTTGTACTGGTCAGGGAGAGACTTGGACACACTCTCCCTCTGCATGCACCTCTCAGCCCACGCCATTATCTTGGGGCACTCTTCTGCCATGCTGAATTTGGCGCTCGTCTCCAAGGCGTAGAACCAGGCGTAGAATGGGATCAGTGACACGTCCACCAACCCGAACTTGTCTCCCCCAAAGTAAGTCTTGTCTCCGAGCTCGGTCTCCAGCGTCTTGAAGCAGTTTATGAACTCCTCCTTCGCATCTTCCTGGGCTTCTCCCGTGGCTCCCCACACTTTCCGTGCGGTCGAGTATATCTGGATCATCACTAGGCCCCCAGCATTAACCAAGGCAAAAGAAGAAAGACCAAATCAAAATATATCCAATACCATGCAAAAGCGTTAAAGCACCTTCTTGTCAATGTAGTCCGCCCAGAACCGGGCATTGGCTCGCTGATATGAGTCAGAGGGCATTAGAGGGGACTTGTGGGGCCACACCTCGTCGATGTACTGAACTATGAAGAGGGACTCGCAGACTGGGTGGCCGTGGTGGATGAGGACCGGGACCTGCTTGTGGACGGGATTCATCATTATGAGCTGGGGGCTCTTGTTGCTAAGGTCCTCTTCTTGGGACTCGTACTTGATTCCCTTCTCCCTGAGGGCGATCCTCACCCTCATCCCAAAAGGGCTCGGCCAGAAATCCAGCAGAACCACTTCTTCCCCCATTTCCGTATAAACTCAATCTAAACGTAGCTCTCAGCTTTGTTAGGAAAAAAATCACGGCAAGGTAACAACTAACAAGACTCTTGTTGTCTTGCTTGGAGGAAGATCCAAGCAGGGTTGTGGGGTTTATATAGAGAATGGAATGGGAGGGTGTATTGGTCAAAAAGAGGCAGCCTTAGAATTATCACAGAGCATCGGCCTCAGAATCCTAGGTGTTTAACCGAAGGCTAGTCGGCACAGAAAAGTAAATATTGAATAACCAGCACCAGTAAGAATCCACTTGACTGGGAAACTGTTCCCAGTAATACGGCTCCATTCTGATGATACATATTCCGATTTAAATCAATTATGATTCAACAATATTTACCAGTGTGCACAGTTGGAATATCTTCTCACCATATTTGACTTATTCCTCCCAACAGAACCACCACCAGAGGGAGCAGGATCATGAGGTCAGTGCTTACGCCTACTGCACAGTGTCTTTGATTCTTCCCCAAGCCAGTTGAATATGGTTTTTTTTTTTTTGTCCATTCAGCTCTATCAATGACCAAGCTGCCCCTCTATCTAACTGGCCAAAGGCTGGTTCTTCTTTGTTTTCTAAAGCGAGATGGCAACAATCCCTTATGACATCGAGAAAGCTGAAGGGAAATTCTAAATCTTGTCCAGTCAATCGAGCAGCTACACACGCACATACACAAAATCCTCAAATTGACAGTACAGCAAGGTCCGCTGACCGAAAAACCTTAAGGCTACTGCACAGTTTTTCAAACATCTCCATGATCTAGTTAACTTGGGCTGCAAACACGGAGAACCGAGGCTGGGGGAAGTGAGCTTGAGTCAAGATAAACAATGTTAAGCTTACTAAAATCTGCATATAAGATCGGTTAACGGACCAATGAAAGGTCTCAGGTCTCACTTGTGCAGCTCAAACTAGACTGGCAAGTCTCTGAAATATCGACTGCAGTGCTCAGGATGCACCCAACCTAACAATTTTTATAGTTAGGGCGTAAGGTGGTTGGGTCTTTTCTTGGGCTGGCGCCTTAGAACTTAGCTTCTACTGTGTATCTGTTGGGTTCCTTCCTTATGGGCCTCCTTCAGTGTAAGAAAGAACAGCACCCTACAAATACTTTTGGTTTTGGCCCAAATGGGAGTCGAGAGGCCGAGTGAGATCAGGTGTCAATGAGTGTAGACATTTAACTAGTTTCTGTATGTCTGTCTATCAGTATTTACTCGAAGATATAGAGAGTTGGGGAGAGAATTAACACGTGCATCGATACAGTACTTTTGAATGGTTGATCTCTCGGTATCCTACTGTCATTCTCTGGATATATATACGCAACCACAATCATGAAGAAGATCCCTCTCTCGTCAGCAACATGGGAAAGCTCTAGCAAAATGCGCTGATCGAAGAGCCGGCGTTGAGCTTGACTGTCATTTTTGTCTTTCTTTGAGCTGTTGATGAGGCTGGGCCCATAATAGGATGATCAGATCAGATAAGCTGCCGCATGCTGGTATATCACTCCTTAGACACTACTCTTCTTTTGGGATTTACACTTACATCCATGCATATCTTACTTTCTTCAGTATTTATCGTGCATGGGAACTCTCCCTCCCTCCCCCCCGCTTTCCCTGTAGATCAACAACACCAGAAAAAAAGCTTAATTATAGTTGGAAATATGTTGCCAAGTATAAACAGCTGCAGAATTATGTATACGTCATACTTAGGCTCAGGCTTTTAGGCCCGCGCGGGCGCCAATTGGCAGCCCTGTTGTGTGGCTCCTCAGGCCGGCCTGGCCTCCCTTCCAGTTATTAGGTCATTAGATATTAGTGTAATAGCACTACTGATAATCAAGATAATATATGTTTGATTCTAATAATGAGATTTCTGATATTGTTTATCTTTTCAAGAAAATAGATGCCTCAACGCATACACACAGAAGTTTGGATTTTCTTCCACGTACCCATAATCTCTGTCTTGTGCAACATTGGAGGAAAGCAAGATCGCCCATGTTTTCTTCCACCTCCCTGCTCCAATAAGCAGTTCTTGCTATATTGCATATCCGAAGGCCGGTTTGGAGCCGGGAAGAGGATGTCAACTGGGCGATAACCCACTGGAAGGGCAGATGATCCCTTCACACACCGACATACGAGCTAACTTTCATCCGCTCCACCCAATGCATTCGGTCGGAAAAGGAAACTCTCCCACATTTCGAGCTCGGAAATCGTTTTCCAGTACAGTTATAGGATCTCGTGTGTGTTAGACCTAAAATTACGTCCATTCCTGTATATACTTTCAGACCGTCTCTTTGTTCTTTGAGATTACACGGCCTCAGCTTGAAGGAGGTCAGATGAGGTCCCCATGGACCGGGGAAGAGTTACTGTGGATGGAAACAGAGGAATGAGTAAGGAAGCAGAGTTTGGAGTAATTGTCACCATTTATTTGTGTATCTCTGATGCAGTAGTAGTAGACACAGAAGCAGGAACCAGCTGAGCTTCGAATCCCTAGCTACAATCCCAAAAGCTTCGAGCTGGTCCCTTTCATATAATCTCACTCCAAGAATTAATAACAAAATGAATAACACATGCAAAATAAAGCCCGGGCTCGGGCTGTGTCTCTGTTTCCACCCTGTTCAGTCTCTAAGCTTGCCTCTCCAAATCCTCTGCATTGATGAATGTCCCGTGGAAACCGTAGGGAACGCGAGATGGGAGCTCGATCGTGGCCTCGAGCTTCAACGTCACCGCGTTGATGATCTGAAGCTCCGATCTCGATTCCTTCTCGTCGTGCACGAAGGCTAGGATGTGCCCGTCATCTTCGTGCTCCGGCTCGGGACTCCTCGTGAGAAACTGCGGCTCCCCGCCGAACCTCTGCTCCCCGTACATGTATTTCCTCACTTCCCCGGTCGACAGGTCGACTTTGGCGAATCCGGATACTTTAGGCCATGGCTCTGCTTGTGCTAGGTAGGCGAAACGAGTTTTTCTCCCGAGCTTGTTCCGGTTCACCATCCCCGCCTCCAGGTTCACCTGCTCAGGCTCAGAGATTATTGGGCGGCGTGTAGACTTCCCGGTCCGCAGGTTGAGCCTCATTTCCGATAGAACACTCTTCAGCTTCTCATCCGACTCGTTGAAGATCGAATCGGGTGGGGCCATACATGACCCGATCACGACGACTTCCTCGCTCCCAGGCTCCTCCCATGCGTTCCACACATGGAAGCAGAAGCAATCGGGGGCGTCGATCCATCTGATCCCCTTCGCGTCTGTTGCGTCCTTGTCCAAGACACCAAACCGGGACATCTTACTCTTATCATAGACAACAGGGGAACCACCACGGATCAGCTCCCCTAGGTTGAACACAACCTGCTGATCCGGGATCACCACGAACCGTTCAGTGATTGCGAAGTCGTGCACCATCGTCGGCACAGGAAGGGGAATTTCCACGTCCGGTGACTTCTTGCCGTCTGGCGAGAATCGGAAGTACTTCAAGTAAGGCTTCTTCACAACGTCGTAGCTCAGGGCGAAGAGTTCCTTAGAGACCGGGTCGATCTTCGGGTGGGCAATCATCGAGGACTCGAGCTGCCCGTTGAAATCGTAACGCCCGACAGTCTTGAGGTCGCCCGAGGGAGTCAGTCGGACATGGTACGGCAAATCCTCCTCTGACATGGCCAGCAGGCGGTTGTTGAAGTAGACGAGGCCAGCGTTGGCGACCCCGATCCCGTGGTTGTGATCAAGAAGCCCAAAGAGGCCACGGGCGTAGAACAACAGCAGCCTCGCGATTCCCGAGTGGCCGTGGAGTTCACCGATGGCCTTCGGGAAGACGGGGCGCCCCAGCGCCCGCTCCTGGACGAGGCGGTGAGTCTCGGTGAACCGGCAGGCGTAGCTGGCGGAGCCGTCGCCCTCGAACCGGACGGAGTGAATCATCCCGTCTCCGTCGAACAGGTGGTGGCCCCCAGCAGGCTCGTGAAGCGGGTTCGCACCATTACGCACGTAAACTCCCTGAATGCAGCGGGGGATCTTCCCGCTCACGGGGAGGGAATGGCAGACGGGCTGCTCGGGCACCGGCGCGTAGTTGCCCGCAATCTGAACCCGAGGGTCGACTGTCTTGGGGAGTGGGTGCTTCTTGTCGTGGGAGGCGATGGCCCCCTCCACAGCGTCCAACGCAAAGGCGGCAGCTCTCTGGAATAGGTTCGAGGGCTGATGGTGAGACTGAGAGGAAGCTCCTTCTACGTTGTTGTGCCTGTGGGGAGCAGTCTGGGCGGGCTGTAAAGTAAGCTTCTCTTTGGGGAAGAGGAGAGAAGCAGGAGGAGGAGGAGGAGGAGTTGTCTGGACAGAGCAGCTGATTGCTATGTAGGGGTTTCTCCTGAAGGGCTCAGCGACGGCGGGGAAGGAACCAGAATCTGTGAATGGTGGAGGAAGGAAGTTAGCGGAAGGAGAGAATGAAGGCTTGAGCCAGAGAGCAGAGGAAGCCATACAAGCAATTTCTATATCCTATGCCTCGAAAATTGTGGGTTTGAGCTTTGTCTGCGTCTCTCTTAAATCGAATTCTAATTGGTGAATTTAGAGAGAGAGAGAGAGAGAGTTAAGTTGTGGGGGAAGACAACTGAGGCCGTGAGGTATATATATATATATATATATATATAGTCGAGGAGAGGAAGGCCGAGGAGGCCCCACCTGAGAAACTCAGGGGGGATGACCACGTGTCTATCCGATGGTGCGGAGGCGGGGGCCACTCCTCTCTTAATGCCCTCAACCGAAAACTCATGGGCTACTCACTCCATCGACTTCACTCGGTCGGCCCATTGACCGAATCCCTCCACCCTTCACTTTGGACCCCACGTGATTCCCTTTCAATATCATTTATGAATACCCTAGGAGGTATGATAAGACTCATGGTGCCCTCCCTTTCTCGTCCACTCGTACTTTTTTTTTTTTTCCCGAAACCCTCTCTAACTTAAGTACCGGAATATCATTCCACACAAATCATAATGAATTTAGCTTGTATTGTAGAACTCCAAGGTGAACCAACGACGTTGGAGCTCGGTCGACACCAAACCACTGTCCTACCTGAACCCAATTCACCGGTCGGGCACATTTTTTTTCTTAATTAAAATATTAATAACAATAGATTCCCCTAACATAGTTTTTAAAACAAGACTGAGAATTAGCCATTTATTTGGTCCGATTTCCAGAATTTATTTAATTACGTTGTAAATGCAGTTAGCTCTCATTGAATCGGTTGATTTCCGATCAGACTGACAAACTTAATTGAACCGGTGGATGTACATAAGGCTGCTGCTGGCTTGCTTAATCTGTGTGCCCCCATTAATGAAATATTTAAGAGTAAGATAATATATATTATTTATGTTAGTTGATATATTAGGATTTAAATTTAGATATTTTGAATATCTCGATTTTCTAACAGGTTAGCTGGTTTCCGATCCAACCGGTGAATCGAATTGAATCCGATGGAAAAACGGTCCACCTTAAAATTAAAAAAATAAAAACATATTATAATATATATTATTTTATTAAATTTAAATTTATATTTTATATTAATAATTTTTATTATAAATTATATTTAAATTATAATATTATTTATTAAATATAGAATTTAACCCTTTAAACTTTTGATCTAACTTATAAACATATGTTTATATTGATTTTCGATCCGGTCCATTTTTAAAAACTATGGTATATAGGCGCATAATTCACTTACAAATTAATGAACCGCTATTATGTCTATCGGCACTGAACGGGACACATCTTAGTCGAGTCCGCGACGCCATTCATTCGTTGCGTACAAAATGGTTGATTACTGTCACGTCAATTAGGATGGACGGGGATTAGTGCCTTTTATGGTCGTGGACGGCGACCGACTGACGGCGCATTCTGAACGAAACCATGCACATACATACATATATACACACACACACATATATATACGATCGTAGCTCATGGAAAGGTTCGCAGGATTATTAATTAAACCTTCATTATTTTTCGCAAATAAATATGCAATTGCCGTCATATCCCTCATCCTTATATATATATGTATGTATATTTATATGTAATATTTATATGAGTAATTATATTATAAATCTCGCTATATTTTGTAATTAAGTTGTTATATATATAATTCAAAATAACTCTTTTAATAATATATATTTGATTACATAATATATTCGAGTCATACTTTTAACGGTTTATTGATGTTGTCGTCATATGTGAACATGAAAAAAAAATTTGATTGAGGTGGCAAAAAAGGTTGATAACTTAACGTGCCGCATCAGCACGAAATTTGCCAAGTAACCAAATGACTATCAAGTGATGCCATAAAATTGTACGTAAATAAATTATTAAAATTAAAATTTAAGTATATTATAAAATTAAATATGTATAATTAAAGTATATATTTTAAAATTCGTAAAATTGAGTAGCGAAATACAGTGGGTATACGTTACTTGTGCTGTAATTCTGCCGAATTCTTGAGATGCGGACGCCTTTCGGCAAGTGAGTGCGCCCCCGGTCAGGTCGACAAGGTACATAAGCAAGCAAGCGCGTTTCATCAATTTCCCTGATGATTTTTCTTTTCCACATGATTGTAGCTCGTACGCCCCGTAAATGTGAGCCGAATAATCAATTTGGGGTTTAACTGCCGATGGTGCTTCGAGTCCATAAACAATGGTGCTCTCTAAATTACCTTTGACCATATTTTAAGTAAACAATTTAATTCTCTTCTTCCGCTACTTTTAGTTTTATATATTTATTTTTATAACATATTTAAATTTTAATTTTACTAATTTTTTGATATATCATTTAATAATATCACGTATTTTGATGCGTTAATAAAACTTTTGTTACATCATTAGCCGCATAAATCAATTTTTTGCCATATTAATTTAGTATGCTAGTAACTTTTTATAACGTGACAAATAATAATTACGTTAGCTCATCTTTAAAATTAATATTCAACTATATATATAAATTAAAATAATTATTTTTAAATATATAATATTTAAGTAAAAAAAATAATATTATTATATTATAAAATATATAAATATATATATGCATGCCCCTCTCTCTCTCTCTCTCTCTCTCTCTCTCTTCTCTCTCTCTCTCTCTCTCTCTCTCTCTCTCTTAAATGAATTGACCATATGCATGTATATTCATTCTTCTCTTTGCCAATGTAAGGTTGTTTCTTTTGGAAGTCTCGAGAACTGAACGTCGGGTTACTAGCAAAGGTTGTCTTTTCTTAACAACATCATGTGGACGTGTCTGTCTGTCTGTCTAATGAACAATCCTCCTCCTGGTCCTTATTGAACGTTGATTTCCTCTCGGAATTATTCTCAAATTTGCGTCGTGAAGGAACCATATGTGAAATCATCCTCCGTCTTAATTATAAGAGACCGAAGTTATAATATACATATGGTAATTCATAATAAAGCTTGGGATGTAATCACACATGCTCCAACCAGATCAAAGGGGGTGAGTTCAATCATGCATGGGAGTCAAACGCTGACCATAGACCGACCCATCATGATTGAGCTCATGGGAGGGGGCGGTCTCTGATCCACCAGAGACGGCGCGATCACATGATCGATGCTCATCAATTACTGCAAATAATCCCACCCCATCTCCTTTACTTAAATAAATCTTATGTGGGTGGGCCGCCCAACGCAGAATCAAATATCTTTACTATTATTTTTACGTATACATACATACATATATATAAGGACACTTCAAATTTTAGCAAATTATTTAAACTGGCTTTGTTTATGACCCACATGCAATCATATAATAATCATTGATAACCAAATCATCACTATATACATATACAAATAAAACCTGCCGCCGCAGAGATAGATTAGAATAATTAACACGCTAATGCTGCTCCACTTCCAAGCGGGTAGCTACTAATTAATCACTACTCAATCAGACGAAAATATAATTACAGAGGGTGGAAAACCTAATTCACATGGGGACCAAAACTAGATGATCAACGTACACATATATATATGATCTACTACTCTCTCTTGTCATGTTAACTTCGGTATGGTACCCCACATATGAACACCATACACAATCTACGTACGCACCTAATTAATGCAACTTTTATTCTCCTAACTCCCCAAAAAGAATAGAAATAACGAAATTATTGTATGGTGATAATTAATAATATACTAATCGGCAAAAGGGGGGAGGGGGAGGGGGAGGGGGTTGGGGGCAAGTGCATTATAATATTTCTATATTTTAACTAAAATGTGGGCATCCTACTCAAATCAAGGACAGAAAAATCTTATGCACGTGAAGCAATTTTTTTTTCCGGAATAAACTCTAAAATGAAGATAACTTGAGAATTCAGAAATATTATTCGATCATCATCATCATCAGTGGGCCGGCGATGGGCGGTAGGGAAAATCTTGAATGCCCGCAGGGGTCAGCAACCTGTAGAAATCGAAGGGATCCGCAATCATTCAATTTGCGTTATACATTTTATTATTATTATCATCATCTTTGACAAGTAGAGATAAATTAATTATGCGTATCTATGTACTTTATATATATATATATATCATACAGTTGCGTGGTTGAGATATTATTGCAGAAATATATCATGTGCCGACTGAAGATATTATTCGGCGTATGCGGACTTTGTGAGACTCAATGGGCGAGGAGGGATCGGATGGATGAACAACCATCTCCACTTGGTTCTCCCCAAACGTGTACGTATGATGGTGGCACATGCATCCTCCCCTCAATTTTAATTATTTACTTTGCTTCCATATATATATATATAGAGAGAGAGGAAGCTCAATTATCTAATTTGTTGGTTTGCTTGGATGATTAGCGAGCTAGGATGGTAATATCCACTATATGGATATGAGCTGAGAGCCCCTTGTGTCAAATTACAATGAATCCAATATAATCACTATCGTGTATATACGTATATGGTCTCCAAGATGATACAATGATACATACATACATACATAACTGGAAGTGTCTAATTAATAAACACGCATATTTAGTTAAGGGGTAATTGTTATCGTTGCGTTATTTTAATAAGAAGATAGAAGGGAACCGACAATCATTTACGTGGTCGACCGGTTTTAATAACGAAGACACACACACAGGAGCAAAAATAATTACTCTCTCTCTCTCTCTCTCACTCTATACATACATATATTATATGCTATATATAAATAGGCAGGCGAAAAATGGAATTATAATTATTATCGGCAATATCATGTGCCAAGGGAAAGAAAAATTCAGCATGTGCCAACATGAAAGAAACAGAGGACCATAATATGTTTGACCGCAATATAAATTGCTGCCATGCAATCATTTGGAGAAAATTCGAGTATATGTATACATGCATCAACACCCCCATCACATGCATGGACGTGCCATGGGCCATATTTATATACGTATACACACATACATACATACATGTGCATTTCACCTGCATTGCAATGCAGAACCATCTGCAGCTATACGTATAGATCGATCACATCTGATGTTACATACAGTAACCAATTTCCTTTAATTACCTACTGCATTCATAAAAAAAACGAACGATGAGTAGAAATTTTCCATGTAGCTACTATATCCCTATAATCAGGCGAAACTAATTAATGGTGCATGTTGATATATATATATATATATGCATACACGCACACACACACTAGCTGGGGGTATTTATTAAATAATAATGTCGGCAAAACATTGCGTCTGAGTCTGAGGCAGAGAAGGGCAGCTGCGGATCACGGGGCATGATTTTTGGCGATGGGAAAAGTATCATTTAAATAAATAAATAAGTAAATAAATAAAAAGAAACGGTCGGGGAGGGAGAAGTTGAGATTCAACCGACTTTACCTGAAACAACTGCCAACGACCAGAGAAGACCAACGAACCTGCGTGCCTGCCCATAATTGCACTCAAATAGATATATTATATTATATTATTTTATTTTATTTTACTTAATGCCCGATTTGAATCTTCTTTGTCTTTATATACGTGCGAGAATCCGAGACGCTCGTATCGATGGAGACGCGGGATTCGTGCTCCGAGAGGTCACTTGCCCTTCATGGGCGAAGCAGCTTCTCCTCCGTGGCCGGTGGACGTGGTCCAACGAGGGCGGCTAGCTCGTCCTCTTCTCGTCTTTTCCACGAACGAGACGAATCGTCCTCTAATCCAGCGAGAAGGAAGGAAGAAATCATCTTTCCATGCAGACAAGAACAACCACTCACCGGACGCGTGAAGTTCGGATCAATTACAGTGTTATAAGACAAGATTAGAACTATTTGTCTCATACGTTATTGACAACTGAGTGCGATCGGCAAGTCAATGAACCCAAGCTATGGCTGCCCCTCTAGTTCTGTACCGGGGATCGTCGAAATGAGCAAGAGTACTATTTCTACGGAAGATAACCCTCATGGGGTAGTTCAATCGATAGACCCGAATGGGACATCTGTTCATAGTTGATAGGGGAAGTTTATTAGCAATTATAATTTCCCCATAAAATGCAATAAAGTCCCTTAAATATGCCATAAATTAGTGTTGTTACAAGTGCGGTCTGGGCTGGTTCAAAATGAATCTGAAACTGTTTGACCCGGTTACGGTTTGATACGCTTGCCTAACACGTCGGTCCGGTTATGGATCACGGTTCAAACAAATATGACCCGGCCCAAAACTATTTATAAATGGGCCGGTTAATGGTCTAGGTTGGTATGACATGTGAACTATCCATCTTTTTAATTTTTTAAAATTATTTTAAATGAATATTTTTTAATTTTTTTAAAAATTTAAATTGATCCGACAAAATTTGACCGTTAATTTGTAGGATTTTTGGTTGTCCGGACCAGTTTTCATCCATTCCGAGCCAGTTTCTAAACTGTTTCGGGCATGTTCAATAGGATAACGGTCTGTGCCAGTTACGGTTCAACGGATCCATATTTCGGAACGGGCTCATAACCGTCCCAAACCCACTAAGAACGGTTACAGGCCGGGTTATAAGCGGTCCAGGCCGGTTCAGGGTTTGGACGGTCCGATTACAAGCCAGTCCGGCCCGTTAACATCTCTACCATGGATATCGAACCTTAATTGAATGTCATTAATTAGTCATTATAATATTATAACCATTTGACAGGTGAGAGGGATTCATGGCGGTCGGCGGTCGGCCATCCCCATCTGCCAAAAAACCATTTCCTTCCTCTCCACTGACCCTACATTTCTCACCTAACTATATTTTTGACCGACATTTCATATACGATTCATTTTTTACTTAACTCCCGAATTCCCCTTCTATAGGTCATCGGAGCAGCAATTACAAGAAGATGCTCATCGGGAAATTTACTGGCGAATTTCAACCTTACAAATAGCATTGCTATTTCATTATGTAGTTGCTCTAAACCGGCCCTGGGCCTTTCCCTAATGACGCCCTATATATGAAAGGAGCAACTTCCTTATATAAATTGATCTGCCCAGATCGATCCAATCCATTTTGAAGCTGAGCTACTAGAGATATTTGCACAGTCGTATATAATGTAGGCATGCTCGATGCAATTAAGTCGGTTGAATGAACGAAGAATATTGCTCGTCCGTAATCATTGCAGTTAGTGGCAAAGGCATTTAACCCGCTACCTAACACCGGAAAACGCGTTCCCGCCACCGCCCATATTCCTCCAAAAGATCTCGAACCCGAAAAGGTAATCCCAGAAGGACGTCACTCGGTTCGCAATCTCTCTCTCTCTCTCTCTCTCTCTCTCTGATGGGTTACACGAGCCAACCCCACTTGAAGGAAATGGGGAGCTGCAAGCCTCAGTCTCGTATCTTCTTGCCCGACGACTGCATTTTGTCCAACAGTAGGTCTGATTGGAAATGGACTAAGCCTGCCTCCAATGAATCCATAATGAGTCTGTGGGTTCCTCGCGCCTACCCGATTTATCTCTCTTCCCGTCGGTGCAAAATCGAACTTTTCGCGTGCCCTAGAAGTTTCCTAGAAAGCAGAAAGTAGAAACAGGCTCGCCCACCCTTTGCCTTGGGCGGATTAGTTTCAACTTAAGGTGGACATCCCAATTCATCTCCTCAGCTAATAATCCAATGACTTACTTGGGGGCTTTCAAGATTAACTAGCTATATATGAGGACGAGATGAGAGGATCCATTTGACAGAATGTCAAATATATTTGAGTTCTCGCTCAAACAGATTTTACTTGCTAATGGTAACCTCCACTTAGGATTAGGAGGCCTTGTAATCGATTTTGTTAGCGGAGTTCTTCTCTATTTCCATTTCTATCCCGTCACGTGCTCCCGTGTAAAGCATGAAAACCTAACCGGTGACAAGTTCTCAGGATCGTGAAAATCACTTATCACGATCTACATCCAGGCCACCGCGAAGTTCCTATCCGGATGATCAAATTCTTAAGACGATTGGGGTCAAAGAGACCATAGTTTGCTGTGCTTCCAGCAGGAGACACTGCCGATGCCACTTAATATTGTCTCCTACTCGCGGGCCAATCCCATTTAAACAGGTATTCTGTATAAACCCCCACAACTTGATTAAGCTTTCTGGCCCCGAATTCATTGCATGAGCGCGGCAAATCGTCAAAGCCGTGTCTAATTACGGTGCTTACAAGGGTAATGAAAATGGCTCCCACCACCACAAATGAAATTAATGCATCATTCATAGCTTATGATTTTTTCCCCCCAAATGAAAGAAGCACTTGGTTACCAAGGTCAGATGCCTATGTATGTGCTAGGCTAGGGAGGGTAGCACCTTTTCTATTTAGTTTAGCTCCGCATTGTCATTAATTAGAATGGGCTGATTACTTTTTGGGCCCTAACGAGATTAACAAATATGCCCTAATCCATGGAAATTAGAATACAACCGTATCTCTAGCAACTTGGGCTGAGACGGTGTCAGATGGACGAGGCCCAGTTTTAAATATGAACATATAATATAATATAATATAAATGGATCTAATCACGGGCATACATAATCAGTTGACTTGATCTGTCATGGTCCATGGAGCCGGGTGACACACACAGCAAGGAGCAAGGGAACATCTATTTTGTACGGAGTACAAAAAGGGGCAATTTATTCACTTTATCTTAAGAAATAATATTATCATAATAATTTTTAAAATCAGACCGGACTAGGAACTGGTGTAAGCATATGTTTATGAGTCAGAGCGGGGATTTAATGGGTTGAACCACATATTTAATAAATAATATTACTAATAAATTTACATAATATCATAATTTTAATATGATTTGTAACAAAAATAATTAATATAATAATTATGTTAAGCAAAAGTTTAATATAAAATATAAATATAATTCTAGTAAAATAAAATATGTATATTATAATAGGTTTTTGTTTTTTTAAATTTTAAGTCGACTGATTTTTTCACTAGTTCAATTAGGTCAACTGATCAGACCAGAAAGTAGTATGTTCAACCGGAATTGACCTCTTTAAAAGTGTAATTAGGCATTTTATAGGAATCAAACCGGATGAGTGGTTGATTCCCATTGAATCGGTCAAACCGACCGGCTCGATTTGGTTTTAAAACTATGATTATCATTCATGGTATAATTAAAATTTTAATGGGGTAATTCGGTGCAGAGAGAGAGAGAGAGAGAGAGAGAATCAAAATGATGCCCACTTATGGAATCATGATGTCGTCGCCTATTCATCCTCTATAAAGACAGACGTGTCAAAATTGATTAATAACTTAAATTACGAAGGGGAAAAAAAACATGTTAACGTTGCCGATGACGGCGGAAGGAAATTTACTAATTTTGTGTCGTCGGGAATTGCATTACCGAATGCATAACTTGAAAATGACAACATTTGAAAAATATGCCCCAAGTGGCACGGAAAATGGGCGTCGACACTCTGAAACGGAACTGAACCTCTCAAACGGCAGCAGCGGTACGGCACATGTGCGTGGAGAGCAGCAGCTGATCCAAGCCGGCTAAGTTCTTCAGGAATTCGAATAGTCAAAAGCCGATGGGGGAAGACCTTCCGACTCTTACTTTTTCATTTAGTCCAGGTGAGGAAGGAAACGGTCGCAGATTATTTCTCGTCTTTATTGTACTCAATGAATTCTGTCGGTCGAGTTCATCGGATTTGGATTTTTTTTTTGTCAGCAATTGACGTGTGTATATATGCAAGACACACGTCATGACTTTGACGCGCTTCTGTCCTCCTAAATCAATTAAACGGTGTCTGACGAAACACCGATGGAAATGGTACACGCACGTGCTTCCGTGATGCATAATCATTGGATTCTTTTTGGTTGGAAACTTGGAAAAGATCCTGTGAGTAGAACATTGAAAAGTCATTACCTTGAAACTTCTACTTTGGGATGACGGTAATGGCAATAGAAAAATTCGATATTCTGCAGGTAATTTCTGTCCAATAATCAGATTACACCCTTCATGGTTTTGACCCAATCTTTCAAAGCTTAAAGAGGAAAAGAAAAGGGCCCTGCAAATATATGTGTGTGTGTATGTATCCATATCCATCCGCAGTTGATGTCATTAATTCTAGCTGGATTGCTTGAAGATTTAAAAGCAAATTAATGATCAACCCATCTCCGGCCCCAGATCCATTCGTCAGCCCTGCCTTACCTCCCTCTTTATACATGTTGGGGGGTTTTTCTTCCCATATGATTTTGTTCCCTCACCTCTCCTCTCCCTGGAGCATTCAAGTTTCTATCTTCGCTTCTCTCCCTATACATGCAAAAAATCTCGATCGATCTGTTAGCTTTTTGATCCGGCAATAAGCAAACAACCTATCCCCGATTGATGACCCCGGAAATCCACTTCATTGTTAGCACCCAGACCATTCCAAAGTGGAGCTGATCGAGCACTTCTACCGATCAAGCTAGTTTTGTTGATCGGACGTTGGACATGTCTGGGAATGGGAAGGAGCCCGTGAAGGTGGTGATCATAAACACCCAGTACGTGGAGACCGATGCCGGGAGCTTCAAGTCGGTGGTTCAGAAGCTTACAGGTAAAGATGCGGTCGTCGACAATTCATTGCCCGACTCCCAGAATAATGTCAGCCCACAAGATAGTAGCTTCAAGGAAGCCAAGGGCTTGCCGGTTAACGTTTTGGAGAGGAACTGGCCGGCAAGGGAGTTCAGTCAACTGCTCGAGTAGACAGATGCCCACGGTGGATGAGTGAGCGCTGCTATGGGATTGAAAGGACAATAAGCAAGTATGTGTACCAATTATTGATTTTCTTTCTATCTCTCGGCTCATCAATAGTATTTCTTGAGATTGGTCCACATTCCGTCCGGCATGTCTGCTCCAGTATTCCATCCTTCATTGTGTACCAAGCGTTACAGCTCACTTTTAGTATGGAAATTTCATATGGTGATTGGTTCTTGATGAATGAGAACACAGCCCCTGACTCACCGATGGTAAGTGAAGAAGGGTATGTGAGTGTAGCTGTAAGTTTTGTTCTCATCCACTTTGGCTCTTGCATAACATCAAATTGGTGTGAATTAAGCAACACATACATATATATTCCATCGGAGACGATGTGCTGCGGCTCACTTATAGGTACCACAGTTAGGTTCAGTTCATCAGAAGTAAGTAGGACAAAGAAAATCGACCGTGAAGCTTTGGATCTTAATCAAGTGCTGGCTCTTCTTCCATTTATATCATCTTGATCGCTGATAATTGAGCTACGTAGGTTAGTGGACAGATACTTGGTCGTCAGATTTCAGTGCATGCGTGATCTAATTGATCAGTAGAAACACAAAAAAGGAAACAGGCAATCCAAATCCAATATATTACATACATACATATGGATGGATTCTTTAATATCCGAGGCTTCAAAGCACAATATCTGCTATATGTATGTATGCCCAGGTAGCAGGGTGGAAATGTACTGAACATGATAATTACAATCTCGTCTTCTTGCATTGCCTAAGGATATATGGATGGATGAGGATGTTTACGTAAATTTGATTTTAAGTACACTTTCTGCATAATTGAGCTTCTTTCTCACTGAAATACTCAATTCAGCCACAAAAAATAAATAAGCAAATAACAAAAGATGCACGGATGTCTTCAGGCGAGGAGATTTCCTCCACCCCCAAATCAATGCCGGTGCGGCCTGGCAGCTCGGCCTTTTCTCCATCTTCCCATTTCAAACTTCTCGAATGGAAGAACGGGAACAGATTTGTCTATTCCACGCGAGGAGAAAAGGGTGTGCTTTTCCAGCTTTGACGAGAATCTTGATCGAGAAGGCAGAGGGAAAGAGGGGAAAAATCAAGGACACATTTCTAGCGGGTGACCTTTCTGCCTTTCAAGATGAAACTGTCTTTTAGCCCCCGCATTCTTTCTTGTATGAAATACATAGGTCAATTAAGGTGGTTTGCCGGTTTGCCTCCTCAACCACATGCATGTGCCGAATTTCAATTTTCACAAGGAAAAAAATATATGATTAGGAGTTTATTAGATCAGTTATCTCGAGCACATAGACTGGTCGGGTCGGTTGACTTTTCTATCTAAACAACAAAAGACTTTTCCTCAGTCAAAATATTTCCATACTTATTCAAACGTCCTCTCTCTCTCTCTCTCAACGATCACCAGCTCTGCAGGTTCAAAGTTCAAAAGTTGAAATTTAGAACCTTCCTCTTCCTCATCTCTGGTCTCCGAGCTCATTTGATTTTATAGATAGACTTTACTGTGGATGCATGATGTATTCTGCTCAAAGCAGTGGCGGAGAGCGGTCACATTCATTTCCTAGTTAGATTAGCAGTTGATTCTCCATCTTCTCAGTGTTACCGGGAATATCCCATCTAGGGTTACGCAATTTTCACAGCTGCTCGCTCATTAACCAAGAAGTAGTATTGGCTTCTTCTTTTCCTTCTCCTCCTCCTTCTTAAGGTTGCCACTTCTCTCGAGAATCGGTTTTGAATACTAATCAATGCTTTAGAAATATTGGAACTCCGGTCTTTTCCGGGTTCTGACTTCGGGAATAAGTTTTCTTTGATTAACTGCGAATTAGGTTATTCAGAAAATTTTCAGAAACTATATTTTTGGGCGGAATATAATACCATTGATCACGCGTTGGTCATCTTGCAGAGCTGAGTCAATTACTCGTGGATCCATCTACCCGTTGACTAACGGCATTCCTTAAGAATGCGGAGACCTATTAGGTATGAAGATTCAAAGTTAGTTGGCAGAGAGCAAAGCCCTCAATGAGCACTGTAAATTATATCTAAGCAGTTTAGCAGTCCATAGAATTGGATTACATATATAAATTTACACATCAAAGATCCCCTAATAAGATTCATCTTCTTCAGACTCGATTCTCCATGTGCACATGAGTGGCACTGCAGGCTTCACCTTTGTAATGACAGCACAGCAGTGACATGCAGAGTAGAGGCTAGTGGGTTTGAGCTACGAACATTTATGTGAAGTTTGGTGGGGGAAATGTGGTATAATGGAATGTAATTGATTTTTGTACTTTTTCATTCCATATCTTATATGGTTATAACGTTCTTAATTGGCATGTTTATTTCACTATGAAATTTCTTATACTAAAATTGATGGAATGAACATCCCTTGGATAAAAATTAAGAATCCATTCAATGCTCATCCTGTCACTTTTATCGAATTTGTATCAAATTCGTTCATTCATATCCTTAAGATTATCACAAAGATTTATTAATTACTCTTAATATTATTACATTTTACTCTATTAAACCCATTTCATTCCATTCCATCCTATTCCATCGGACCAAACATAACATTATTGTTTTAAATGTAGAAGATCGAATTGTCTCAAGGTTGTATCTTTATCAAATTTGCATCTTTCCAATAAATGAAAGTTACTTTTATTTTTCCTTTTACCGTTATATCTTTACCGTATAAACCAATTGATATTTATAATTTATTATGGTATGACTAAACCAAATGCCGCTATGTGTTTTTTAATAGTGGCGAATTTAATGATGTGTCGTATATAGTGTTTTTCCTCCACTTTTTTCCCCTTTTAATATCCCTATGTCCCGGTAACTACTTGAACATTGTAGACGTGATGAGGAAGATGTATCCTCCTCTATATATTGATCGAATGGTCAATTATTTTGAAGCCGATAACACGATAATATCTGCCCAAAAGTGTCCCCCATTGATACATATAGGTACATATAAATGTGTGTGTATGGTCCCCTACATATATGTGGGTGTATATACATATATGTATGTATAAAAGACCGTGTTATTGTACCTAGTGCATTGTATTTGGGAATGGGGAGCTCCTCTCCCCTCGAATTTTTGGTCAAACGGCAAACTTAAGAGCCTTTCCAGTGACTGGTCGCATAAGTTGGGCCAATAATTGTCCACACATCTCCCCGGAAAAGGGAAAATCTCTTTTTCAACGTCACAGAGAGCATACTCCATTGATCACAGTCGTAGCATCCATCTAGCTAGATGGAAAGCTAGCTATCTATTCCATCATCTCCACGTGTATACACACACACACACACATATATAAAGGTCCCCACCCGCCAAAACCATCGTATCTCTAGATTTGAAGGCTCATTAATGTACCATAAAACCTAGAAGTCTCATTAATATATTGCATGTACATGATTTCAGATCTATCATTCGAGGTGTAACGTAACCCACCTAGCGCGCACGTTGTCAAGTGGACAACCCTTTGTGTAGATCGGAAAGATGATGCATGCATGGCAGTGCACACCCATGTAATTAATAGCCAGCTAACTAGTGGAACCCGTACATGGATCTTGAGATGCAAAGATCGATCAAGTGCTCACCAACTTAGATTGACAGAGAAGTATCGGGGTATCGGATGGCGTGATTTTCTTCTAGAGCCTGGTGGTTTACTGTAATTTCACAACGTATTTGGTAAAGCACATCAAGATTAATAGTATTTCCTAAACTTAAAATATATTAAATACGGGAAGGGTCTATCGTATCTGCAAGTGGGAGATTGATCGATGGACAGCAGCTTGGATTCACGAGTATATATATACGTATAATTTTCAGTTATGATGTCACTCAACTTCGAGGGTTTTATCTTGTAGGATGCAACGGTCCATGTCAAACATGAATTTTCCGAGCAAGATTATGAAAACACTCGGAAAATAAGCAGCTCAAAGTTCTTCGATGTCTATAGAGAGAGAGAGGGAGAGAACTGATATAAACAAGTGGCCACTTATCAACTTGACGGCTAACTTGCATCGCCAAAAAGCATCATATGCATGCGAGTGGCCTAAGAAATCTCTCGTATTGTGCCAATATGAAAGGTGCGGAGAACTTCCTTTTACGACCGGCTCATTTGTTGCGGGGAAATCCAAACACTTTGAACCATCTACATGACACGTCATGCATCATGTATTATATCTTCTTCTTCTTCTTGACCACCACCACTGGGAGAGGTGCCGAACCACTTGAGGATGATGAGTAGGCCGGTGTTACTTGGTCAGAAAGAACTCGAAGCTAGTAAGAGCCATCTGGGAGGAGGCAACTTCAAAGGCAAGTAGTGTTTGGGCACGCAAAGCCACCAAGTTTTGACACGGTTCTTCCATTTTTATTAAGGTTCTTGTTTTGACCACGACCGACACATTTTCACCTCAAACCATGCGAGCAGTCCTCCCTCCTGACACAAATTTACATATGTGTATGTATGTGTATATATATATATAAATAAATACGTACACGCATACATGTATATTGAGTACACGAGATACCTTAGAACCTGTTGACTAGTGGGTATATGCCCGCCATGTTTTCGACTAACAACACCTTATATGTGGAACTGAATCTTAGCATATGATACACAACGAGTTTATCACGTAAAAACGAATTAAATAATTAAGATTACCCTTTTATATGTTAATTGTAAGAGTTTTTTTGAACTTTATATACGCTCACGTGTTAATTTTATGAACGAATTTTACGTAATGAATTTGTTGGTTATGCTACATTCACTCCCTTGTCCTTCCCCTCGGACCCCGCCCCCATGCCCTATATATAGATAAAGTGGATGATGACCTTGCTCGCCGGTCCACCCCCCCTTCCCCGAATTGATTTTTTTTTTCCCATCCTTTTCTCCACTAATCACATGTACAGGTGCACATCCCCTTCCTAATTATATTCCAATAGAAAAATTCATGTGGGCCATCTTAGGAAGCATAAGCGTACGTATACAAGAGCAAGGCATAGTACGTTGTAAGTGATAGAAGAAGCCAATTGGCTTGACCGGAAGACAAATCTCTTTAATTGAAATTTTGATAAAAAAGAAGGAACCAATCTCCCCAGCCCCATCCATAACCCCATATTTTTGCAATTGCAACGATTTCAAAAGCTGGTGTCTGCAATTCTAACGCGTCATTCACATTTCCCAATTTTTTGTTGATTTTTTTTTTTATGTTTAAAAAATAAATTATTTCTCCAATCAATAGTCCTTTTGTGGTCTCCGTGGGGTCGCGCCAGTCACGAGGCGGCTATTCGCTCAAAGCTGCGGAGGCGGTTGTCCGACAGCCTGGAGCCGTGAGCGGACTTCTTGTACTCGAACCAAGTGAATTCCTTGTAAAGGCTCTCCTTCCCTCTCAAGAGCGACGGCAGCGGCGCGATCCTCTCGCTCAGCGGCGGGCCCCCGAAGTACACCATCGAGATCCTCGATCTCTCTCCACTCGTCACCACCCGGTGCTTCACGCTTCGGAACCTCCCATTCGTCATCACCTGCATTGCATGTCATGTGTCGTTACGGAAAACCCGGAAGGATCTCTCTCTGCCAGGTTCTGCAGATGTGTCGTTCGATGTACCTGTAAGGAGTCGCCGACATTGACGAAAAACGAGCTCTCGTCCGGTGGAACGGAGATCCAACAGCCGCCGTCCCTCGGTAGTATCTGCAGTCCCGATGCGCTGTTCGATCTTAGGATGGAGATTATCTGGGGATCCGTGTGCTCCCCGAAACCGACAACATCCCCGCCGTTCAGAGGCTGATCGAGCTCTGTCCTAGGGGGATAGTGATTGATTCTGAAAACAGAGTCGCTCTGCTCGTCCTTCAGAAGTTTGCTGAGCACATTTCTCTGCTGAATCTTCAAGCCATCGGCCATTAATTCCAAAATCTCGCAGCCCATCTTCCTGACCGCTGCTACGTAATCATTCAATGCTCCCCTGCGTTGATAAATCGACAAAAAAGGAAACCCTTTTAGGCAATGGAAAAATACGTGTGTCCAGCAGTAATAGCACCGAATTCAAGACTTTTGCTCTGTTCCGGCCTTCTCACCGGAAATCTTTTGGATTTTCACGGAAGACTAGAGGAAGTTTGCTGTAGTCGAACTTAGGATTCGTGTTCAGGAGAAGGTACTCGATCCAACCGACATCACCACTCAGCCCGATGTTCTTGTTCCCATAGCCGAACGGATTGGGAGGGCCTGCTCTCTCCTTCTCAGAGAGGGGCAAGGAGAAGAATTTGATCGCCTCGGATTCCAAAGCCGAGATGATCTCGAGGGGCACCCCATGGTTGACGACCTTGAAGAATCCGAACTCTTCACAGGCCTTCACTATGAGGGTCCTAGAGTGGGGTTCTGCAAGGTCTACGAGGGGCAATATCGTGTCGGAGGATCCGCCATTGGGAAGGCACGGGAAAGGTTGGATGGTGGCAGGCTTGGATAAGAACATCTTGGGTTCCGTTCAGGATGCGGCTTGAGAGAGAGAGAGGGATGGAACTGGAGAGCTGAACCTTGGCAGGGTTTATATCGTAGAGATGAGAGGAGCAGGAGGAAGCAACACATGGAACGGGCTCGGGGTCCGCCATGGCTATGATTTATAGTGGCCGGTTTGAGAGAGAGAGAGAGAGAGAGAGATCTCTTGCCTCTCTTTGCTCTTCGAAAGTAGTGCAGCCACCAAACCCTTAGGGTATTAACTGGAATACCTGCTAAGGGTTACTCCACGCCACCCTTCGGGCCCGCTCCCACTCCGCACCGACTCACTCACTGGGCACAAGCTAGATCCGTGGCCCATCCTACGGAGGGAGAGGGGGAGCCGACGCGGATTGCTCAGACTTAAGTTAGTGTTTATTGGGGTCATAAGTTCATTGGAAAATATATCAAGTGTACACTTGGGAGATTGTTGTAAACTGGAAGATTTCGAACCATTGCAATGCATGCACGGCTGGTCCAGGGTCAATAAATGGGGTGCGGTAGAGGAGTAACACTGTGGTACAGAGACACACACGCACACATATGCACATAATATGGATATCTAAGTCGTATCCTCATCTTTAATAGAGCTTTCTTTTGCCGATCAGGCGTCACATCGCCACCGCGTCCCACATAAAATGGGCCACAGGGGTATTTGAAAATCAAACACTACTTAGTCTCGTAATCAATAATATGAATTTCATGGAGAAAAAAGGTGAATAGGATAGTGAATGAACAAGTGGAAAAGATCGATCATAATAACCAGTCCCGTGCCTCCTACCGGCTTGGACTCCGCGATCGAGGCCGAACGATCCTATGCATTGATGTGCGGGACTGGAAAATTTTCTTCGGTTAGAAGTAACCGGAACTCGTCAATCGGCCACAGGTATATCGAATGCGACACACGTATACAAGGTTGTGGAAATATATATGAAGGGCATGCCCACGTTTTTATCCATGCTCGTAATTGTTGACCCATCAAGTAGGATATTACAGGGTAATAATGACTTAGGTGCATAAGGGAAGCTCCATGCATTGAAGAAATGGATTCCTCACATAAACAGCTCATCGCCTGCCAAGTCGAATGGCATCCATATCTCATTTACGCGGTCGTCGAACTCGAACGGAGGATTATACTGGGCGACGGTGTAAACCGAAGTGTGGCCCCTTCTCCCATCACGGCTTTTCTCGATAGCTGCTGCCCAGGCTGAGCCTCTCAGACTGGCCTCGAGGGCGGCAGCCTCCATGCCGGCATCGGAGTCGGAGACGAATCCCCGAATTGCCTCACGGCGACGTAGGTGGGCTTCCACACCTGGGCCTGGAGGCCCTTGGCTGGTGGCGGGTTGGGCTGGTTCACCTTGGGGACGTAGAAGCTCACCACGAAGGACGAGGCACAGAATGGGCCATCGCTTGGGTAGACTTCCGTGGTCACTGGCGCCGTCATCTCAATCTTCTGTCCGGCGCTGTTCTTCCCTTGAATGTAGTCGAAGAGCCTGAAACCAAGGAATCGAGTGTCCATGAGAATCCCTCATGAATCAGAAGGAGGTGTTCTTTACCCCACTTCTGAGAGCTAGAACAGAATTGTGTCTTCCAAGACAGGAAACGCCACAGAATTTCTGAACAAACGGATGATGTTTCTAAGCTACGGAAGCTACACCGTCATTCCTCTTACATAAAAGAACAACATAAATTACTGCTTCCCGGCAGACTGGAAGCTCCACTTCACCAATAAGGATGATTCAAGTTCCTCCCGAAACTATAAAACATCTCAATTTGTTCTTCAGCTTCAACTGTCAGAGTCCAAGTACTCTAATGCGTGTAAATCAACCCCAGCTAAAAGCAAGAACACGGAATGGGATACACTGCACCAGGCAGTTAGTGGGAATGGATAAAGATATGAAGGAGATGGAGAAACATGTCCCCCAGATAAAAGGTAGGGATTGAATCTCACTGCAGGAAGCCGGTTCGAGTAGCATCAACCAGAGAGATATCTTGGATGGAGGAAGTGGACATCCACACGGTGGTGTTGTAGCGCCTGATTTCATAGCCATCACCGGACTGCACCACTTCATAGCTCGGACACTCGATGCGGCTACATGTCGGCGGAAATATCCCGACGTTCTTCGATTGTCCGGAGACCTGCCATAGATCCGAACCCGAGAGAAGATTCAGGAGGAATGAGAGCTTGAACAGGCTGAAGGTTGCCATGGATGTCGAGAGGCCGAGAAAGATTGCGTATTGAATGCAGCAAGGCGTTGTCCAGAGCTTATATTGGCCGCCCGAAAACAAGTGGTCGATCTGTGGTATTATGCAGGAACGGGGGGACGTTATGTTGAGTGAATTGAGAGGCAGATATAGTGACACGTGGGCAGAGTGATAGCCAAGATCTTGAAGGCAAAGTCATACTTGTGTACCTCAATGAACTGCCGGTCTCATTAGTTTCCCTGTAGCCTTGCCCATGACAGACTTAGAGCCAGAGGAACATCTCGCTGGACAGAGCAGAAACCCCAAAATGCGGAGCCACTTTGCCTTGCCTTCATTTTCCTTCTCCTCCTTGGCAAACGAGTGATCCAAGAGATCAGATGGCCTAAACAGTGGCCAATTGCTAGGAACTAACTCCAAGTATCAGAACAGATGAGATGAGACATTATATCTGGAATTCTCACGGTCACACTTGCATATCTTTCCTAATAGCGCAGAGAGTGGCTTCGATAACTTGTCCGAATGGATGGAATTTGTCTCCCGCAAGGAACATTAAGACACCAACCGATTCTTCACCAAATCCCTTGTGTTTGACCAGAAACCAATCGGAAAACTTGGCCATGCATATGTCTTCCTTCTTGAAATCTATAAGGAACATTGCATGCTTCAACTGTAAATGTTGATGTATCACAATTGACCGACACCACCCCTTCCCTTAATTCCAGAAGTAATTCGAACTCATCTTCAAAATTTCCCGTATTCACAGATGTTGTTAGTCATTATGGTCCAAGTAATAACACTCCTCTCCGAGAGGTTGTATCAATAGCTAGGCTTGTACCCAAGCTATGAGAGAGTTTATTGGGCTACCGAATCATAGTATGTTAAATATTGTTGGTGGGCTTGGGCAGATGCCCACTAAAAATCTAAGCTAGTATTCAGTCGTACCAACTGTGATTACGATCATATCTTATCAATGTGGAATTAAGGTAAGGGATCCAAGAAATTGTGCTATTTAACGGCATGGGGCTGTACACAAATTTGGCGGCCTCAACATTTCCATCCCTTCCATGCTTTTGTGATCTGGGCGTTGCAGCAAACAGTCAGACTGCTGGTTCTTTTGCCTGTTGCTGCAGACGCAGGAGCAGCCAACTTCGAGGTACCTAGTGTTGAATGAAATCCATCATCATTGCACGACAAAATATCATTAGATTCACAAAACTGTGATCCTATTTACCGTATAAAGTGATAGATGCTCAAATCGTTGCACGTATGACTGGCAAGGTCAAAGGTAAGAATCTTGGGCAGGAGGTACGAAGCTGTCCATGTACACAGGAGTTTTGCTTATTGAACTGTTGAAGTGATACAGGCTTGTTATTGTTAATAGAATCAGTAAAGATACACGAAGTCACAAATCGGCAGTGCACTTCACACGTGGCCTCCATGGACGGTAGAGAGAACATGGTTCTCATAAACTGTTCCAGAAAATTGAACCACCAAAAAGAAATTGAAAATTTTGTGCATCAAAAGACAGGCTGTAGAAACTTTTCCTTTGCGATGAACAATAACTGTAGGGTCAGGCCTTTTGTTTTTGAATGAATAAGTGCATGAGCCCATGCAAATTGTCACGACCCGCTCCCACCTGCGAGGTATTGTCCGCTTTGGGGACTGGGGCTCAAGTCTGGCCCATCCCACCCCTCACGGTTTTGTCCTTAAAAGGGCCCTCGCAGATTTAAGAACTGTCACCCCTTCTAGCTCTGATACCAAAACTGTCACGACCCGCTCTCACCTGCGAGGTATTGTCCGCTTTGGGGACTGGGGTTCAAGTCTGGCCCATCCCACCCCTCACGGTTTTGTCCTTAAAAGGGCCCTCGCAGATTTAAGAACTGTCACCCCTTCTAGCTCTGATACCAAACTTGTCACGACCCGAAAATTTGGCAGAATTTCCCCTTATTTTTAAGCAAACCAGAAATGCAAAACCTGCTATAGAACAGCTCAACACGCAAAATTCAGCCACACCCATCCACAACCATTTCCCAAACCACCGTTATCAACCACAAAATATTCAGGCCGTGACATATGATCACAACTATACAGGACTTCTATACATACCCTATCAAAACAAACTTGTCCTAGTTGATCCCCGAATCTATTTGGGCGGCTCCACACGGTTGAGTGTCTCCTCTATCTGTAGAAAACAATTTGCAGAGAGTATGAACTGTAACTCAGTAAATACAAAATTCCAGAGTGGAATAACATATGGCTCACATATATGTCCTTACACGATTGTATCAACTTACACAATTATATACCGAGGACATAGGGTCGTTGGCAACTCGACCAACTTCACACGACCCACCTAATGCAATGTATGTATCGAGCATGTCAAACAATAACCATGGGGTCGCATTACCTCTGCGATAGAGTTATGGCGGTACCGTTATTGCTCCTCTCCCCAAACGATACCGTGACCCCGCACCTCAATCAATTCCTAGAGTTCTACTTCCCGTGCCCCTTCGCTTCGCACGCACGCGAGGGCCGCCTATTAACCTCTGGCGGTAAGAGTGGACCCGTCGTCCTCAAGTCTCTCTCTTTTTCTTACCTCTCCTCTCTGGTCTTTGTTTTTCCCGACCGGGTCCAAGGGGAGTCAACTCACATATTCCGCTGGGGTCACAGAGCTAGCGTCACTCGTGTCCCATGTTTATATCTCGCCGGCAACCCGCAGTAGTTTAGTAAGGCTCATTTCTATTCCGCCGGCTTAGCGGTCACCATGGTTATACACAAGCACAAACAATATGCAGATCATGAATGAATGAATGCATGCCCACTACCGGTATCACACATATATCTAATAGCTACTTATTTCTAGACCATATCTACTATATACCAAACACGAACAGATCATTCCACAATGGAAGAATGTACTCACAACCCCTTAGTCGATCAAAATCACAAGGCAGGATCCTCTAGGTGTTGATCCCGGTTCTCCTCAGCACCTATCATATCACCCACAATGAGGTCAATATACACACTTATACACAATTGCATCAGTAAATTATCCTCACCTATCATATTCAAGGAAAATATTTTATTGTGAGTTAAGGAAAAATTTCTAAGGATTTGAGAGGGCGTAGGGCCGTTCTACCGACTGATCTAAAGAGAGGGGTCCCTCCTTGGCATCCCACACTGCTGTTATTTCCTTCTCCCCTCACCAGCGTCTACTCCCAGCAACACAGAGGAACAGAAAACCCTTCAGCAGAAACGAAACAACCACACTAGCAGCACACACTACACTTCTCGGCTGGCATCAACTCGAGCCCTAACAGCTATAGAACTCAAATTCCCAGCAATAACACATCATTGGCAACTATAGCAATCTCTAGAGAACCACTCAACAACAACCTAAGGAGTGGCTTGAGTAGATGGGATTCTTACCTCGAACGTCTGTAGTTGACAGTAGGGTAGTGGAGCCTAGAAATTGAGTTTTAGTTCGCAGAAGATCTCCTCCTCTAGGGCTCGATTTGCTCCCACAACAGGCAGATGAAGATGGAGACGGATTGGGGAAATCAGAAACCCTAGTTAGCCCTAATTTTCTCTTCTCTCTCGTGCGGCAGGGGGGGGAACGACGATGCATACGACGAAGGGAGGAGGGAAAGAAAAGAAAAGTGAGGCAAGGGTAGGTGGGCCAAGCTAAGGGGGTGGGCTTTCCTTGGGCCCAAGTGTCACGACCCGAAAATCCGGCAGAGTTTCCCCTGTACTTAGGACTAACCAGAAAATGCAAAATCTGCTATAAATCAGTTCAACACGCCAAATCCAGCCACACCCATCCACGACCATTTCCCAAACAACAGTTTTCAACCACCAGATATGCAGGTCGTGATATGTGATCACACTATACAGGACTTCTATACGTACCCTATCAAATACACTTATCCTAGTTAATCCCCGGGTCTATTTGGGCGGCTCCACACGGCTGAGTGTCCCCTCTATCTGTAGAAAACAATTTGCAGAGAGTGTGAGCTGCAACTCAGTGAATACAAACTTCCAAAGTGGAATAACATATGGCTCACATATATGTTCTTACACAACTATATCAACTTACACAATTTATCTACCATGGACATGGGGTCGTTGGCACCTTGGCCAACTTCACACGACCCACCTAATGCAATGCATGTAACAAGTATGTCAAACAATAACCATGGGGTCGCACTACCTCTGCGACAGAGTTAGGACGGTACCGATACTCCTCCTCTCCCCAAACGGTACCGTGACCCCGCACCTCAATCAATCTCATATAATTCTCCTTTCCGTGCCCTTCCCTTCGCACGCACGCGAGGGCCGCCTATTAACCTTTGGCGGTAAGAGTGGACCCGTCGCCCTCAAGTCTTTCTCTTTTTCTTACCTCTCCTCTCTGGTCTTTGTTTTTCTCGACAGGGTCCGAGGGGAGTCAACTCACATATTCCACTGGGGTCACAGAGCTAGTGTCACTCATGTCCCATGCTTATATCCCGCCGGGAACCCGCGGCAGATCAGTAAGGCCCATTTCTATTCCGCCGGCTTAGCGGTCACCATGGTTATACACAAGCACAAGCAATATGCAAAATGAATGAATGAATGCATGCCCACTACCGGTATCACACAGATATCTACCAGCTACTCACTTCTCGATCATAACTGCTATAAACCAAAACACGAACAAATCATTCCACAATGGAAGAATGTACTCACAACCCCTCAGTCGACCAATTCACAAGGTAGGATCCTCTAGGTGTTAATCCCGGTTTTCTTCAGCACCTATCATATCACCCACAATGAGGTCAATATACACAAACGCATCAGTAAATTATCCTCACCTATCATATTCAAGTAAAATGTATTCTAGTGAGTTAAGGAAAACTTCTAAGGGTTTGAGAGGGCGTAGGACTGTTCTACTGACTGATCTAAAGAGAAGAGTTACTCCTTTGCATCTCACCCTGTGGTGATTTCCTTCTCCCCTCACCAGCGTCTACTCTCAGCAACACAGGAAAACTGCGAACCCTTCAGCCGAAACAAAACAACCACACTGGCAGCACACACACTACACTTCTCAGCTAGCTTTAACTCGAACCCTAACAGTTATAGAAACTCAAACTCCCAGCAATAACACATAGATTTCAGCCATAGCGATTCCCGGACAACAACTCAGCAACAACCTAAGGAGGGTTCGAGTAACCGAGATTCTCACCTCAACGCCCGAAGTCGACAATAGGGCAGTGGAGCCTAGAAACCAAGTCTTGTCCGTAGAAGGTCTCTTCCTCTTGGCTCGATTTGCTCCCACCACAGGCAGATGAAGATGGAGACGGATTGGGAAAGCAGAAACCCTAGTTAGCCCTAATTTTCTCTTCTCTCTCGCGCGACAGGGGGAAATGACGATGAGGACGACGCAGGGAGGAAGAGAAGAGGAAAGGAAAGGTGGACGGCGCAGATGGGCCAGCTAATTGGGCGGGCTCTCCTTGGGCCCTAGCTCGTGGGCTCACACCAAGCCCGTGGGCTCACACAAATACAGTCAATCCTTAATTTTCATCAAATTCTTACCTTATAAGAAATTGACTCTTTGCCTAACCAAAGCCAAACTGTTCAAATTAAGAAATAGGAAAGCTCTCCAGCAGGAGCCTTGCTTTTGGCTTTTTGACTTTTGCATATACTCAAATGTTCCTTAGGTCTCTCCTCTGTCTTCTCTATGCGCCTGCAAGTGATGCATATTATTATAAATTGCGGAGCAAACTGGGATCCATCGAGGAAAAGATAGGAAAAGAAAGACTGATTCTTTCTTACTTTGCAATAACTATTTAGGCCTCCCAACTTTCCCTCCTTTTTTATCTTTTGATACCTTTTCCTCCTCTTTCCAGACTGCCACTTAACCCTGATCTTCACACAATTATTTTTCTGCATCTGAGGCCATTGAGGATTGCTCTTGCATTATACTTGGACCATGGACCAATCGAAGAGTTGGGTCAAATACAGAAGAAGCCTAGAAGCTCACAGATACTTTAACAAAGGATGTGACGATTGCCAGTTCATAGAAAGTAACAAAGAAGATGATAGCTGCAAAATCATCTGGTAAACCTCCAACTACATTGCACGATTAACTGGTCAAATCCAACTCTTACCACTGAAAAGTTATCTTAGAATTAAACCTCTCTTGATCTTTGGTGAGCTTGCGCAGAGATTCATTTTTATTTTGCCTTTTCCTTTTTCCCTCCCTTTTTGGTTGTATGTAGCAAGAAGCACATGCAACATTCCAGCAAAGAAGTTCAATTAATGGCGTAGTAGTCAATGAATGGTGAAGCCTTTCAGCCATATAACCCCTTCTTCTCACATTCCCTATCTGCTCTTAAATCAAAGCAAAAAGCAGAGCAGAGCAAAAGAAAACTTGTTAGCCCATGAAAAAGCAAAAGCGAAAAAGAAGATACACTAACGATCCCCTTTTAAATTACAATTTTTTTTTGGGATACAAGAAAGCAAAACCAAACGACTAAGCAAATCCCACAAGTCCCCGCCTATATACTTGCTCCCTCCATAACGTCTTCCCCTCCAACTCTCTCGCTTCTGTTAGTCTTCTGTTTACCACAATGGCGGAGAATGAAATTGTGCCTGCAGATCCCATTATCCCAGCATTCGAAAGAAACCAGTGGACTTATGATACTCCAAGTACTTCCAACAACACTGGCAGGTCTTTCACTTTTGGAAATGAAGATCATGTGCCGCGGCCGTTTGAGAGTGAGAGATTGCCAGTCAGTTTGGCTCCAGAAATTCAGAGGTTTCTTCGGGTTGCCAATTTGATTGAGCAAAGGGAGCCTCGTGCTGCTTATCTGTGTAAATTATCCTTTAGCATAATTTATTGGCAAAAGGAGCTTTTTCTTTGGACTGAGAATATGCTTGATGGAATGAGTTTGAGTGTACAAGGTTCAAAATTTTCAGGTCGACTGTACGTGCTTATTATTGCACAAAGCATGGACCGGAATTCCGAAGGACGTGGTGTTCGGCAGTTCAAGACTTCTCTCCTTAACCGACTTCAACAGGTATTACATTTACTTCAGGAACTTAACACTAACCAAAAGTTATAGGGAAAAAAACACTCATTTTCCGCAGCTTGAGTAAGACATGTCAAGCTTCTAGGATAACATGGATTTGATTATCTTTTCATGCTGATACTAATCCCCAATATCAATTAATTGTGCCACCGTCATGTTTGCAGGATGATGAAATTACAAGAAGTAAGCAAAAAGAATCTGATAGTCGTGAAGTGAGACGTGTTTATCAGGTATATAAGGATTATATCCTGAAGAATGGAAGCATGTTTAACCTTGACAATAGGTATGGAATCTTCTTTTATTCCTGCCAATACCCTGTCTTTTATAGTAGCCAAACGTGAAAACTATGGTGTTTGCTAAAATTTACAGGGAAGAGTTGATAAATGCACGAAGAATTGCTTCCGTGTTGTCTGAGGTTCAGAAAATTTTTCCTAGTACAGCAAACTTACAGGTGTACATTCTTAACCTGCTTCTGTAACTCAATCCAATCTGATGGGATTTCAATAACTGTTAATGTGAATGTAGCGTTCTAATCTCAAGTCAGTTTTTTAAAATTTAGTAGGGTGTTGCTGATCGAGATTTTGTTGGTGGGAAATCTGAATCCTATGTACCGTATAACATCCTTCCACTGGATAATGGAGGGATTCAGCAACCAATTATGCAACATCCTGAGGTTCGATGAAGTGGAAACTCTAACTCCTTGTCTTGGATTAGTTTTCTCCATGCTGTTTATCTATAAGCAACATAAATTTATTATCGCTGCATTAATTATGCAGATCAAAGCTGCTGTTTCAGCAATTCGTAATATACATGGCTTGCCATCCGACCCAGGGACACAGAGAGACATGACTGTTGTGGACTTGTTTGATTTTCTTCAAAGTTTCTTCGGGTTTCAGGTATTTAGTAAAGGATTTCGGTATTAGACTATCCTTAGCAAAGGAGTTTGGGAACTGACATACCAGCATGTTCAAGCAGAATGGGAATGTTGCTAATCAGAGGGAGCATCTTATCCTACTACTTGCTAATACCCACATTCGGAGAGGTCGTAAGGGGGCCTCTACCCCAAAGGTATACTCGGCTCTAAACGAATCCAAGTTATCATGAATTTACTTTGTATTTATGCTCGAAATTGAGGACAAGCTTTGGTCTGTGTGGTCAGTTAGTGGACGTGGCATTAGATGAATTGATGAAAAAATTCTTCAAAAATTATACAAGCTGGTGCAAGTTTCTTGGCACAAAAAGCAACATCAGGTAAGAAAATCAGCTCTAATCGTCCATAACAGTGCTGTCTGCCATGATGTTATTGGCGTATGTGCTTTTCTTTTATGCGGTGCAACTTTGTTTTCCTGTCCTGCAGGTTTCCTAAAGAGGAAGCACAACAATACAAACTTCTATATTTGGGGCTTTACCTTCTTATATGGGGGGAGGCCGCAAACTTGCGGTTTATGCCCGAGTGTCTATGTTACATCTTTCACCATGTAAGTGAACAATGGATTCCATACGGTTTCTTTCATATGATCCTCAATACTAATAGCTATTCGCTAATAAGTTTGCATATGATTATGGAAGCACTTGATTGCTGAAAATAACAGATCGAGGCCTTCATCTTTTTCCTGTGGTACTCACTTTTCAGATGGCACATGAATTACACGGAATATTAACTGGTGCCATTGCCTCAACAGCATGGGATACTTCTGTAGCTGCTTCTGGAGGAGGGCCTGAATCTTTCTTGAACAAAGTCGTTTCCCCAATATACCAAGTTATCTACAAGGTAGGATTCTATCCATTTAGTAGATCTGATCCTTCTCTGTTATCTTAGAATTCCATCAAACTTACAGGAGGCGGAGAAAAGCAAGAATGGGACAACTGATCATTCAAGTTGGAGGAACTATGATGATCTGAACGAATTCTTCTGGTCAGACACAAAATTCTTGAACTGCATCTCTCCAGGATTTTCCCCCTTGTATTTTGGAATATAACTTTCAAAAATTTTATTTTAATTACTTGCATCATCAGGTCTCCCAACTGCTTCGAGCTAAGTTGGCCGATGAATCTGCACCATGATTTCTTTTGCACAGAGCCTTCAAGCAATGCTTCCATTAAGAAACCTCGAGCGTCGGGTAACAAGGGTGAACATGAGAGGAACAATGATGAAGCTTATGATGAAGAACTCGGGGTAGGCAATAATTGTCTACTTCTATCATAGCATAGAGACTTTGCAGCTTATACTTGCTTCAATACTGGAATGCAAATCCGGGATTTCTCTTGTCACAGGGTGCAAGAGAGGAACGTCGTGATCCTAGATGGTTGGGGAAGACAAACTTTGTAGAGGTCCGCTCGTTCTGGCAGATTTTCCGGAGCTTTGACAGAATGTGGAGCTTTTTCATCTTAGCCCTTCAGGTTACCTAAATTACATTCTGTGAGCATCTAGATGGCTTGCAAGGTTCTTGTGAACAGCTAAATAACGAATCAGGTCTCTGAATTCAGGCTATGATCATCATGGCCTCCCATGATTTGGGGTCTCCGATTCAAATTTTTGACAAGGGAATATTCGAGAATGTCATGAGCATCTTCATCACCTCTTCGATACTTAAACTTATTCAAGGTTTGCCACTCCCCCCAAATGAGCTTCTGATGAAAAGAAAAGTGAAACTACAATTATTGTTATTTTTTTCCTTCACAGCAATACTCGACATTATATTCATGTGGAAAGCTCGATATACCATGGATTCCTCTCAGAGAAAAAGACAATACCTGAATATCGGGGTTGCTGCTATATGGACGATAATTCTCCCGACCTGCTATGCTACTTCAAGGAAGAAATACACATGCTACTCCACGAAATCCCACGCAAGCTGGGCTGAGGAGTTCTGCATCTCTCCTTACATGGTTTCTGTAGGAATTTACTTGACGAGTAATGCCATTAAGATGGTCTTGTTCTTTGTTCCTTCGGTTAGCAAGTACATTGAGGTCTCAAACTGGCGTTTGTGCATGTTAATATCGTGGTGGGTGAAGGTAAGAACTCATGGTAGTTTTGCGCAGCCTTTCAGGGAAATAAATATTCAACAAGGGATGAGATAAAATTTAACTCCGTTTTTTTTTTTTTTTGCCATTTTCTCGATGCAGCCGGGATTATTTGTTGGACGTGGGATGCAAGAAAGACAAGTTTCTCAGATGAAGTATAGCCTCTTTCCTTGTGACTGAAAATCAATGAGGACTCTGTTCTTTGTCCAAATATTTTGACCGTTCAGTTGATATGTACTCTGTAGGTACACCTTATTTTGGATATTAGTCTTATCAAGCAAATTCTCGTTCAGCTACTTCTTTGAGGTGGGTTCCTTACTCAGGTGGGAAATTATCTTCTATTACTTGTACTAGACGTTGATGATCTCTACTGTGCAGATAAAGCCACTGATTGCACCAACTAGAAACATAATTGATATTGGCGTGCAGTATGATTGGCATGAGCTTTTCCCCAAGGGTATACCATCTATTTCAGTGTAATTGATGAAATGCTATAGAAGTTGCAGTTGAATCCTCCACCGATAACCTAATCAGAATTTTTCTCCTTCCAGTTCAGAATAATGCTGGAGCAGTTATTGCTATATGGGCTCCAGTAATAGTTGTGAGTGTCTCGATAAACAATCTACCCCAATAAATTGTTCTACCATGCTAACCTAATAAAGTTATTCAAGGTTCATTTCCTTCCGAACCATACGGTTCTCTGCTCTTATTCTTACATAGTTACATTGGTAAAAAGGTTTACTTCATGGATACACAAATTTGGTACTCTGTCTTCTGCACGATCTTTGGTGGACTCTATGGCATTCTACATCATCTTGGAGAGGTAACATCCTGCTGCTCTGCGTACTTTGTTTTGTTTCCCTAGTTGTTTCATTCCTCTATTTCTCTGTAGATCAGAACACTAGGGATGCTAAGAAGCAGATTCCAGTCCTTGCCTTACGCATTTAAAGCCCGCCTTATCCCACCTCGAAATAACAACCGAAAGGGAAGAAGAAGAGGGTTTCTTGGCAGAAGATTTCACAAGTTAGGGGTAAGAACCTCTGGAGCTGGTGCATTATTCCCTTTTAAAAACATATATTTCTCATGACCAGTGAACTCACAAACTCTCAGGCGTCTGAAGAGGAGAGAATTGCCCTGGCAAAGTTTGCTCTAGTGTGGAATCAGATAATCCGCAAACTTAGACTCGAGGACTTGATAAGCAACAGGTTTGAATTTCTTTGTTGTTGAGTTGCCTTTCCAGGTGTTTCCCCAAAATATCTCAACTGAAACATGCATTTTCTATGGATGTAGGGAACTAAATTTGATGATGATACCAATGACATCAGAGATATTATCAGGAGTGGTTCATTGGCCTGTTTTCCTCCTAGCCAATAAGGTGCAGATTATGCGGAAAAACCTGCAATTTTCGGGTTCTCTCAATTGTTATTAATGGACGATATATTGCTGTTTTCTGACAGGTTTCAATGGCATTCAGCATAGCAAAAGATTTTGTAGGTAAATATGATAGTCTTTTCCGGAAAATACAAAAAGACAAGAATATGTACTATGCTGTCAAGGAATGCTTCAAGTCTCTGAAGTACTTCCTCAACATCCTTGTTGTGGGAGATCTCGAGAAAAGGTGAAAATGGAATCCTATTCATTTTATGTCCCCTTAAATTGTATTACTTCCTATTCGCTCTGTTCTTGCTTGGTTTTTGTCTTATCAACATCTCTGAGTCCTCTGTAGGATAATATCTATTATACTTGATGAAGTCGAGGTGAGCATTGAGAAATCAAGCCTTTTCAAGAACTTCAGACTGAGCCCACTACCTGCTCTACGAGATAAATGTGTTGAACTACTGGAACTTCTGGTATTGTGTTACATTACTGCACACACTTGCGATCATTTTGAGTTAGATGTGTCTCAGTTTAAGAAATTGCAAATATAACAATTTCATTTTCTCATAAGCTTCGTGGGGACAAGGAGCATCACAGCAAGGTCGTGAAAGTACTTCAAGACATGTTCGAGCTGGTGACGTGTGATATGATGGTAAATGGTGACAGGTCAGTCATTTCTTCAGGAGATCACACCACTTTGTAGCCCAGTTTAATTCTTCAAGTATCAAATGACGTTGGTTGATACTTCCAGGATATTGGATTCACTCAACTACTCTCAGCAAGTAGACGAGAGGCATACTTATTTCTCCATAAGGATTGGAAAGGAGTTGTTTGGGTCAGCTGATGGACAGGATTCCATCAATTTCCCATTGCCTGACATCATGAAAGACCAGGTATTCTTGGCTTCCCACCACCGTGCTTCTAAAAGTAAAGATTGGACTGACCAATCTATCTGGCTGATCCAGAGCCAGAAACTTTTGCATCTTCATAGACCAGCCAAAAATGGTTTTATTTTTATCCCCTTGACAATTTTTAAAATTTTTTATGAAGGAAGAACCCAATGAAATGCTGTAAAAGTCTATGCTTTGACCTGCTCAGTGGCTGCTTCAAGCCATCTGGCACTAAAGGTGGTGGTCTGATATTTATAATTCCTAAGTATGATTCACTTTGATTTTCAGATTAACCGCTTCTACCTGCTGTTAACAATCAAAGATACAGCCATGGACTTACCTTCGAACTTAGAGGCTCGAAGGCGCTTGTCTTTCTTCGTTACATCTCTTTTCATGGACATGCCTAGCGCTCCAAATGTTCGCAACATGCTGTCATTCAGGTAAACTATAAAAACATGCAACACTGGGAACTTTGCTTTCTATTGGACATTTCTTGACTTTGTACATTTTTCTCCTCCTCTTCAGTGTTTTGACTCCACATTTCATGGAAGACATAAACTACTCAACGGGAGAACTCCATTCGAGCCAAGAAGGAGTTCCCATCATCTTCTACATGCAAAGGATATATCCTGGTAACAACTACTTAGTGAAATATCTCGGAACTTTCATCACTTGGAGTCAGCTTTAATCTTGTGATCCTTTTTACTAATTCTTGTAGATGAGTGGAAAAACTTCTTGGAGCGTGTTGGCTATGAAGAAACAGAAAAAGATGAGAGCAAAGAGTTAAGAAGTTGGGCTTCATTCCGTGGACAGACACTAAGCAGAACAGGCTAGTTTTCTTAATTTGTTCACAATACTTTATGAGGACATTGTTTTTCAAACTAAGAATGTTTTGATTGCAGTCAGAGGAATGATGTACTACAGAGAAGCCTTGAGACTGCAGGCTTTTCTTGAAATGGCAGAGGATCAAGGTATGTAATTCTCACTTCTGGTATTTTGGGGAATAATTCACTGATATGTGCCCTGCCTCCCCTCTCACCAATTCGGTTCCTTTACAGATATTATTGAAGGCTATGATAATATTGATCGAGAAAATCATGCATTATGTGCTCAGATAGATGCTTCAGTGGACTTGAAATTCACGTATGTCGTGTCCTGTCAGATGTTTGGGTCCCAAAAGGCTTCTGGGGACCCACATTTTAAAGATGTACTTGAGCTAATGAAAAGGTAAATGCTACTTTACAGAACCTGATGGTAAGATCCCTTGAGAGATGAGGAATCGATTTGATCTAATCAAACTTTGAGAGGTTTATTACCAAAGCTATGCATTGAATTTGCTCCTTGAAGGTATCCCTCTCTTCGTGTGGCTTATGTTGAGGAGAAAGAAGAGATTGTTGAAAGTGGACATCAAAAGGTTTATTCATCCATATTGGTTAAGGCAGTAGATAAGTTCGACCAGGTGAAGAAGACTAAGGGTGAATCATTCCTCTTGTACAATTTTCCGCAAAAAAAGGGACATGCATTTCTTATTGTGTTTTACAGGAAATTTACCGCATTAAACTTCCCGGTCCCCCAATAATTGGAGAAGGGAAGCCTGAAAATCAAAACCATGCCATAATCTTCACTCGTGGCGAAGCTCTCCAGACGATCGACATGAACCAGGTAGGTTTCTCTTTTTAGGTTAATAAAGGAGTTTGAGAGTCCTGTGGCATTTGATGGTATTGCTTTCTAATTTGTAGGACAACAACCTTGAAGAAGCTATCAAGATGAGGAATCTTCTGCAAGAATTTCTTCAGCACAATGGGCAACGTCCTCCTACCATACTTGGACTTAGAGAACACATATTTACTGGAAGGTGACACTGTGAAGTTCCTAACAGGATAAAAAAAAAAAGAAAAGAACTACGAAGGTAGAAATATTTCTGGCTTTTGATTTAGTAGCCTCACAGGAATTCATCTTCTCAATATTGCAGCGTTTCTTCTCTTGCGTGGTTCATGTCATATCAAGAAACCAGCTTTGTCACAATCGGTCAGAGGCTCCTCGCCAACCCTCTGAGGTGGTGAAGGTTTCAAAGAACATACTTTATGATTCATTCAAATGGGTCAATCTGACTTGCTCTAATGGGTTCTATTCCTTAGGGTACGATTTCACTATGGACATCCCGATATATTTGACAGAGTCTTTCACATCACAAGAGGTGGCATCAGCAAAGCATCAAAAACTATCAACTTGACTGAGGATGTATTCGCTGGTAAAAATAAATTTGCCCACATCATTACTTCCACTGACCATCAGAATCTAACAGCTGTAAATCCAAAGAATGAGTAGTATCTTCTTGACGTTGTAGGTTTCAATTCTACCCTGCGAAGAGGAAGTGTTACGTATCATGAGTACATACAAGTGGGAAAGGGCCGCGATGTGGGCCTAAATCAGATCTCAAAGTTTGAGGCCAAAGTAGCTAATGGAAATAGCGAACAAACTCTAAGCCGCGATATATATCGACTGGGGCAGCAATTCGATTTCTTCCGTATGCTGTCTTGTTATTTCACAACCATTGGCTTCTACTTCAGCAGTCTGGTACTCTTTCAACCCCTTAATAACTTCCCGATCCTATTACCATGCTTGGAATTGAATTTTAAGTTGAAAATTTTGTTTGTACCATGACTCAGATATCAATTATCGGGATCTACTTGTTCCTATACGGGCAACTTTACCTTGTTCTTAGCGGTTTAGGGAGAGCTCTTATTCTTCAGGCAAAAGTTCAAAATGTGCAGTCCCTCGAAATGGCTCTGGCATCGCAGTCATTCATCCAACTTGGACTTTTAACAGGCCTGCCAATGGTTATGGAGATTGGGCTCGAGAAAGGATTCCTAATGGCCCTGAAGGACTTTGTCCTTATGCAACTGCAGCTTGCTTCTGTTTTCTTCACCTTCTCCCTTGGGACAAAGACTCACTATTTCGGCCGAACCATCCTTCATGGAGGAGCCAAGTATAGACCCACCGGAAGAAAAGTTGTGGTGTTCCATGCAAGTTTCTCTGAGAACTACAGATTATATTCCCGGAGTCACTTTGTCAAAGGATTTGAACTTTTGCTCCTTCTGGTCATTTATGATTTGTTCCGAAGGTCTTATGAGAGCAGCATGGCCTATGTTCTGATCACTTACTCTGTGTGGTTCATGTCCATCACTTGGCTTTGCGCTCCCTTTTTATTCAATCCATCAGGCTTCAACTGGTCTAAAATTGTCGATGACTGGAAAGATTGGAACAAGTGGATTAAGGTTCAAGGTGGAATCGGTGTTCAGCCCGACAAGAGCTGGCAGTCATGGTGGTACGAGGAACAAGCGCACATCCACCGCTCAGGTTTCACTGCTCGGTTTATCGAAGTTCTCCTCTCCCTGAGATTCTTCCTTTATCAGTATGGCCTTGTCTATCACCTTGACATCTCCCAGCAGAGCAAGAACTTCTTTGTCTATGTGCTTTCTTGGGTTGTCCTACTCGCAGTATTTCTACTAGTCAAGGTATGTTGGTTCAGCTGTCTTCTCATTCATTAGAGAGTTTGAGTCGTAACTTCACCTTCAACATGATGAAATTGCAGGCTGTGAACATGGGAAGGCAACAGTTTAGTGCGAGATACCATCTCGTGTTTCGACTTTTCAAAGCGTTCCTCTTCCTTGGTGTTCTGTCCGTTATAATCACTCTCTCTGTTGTCTGCAAATTGTCCCTAAAGGACATCATAGTCTGCTGTCTTGCATTTTTGCCGACCGGTTGGGGGCTCATATTGGTAAATGCCAAATGGAAAACACTCATCCCTTTCTTTTTACCCATTTTTTTGGAACTTTGCCCATGAAAACCACCTCTTTCACTATTACAGATTGCACAAGCGGCGAGGCCAAAGATCGAGAATACAGGATTATGGGGATTTGCTCGGGTCCTTGCTCGAGCATATGACTATGGAATGGGAGTCATTTTGTTTGCACCGGTGGCTTGTTTGGCATGGCTTCCGATTATATCAGCTTTCCAGACGCGCTTCCTTTTCAACGAGGCCTTCAATCGCAGACTGCAGATTCAGTCAATTCTTGCAGGAAGAACTAAGAAACAGCATCAAAGATAAGCTGGAAAACTTGTGAATATCTTTTGTATATAGAGAATAATTGATGCCATTCTGACAATCTAGGTAATCAGAAACTGCAGAGGATGCAATCCATTTTCATGATGTCAATGGCATATGAAAGAAAACCATTGAAGTCAACCATCATCACAAGTAATTAAATTATTTCGGCACCATAACTAATAGTTGCAGTTATCTATGCTCCCACACAACAGTCAGATTGTCAACTTGACATTAGACGAAGTGCTTTTTTCGGACAATCGTTGTGCTTCTCATCATCTGTCTCTCATCCTCCAATGAAAATCATCTCCAAGGGTAACCAAATTTCTTATCTAGAGATGACAGGAAGTATAGGAGACTGCATGAAGGGGATTCCTTTAATCCCAGAGAAGCTGTTTTCGAAATTGACAAGAAACAGCATCTTCAGAAAATGAGGATAACCTCTTAGTCGACCAAAACTTGCAGAAATTAAAAAAAAAAAAAAAAAAAACAGCAGAAAGCATGAAGTTGGGTAAACTTCCTCAATTTGGTTGGACCATTCAGCCACAAATAGTCGTTCTGGCTCTGAGCATTCTAGGGCAACAGCTTGTGCTGGGATTTGGCAGGTTGATATACTGACTATCAGCCCATCCCCAGAAGCTGCAGGTCCTCCAACACGCGGTTCATCCTAGATATTCGGGACCTTTGTGCTTGTTCTCACCGGAACCAGTGATTTCTCAGCATTAGGCAGGATTTGGCTGGAGAATATCACATTGCTTAGAAATTAGAATGTGCCTTCTAAGTTGGAGGATCACCGGTTCAATAGTTAGATTAACAGTCCTCTGATATATAGTTTCTCCAAACTTACATGGAACGACAGCACTGGGCTTTCTCGTCTCATCTTGACAAGAAGCTGTTTGGAGCCACTTTGAGGTTGTCTTATCTCTGGGACCCTCTGCGATCACTCCTCTTCGGCCAGAAGTCCCTTCCTGATGGAAACTTGTCCAAGACTCACGATTTCACTTCCATCCCACTTGGAGGGGTCACATGTAGATAGGAAGGAAAGCCTTCGCTCTTTCAATGGAAGACATGTTCTTTTTTCTCATTTGATATTGAATATGCTGTTGATTATAAATTTATTAAGGATAGCAGTGTTTTTTTTTATTATTTATTTATAATAATAATAATAATAACTTCAAGCAACATAAAAACGACATATGCTAATGAATTTTTTTTTTTTAGTTGTTGGTCAAAATTATTCATGCAAGCAAACTGTTGTGCAATACTGCAAATAGTTTTATACATATATATATATATATATAATTTTGTTCTGATAAAAGTGGATATTTGTAGATATAAAATAGTTGTACATCAAGACTCGTAACCCACATTACATACGGTATGTATTATATCAATGAAATTAATTATAGATATTAATTTGAATCTGATTAAAGTTTGAGTATGAATTACATTTATAATATGTTAGATTATACTATATTATTCATTCTTTCCTTTTCAATTAATGGCCTGAGACGACGCATCTCTCAATGAGGTGTCAGCATGACACCCAAATAAATAAATAAATAAATAATCTAATCTCGCATTCAACCATTTCTTCTTTTTGTTTTTTTTTTAATTTCTTGTCTGTCTTCACAGGTTGATTGTTTTTTTTCGCCAATATTTTACGTCGGAACGGATTTAAGGATCCGTGAAGGTAATTGCCCTCTTGAACAGATCCATCTTCATGATTAATTATCGTGGCTTGGCCTTAAATATGTGATACCCACGATTTTTTTTAGTTATCGGTGAAATGAAAGATAATAGTAGTGGCAATCTTGTTGCTTCGTTACGTAATATTCGGGTTTTCGTGTTCAACCGTGAATATATCAGACAAACTGAATCACCAGCATTTAACACTGATACATAGGGTCTAAGTACTGTTCGAGAAGCTGGTGTCCTCCAAGTACCGGTTGAAAGAGTGCACTATTAGAAATAGTATTTATTGTATTAGGAAATTAAGCATGGATAATAAGATAATAGATTCTATTATGATTTGATAATATTTGATTGTAATAAATTTAGATATATTAAATATATCAATTTTTTATTTAATTAACTTTTTAAATATATAAATAGGTAAATTATTAAGTTCGAATCTCATAATAATGCTTTTGTGATTTTAATCTTTCGACTAAATACCACTATATATTAATGTTATATCCACCATTATATTTTAATTTCTCATATGAGTTTAGACTTGAGACATTAAACTTATCAAAATGCATGGGAGCAAGTTTTTCCGTCTTGTGGGTCTCCTCGTGGAGGAATGCTGTAGGAATCTTACTTCTGCTGTAATGTAACAAATACGTATGTAGCATGCACGTGTACATACATATATGCACGTTAGATTATCCCACTTGCCCCAGTTGAAGCTGCAGGTTACGGATCACCGTGCGATCGTAGCACTCCACCACCACCACCCATGATTGAGTCAGGACAAATTGCGCCGATGTCAGATCAGGACAACTGGACTCGGATATCTTATCTATACATACATACAAACAAAATATCCCAATTTGCCATGAACGAGAAAGAGTGTCCAAATTGGATTTGAGATGCTATCATTTATTATGTATATATACATATATACATATATATATTCGCTTTAACCCTGGGTGGAAGGGAAATCATGGATGATGACATATAATATATATATATATATATATAAGAGAACAACTACTGTTTGAACTTGTGTAAACAATGCCTCTTTCTGCGTGCCCAAGTTCCGTGTTTCGGTCATTCAATCATATTGTGTGCACTTCTCCTTCCTATGCGTGTGTGATACATACATATATATATGTACATATTATCAACCCAATTATAAGGGCAGGTTTGTCTATTCAGCACCTTTACAAGGGCAGGTTTGTCTATTCCCCACCATAAGAATACCTGGTATTATCATTAACTAAAAGGATAATTACAATTTCAGTACTGGAAATGCTGCTTTGGTCAAATTTGGAAACAAATTATCACTGTATCACATTATCCTTTTCAAATTTAAATTAACATAAATTCTAAAATTTTAATCTTCTAAAAATCCTTAACAACTTAAAATCATAATTTTTAATACTAGACCGGACCAGAAACCGGTATAGATATAGGTTCATGGGTCGGACCGGAATTTAATGAGTTGAACTGCATATTTAATAAATAATAATAATATATTTACATAATATTATAATTTAAATATAATTTATAACAAAAACCAACAATATAACTATTATATCAAACAAATGTTTAACATAAAATATAAATATATGTTTAGTAAAATAAAATAGTTACATTATGATATGTTATTATTATTTTTTTATTTTAAGTGGACCGATTTTTCATCGGTTCAATTAGGTTGACCGGTCGGTTTAAGTAGAGTTGACCTATTTGAAAGTGTAATTTAACATTTTATAGGAACTGTATCAGGTGAGTGGTCGATTCTTGATTGAACCAGTTAAACAGGCCAGCCCGGTCCAATTTTTAAAATTATGCTTAAAACCCCAAAAAATGGGTTTTTTTTTTAAATCCTAAAATTTGACAATAATAAACCTGGAAATTTTTAAGAAATTCCAAAAAAATTCTTTAAAACATTAAAATCTTTTAAAAAATTAATCATTTTAAACATTCAATAATGAGAAATTCCTCTCCATCTATGATCTTATCCGTATTGCTTTTATATTTGGTAAAAAATAGTTAATGGAATATAAATGATTTTCAATATTAAATAAACCCTAAATTAGGTATTCAAAAAATTTTAATTTAGTTACCCAATGAATAAATTAAGCAATGATTACTCATCCTACATATGGCCAGGGGCACATCTTAGAAAAATCCCAATTATGAATATGTCCGGTGATATTGTCATGTGCATGACAGGGCATGAGAACGACCGTCTTGTTGTTGCCCGAACCGATGATAAGGGACTGCGCCTTATCAGGGATAAAATCGTCTTTTGATAGCACAGTAGCGCAATCTTGACCATCGATCTCATTACTCGTGTGGCAACAGCAGGCGCATATCACCTCCTCCTGATTCCTCGTACACAGCGGTCATCGGCATCGTGGGATATAGTCAATTTTCGTTCTAAGTAATACTCTCTCTCTCTCTCTCTCTCTCTAACGATTTGGCAATTACCAAATCAACCTCTTAGTCATTGCTACCACTGACTTGGGCTTGGGCATTCAAGGATTAAATGGGACTATCATTTTCGATCTAAGTTCCCTTTGGACTTTTAGGTTAAAGTCTCGCCGACACTCTATGCCAATGAGGCCAAGGTCAACGGTCCTATCCATTCATGTCCCCTTCCTAAAGTTTGATTAAAATTCCATATTCGACTGATATAAATAAGAAAAAATTACGTTGAATGTTTTATCTTTTAAGTTAGTGATTATGCTCAAATTGCATTAATTATTATCAAATGACATTTTTGGTACAAATTAGTTTATTAAAAAAAAAGGGAATTTCATCCACTTTGATTTGATACTAACCATTATTTCCATTGAAGATTCCATTTACATAATAAGAAAAAAAAAAGAAAAGAAATGAGGAAAGATGGAAAACCTCCCAAAGCGATTTTATGGATTATTTGTATTCTCCTTTCTAATTGTGTAATATTGTTAATCATGAGTTGTACGATGAAATTGTCGATGTTACGAATTTCCCGTCGGGAAAAGGAACATGTGTATTGACTCGGGCCACCGCCAAACTGTCCCGGCAGAGCAGACCAGGCACAAAACAACATGCTCATACTAGATTCTCATACGACACGGGCCATGAGACAACGACGTTGCTGAGCTGAAGCTGGCGGGGTCAGAGAATTACGACGAGTGCAGTGGAAAAACCATGGGCGCCTGAGTCAGAAGGCAATCCAGCCCTCCACTACTCCAATCTAATCTTTACCCACCCACCTTTCGTTTTCCTTCCTCTCCTCCCTCTAAACAATTCCCCCGCCTGATCCTTGCTTGACCTCGACACCACCACTCTCCCATTAGGCATAATCCAGCATTTCGGACTAGGTCCACACACACGCACGCACGCACACAGAGCCTCCTCCGTCAATTCGTATAAATTTTATTGTGATCTCCGTTTCGCCCCCAATGCTTCGAGCTGTTGGACTCTCCGGCAGATCCTTTTCTTGTTCTCGGTACCGTTGTTCCTCGGACGCTCAGAAGACCCTTTATCCTCTGTTCTCCACTTGCCAATCCCTGCTGCCCCGTCAGAGCCTTGTTGGGAGGACTACAATGGCAACTTCCACATCCAGCCCCTCACCGAAGCTGCTATTCAGGCAGCTTTTTGAGGGTGAATCCTCCACCTACACTTACCTCCTCGCTGACATCTCTCACCCGGATAAGCCAGCAGTGGTGAGCTCTGACACTCCACTCTTGGCATCCGCTTTCCTATTCATTTCTGCGGGTTCTCGTTTACATCTTTACATTCGGGAACCCAAAGATACCGTAATATATCTAGATAAGCAGTTTGTTGAGGGGTTGGAGTTGCTGAATGAATGTAAATCGATGCTTGATTCTAATGCGTTGATGTCTATCTGGCTATGCAGTTAATTGATCCAGTGGATGTGACTGTGGATAGGGACCTGAATTTGATCAGGGAATTGGGACTGAAGCTAATTTATGCGATGAACACTCATGTGCATGCTGATCATATCACTGGGACTGGCCTCCTCAAGGTAGATTCATCTGATTCCACATCTTCTATGTCCTCCCTTTGTCAAATCACTTTGATCGAGTGACTTGTCTATTGGTCCTGGATAATATATTAATGTTTTTTTACCTTTTCATTTTCAGTCCAAGGTCCCACATGTGAAATCTGTTATCGCAAAAGCCGGCGGAGCTAAAGGTGATGTTCTGATTGGAGCTGGTGACAAGATCTCCTTTGGTGATCTCTTTCTTGAGGTACTTTGATTGTTTACGTAGGTGCGTTTTTGCAGCGGCAAAATTTCTTAGATAACACTCCCAAAGATAGCAGTTTTTTAGATTTGATCAGCAGCTACGTTTTTATAGAGACATGTAATCTATGCTGCCGTCGGAGACCGATATTCAGATGGTTTCCATCACCTATCCACTCAGGCTTATATTTTTGAGAATCAAATGCCAAAGAAGTGCTCGGAAAATAATTACCACATGATTTTTCAGAGTATTTCTGCTCTATAAATCCACCTCTGAGCATGCTCCTGCAATGCTTATGCAAACCTGATCAGTGGCAAAGGTTTTGGTTATCTTGAAGGCTTCCTTATTGGAATGTCGAGAGGAGAAGAATCAAGGGTGGTCTATGATACCTACCATTCGTTGCTTCAGTAAACAGCCTCTAATGAGATGACTCACACAAACTGTAGGTCCGTGCTACTCCCGGGCACACACTGGGCTGTCTGACATACGTAACAGGGGATGGTCCTTCTCAACCTCAGCCAAGGATGGCATTCACGGGCGATGCTCTATTGATACGAGGGTGTGGGAGAACAGATTTCCAGGTAAAAGTTCCTAAATTCTGCTACTGCTTTTGCTCCAGTTGTAACAGTGTACCTATGCCAGTCTCCAAAACATACCTGCCTTACGATAATTTTCTATAGGAAAAGAAAGAGGTTTTATTTTTGCTTTCCAATAGAAGCATTGTTTCATGGAGAGCACTTCTGAGCACTCTCAGTGATGTGGTACGATCGGGTTCTGCTGTTAGGCAATTAGTTAATGGTGCTCTTTTCTAAAAGGTACCGGAATTTCAGGATGGGATTTACGATGTCCTGGCTTGCGGGTTGCCTTGACATTTGAACTAATTGCTACGTGAATTTCTTTCTTTCTGCTCTTTTTTCTTCTCTGCATTTTCTCTACTTGTGTTATCCCATGTTTTCTTGGCTCGGACGCAATGACATTCAACTCCCAAAAAAAAAACTGCAGAATGGAAGCTCGGAACAACTCTACCATTCAGTGCAATCACAGGCAAGGATTTATGTTATGATTATGTTACAGCTTGTTCGATGAATGAGGAATATATCTTATTCTTGTACTAAGTGCCTGAAATGTTGGTGAACTGATGTAGATATTCACTCTGCCAAAGGACACACTGCTCTATCCAGGCCATGACTACAAGGGTTACACCGTAAGAAATACTTAGAAAAGAAAAAATATGGATTCTTCCTGATATCTTCTTCGCATGTTTATGCTCGTTTTGGTGAAAATTCAGGTCAGCACTGTGGGGGAGGAACTGCAGTACAACACTCGCCTGACAAAGGATGTGGTATTTTTATTCGTTCTGCCTCTCTCTCATTTGTTTTTTCAATCAGAGTAATTGTTTTTTTTTTATATATTTCTCCTACTTATCGAATTAACGCTGACATCTCTTCCCGCAGGATACATTCAAGAATATCATGGCGAGTATGTACTTGGTTCCTTGTTTGGCACCTTGAAGCTTAATTGCTGACTGCTTGAGATGGTTTACAATCTGGTAAAATTGGTTTCCTTCTCTGATGCAGATCTTAATCTCGCAAAACCCAACAAGATGGACATAGCTGTGCCTGCAAATCTGGTCTGTGGGCTCCAAGATCTGCTTTCCTGAAGAGGCGCCACCTCATTATCTCCTGGACCGTTCTGGATCGTGCTGTATTAGGACTGGAAACAAAGAAAAGAGAATAAAAGGAAGAAGACCGAGTATAAGATGGACACGGTGGTGGGACATGAGTATAAGCGAACAAATGATATGGGTTAATATCATGCACTCTTTGTCACCGACCCGTTGAATGTTGTGCTGTGAAGGGAGTCTTGAATTCGTGTTGCTTTTACATAGAATGATCATCGGTTGTTTCTCGAATTGCTCCTCCTTTTATTTACCAGCAAGGCGGTTCTTTATGAATGAATTCCGATCAAACGTATGGCACAGGGCTCAACAGCAACTAATGAACAGAATTTGACGGTGTAAATCAAGAGGGGCCACTGTCACCAATAGTTACCAGACAGGGGAAAGGGGAAAGAAAACACAGAGGCATTCTAGACATGATTCATCGCCCATCTGTTGCTGCCTAAGCCCTCCTCGGACATACGAGTCTCCGATGATCATGCCATGAGACCCTGTTGCTGACACATTCGGTCGAGGAGGATCACAGCATCATGTCCTCGAAAACTTCTTGTGCATATATTGGTTTGCAAAACGGCAGAAAAAGAGGGCTGTAACAATTCCATCTTTTAACCGATTTAACAGACGGGATGAAAAATTCGACTATTACTTGTCTGTTATCGTCAACTACCAAAAATCTCGATGGAGTACACTTAATTTCCACTTATATTTATACAGATGATCTCACAGACACTAAATTGCAGTTAACTTTTATGCCGCACGTCCCACTCTGATTGACTTGGTCTTCTCCTTTTTACCTTAATTTCTAGCATTTCGTCTTTGGTATACCTCCGACTCATCACAGAGAGAGAGAGAGAGAGAGAGAGAGAGAGAAGGGAGTCAGAAATTCGCGATCTTGTCGTGCTAGCATGGCGGAATATACAAACAGAGGAAGAAGCAGAAGAAATGGAAAGATGCCTGCGGAGAATAATTTGGTGCCTTGATAAGCTTGAGCTACTTGGCCCATTTCATTTCGTGCCTTGGCCTCTTAAAAAATATTAAGGAGAAGCGGTCGATTGCCATTCATTGTCTGCTGTTGCGGCTGCTACTCCCGGCTTCACCTCCCCTCACCTTCAGTCTCGCCCGGAAAGATCTAATCTTTGAGTAAAGTGATCGACCCTTCTAGCGGATTAAGATAAAGATGAGCAAAGACGAGCAGAAGAGCGGGCGGGTCTCCAGCAGCACCGAGTACCCGCCCCAATACGGTACCTTCCAGGGCGTTGCCAACTACCCTGCTCCCCATCCACCCAGCCAGCCCCCACCTGTGATCGGATTTCCTCAACCAGTTGCGCCGCCGGGTGCAGATCCTTCCGCCCCACCTCCTCCCCACTACTACTCTCATGGGTATCAGATTGTTCCAGGTTCGTGTAAGCTTTAAATACCGTGAATTGGGGCGATTTTGGGTTTATTGACTGAGAAGCTAGGATTTTGAGAGTCTGGGTTATTGAAGACGTTTCAACAAGATGGCTCCCGCTAAGTGCAGCTTTTGTTCTTGATTTCCTTGCCTTCTTCTGATAGATAGTTGAATTGGTCGGACTGAATGCTCCAAGATTCTGATTTTCTGCACTCACTCTTGGTGATATAGATGAGCGTACGATTACGGTCGCCAGAAAAGTTATTCTGTCGATAGTGTTCATGTTTTGTCATGCTAATTGGGAACAAAATTTTGATCAATTAAGGGACCTTTGAAGACTTCATCCTATTTTGATGAGTATTCTGATGTTTTCTGATGATATGAGCATCTGGAGGATCTGTTTTAACGAACTGAGTTGAAGATTCTTGTGTTATTGTGTATCAAGTCCATGTAATTCCAGCTCAATTGTCTGAGAAAGAAAATCCAAGTGCAGCTATTTGTAAATATTTCATAACTGTGCAATTACGAGTTGTGTGCTTTGGAACCACAGAGGCACGTCCTTCCCCTTCTGCTTTTATGAAATGTCCTGTAGTATGCCTAGTGTGAGTTTGTAAATTGAAGAGAAATATTCACGTAGAAGCAAAGGATGAACTGGAATGACAAATGTTTTGCAGCCCCAGCTACAGATTAATGGAAAGACTTGTGGAAATCTCAAATAATTGAGCCCAAATTCATACTCTAATGACTCTTCTTTGGTGCTATTACTTTCCCAGGCTATGCTATTGCTGAAGGAAGGCCTGTGAGAGAACGGCCCCTACCTTGCTGTGGGATTGGTGTTGGCTGGCTCCTGTGAGTGGTCCATTGCCTTCCTTCTTGATTAACTAATGACATATAAATGATATGATGCACTCAGGAATGGTCATTTTTCATATTCATATTTTAATAGTTGATGTTTCTACATCAATATGGCATCTCTCACATTGAAAGAATTCATGTCATGTGAGCTCTAACTACTCTGATGTATTGACAATATTGAAGGTTCATTACTGGTTTCTTTCTTGGTGCCATCCCCTGGTACATTGGGTTACTGGTTCTACTCTGTGGCAGAATTGATTACCGGGAGAAGCCTGGATATATTGCTTGTACAGTTGCTGTAAGTTGATTCTTTTTCATTTTCTCTTACTCATTTTCATCCTCAAAGGGAAACACCAACCAACCACTTTTACCCTGGAGTGAACCATTACATCTCTGCATATTCTGGACCTGGACTAACAATGCTGACCTGTCATTCTTTAGGCAATCCTTGCGACAGTCGCCATTCTTATTGGAATGACGAAAGAGGACTATGATTGGTAACTTCACGATGGAGGTTGATTTCCTTATGGAGCAACTTTTGAGCCTAAGTAGGCACATGATCTCCCCAGTCACTGCAGAAAAACGAGTGCAGAAACAAGAAGGCTCTTCGATTCTGGAATCATATATTTTCTTTTCCATTTGTGCTGCATACAAGAAAATCTACCTTGCTTATAAAAAATGAAGAAGAGGAAAATCTACCTGGTTGCTGTATTTAAATTGCTGTAATATGTTCGGGTTTGTAGGATAGTGCATTTCTTCTATTGCTCAGAGAACTAAAAGTGAGGGTCCATGGGAGTGGCTTGAGCTTGCATATTGTGACCAAGACGCAAAGTTTGACCCACAATGTGATGTCTCGACTTCATGTAGAAGCAGCTTCATAGAAGGGAGAAGGGTATTTGATCTTCCAATCGAGCCGACTTGATGATCCCCTTTGGAGGTAGGAGTAAATAATCAATCATTAATGCAAATAATTAAACGCCCATCAGAGTGCACATGTTTGGACGTAAATTGTTGCTAACCATGGCAAGATCCATTCTTCCAGCCATGTTTTATGTCTGTCCCATGTAGGAATTGTTTCGACAAAAACAAACGGAAGAAATAAGACCTTCCACGATAGAAGTTCAGTCATTGGTTCGAGTAATGGTTGATGGCAGGCTAAAATCAATGGAGGCAGGCAAGCCAGCTGGCGATGATCCACTAGGACAGACTGATGCAAAAGTCTGACATGGGGGAAATTATTCGAGAGAACAAATTGTCTGCTAGTGAAAGATAGGAAGCTAGAACGACAATGTCTGTCAATCTGATGGGTTCAAATTCTAGAGAAGACAAACAGATAAAGTTTCGGCCTTCTTCAGGGATTGTTAAGCGATGGAATGGCCTGGTCTCATCCCTGTTGAACCAAACAACGGCATCTTGGTTAGATGCAATTCATCTACACCGGTGGAATTGATTTGACACCTGAGACTGAGGCATTCTAAGGTGCACAGAAGGTTAGTATAAATCACATGGGCGGAGGATGTGATGCTGCTCTGTGCAGCTGTCTGTTGAATTTTCATCATTCGGGAACCAGACCGGCTTTAATGATCACCTTCAAACTCATTGATGGATTTCTTCAGAAGTTTCTTGCAAAGGAAGCCTCAGGGACGTTGATTTTCTTTTGGGCCTAAACTATGGTATCTAAGCGGCGCAAGTTTCACACATATAATCCATTCATGCAATACCGTATCAAATACATACAAGTGATTGCCTCCTGTGGATGGATAAGGGCCGGGCAAGTAGTCAAATTGAATGAGATCTCCCTAGTATTTAAGGCCAAACCATAACCAAATCGTAGTCCATGATCTCGGATGTATACCAACATCTTCTTTGTTCTGGGAAAAAAAATGAAATGCCAAAATCTTTTCATTAGTCTTGCAGATCAGTTATCTCGTTAACATGCTGGTGCGGTGCTGAGGTAAAATAAGACAGGCAGCTCATTAAAAGGATTGAAGTATGTGCAGCGGAAGCTGGGAATTTCTATGGTCAGGTCTACTTGCCGGAAAGTAAGCAAATTTGCTTGCGGTTAACTTAGGCGGATCTATATAGCCTTCCTGCTGTTTCTATCTGTAATGCAGAAGCAAAAAGAATGGTGGTTTCTAGAGATCTAGAGGACATGTGGTCTAAATATTGGAGTTAATTTCACCGATTTCTTGGTCCGTATGTCTCTTCCACTCGTTCTCACCCCGGCCCCCACCCCCCCTCCTCCTTGTGATTTTCTGGAAAACGACAAGAGCCCCGAGTGAATTGCATCATGGCTGACCTCACTCTTCTTGTCGCCTGGTGCTTACATCTTTTTCCTCTATCATACTCTTGAGGCTTCTACCGTGCTTCCCAACTTTTCCCTTGAATCTTCTCGTGATTCAAAGATAAACAATTTTGAAGTTCAACTGAATCCTAGCTTGAACCCTTAATAATTTTCTCTCTCGCTGCTTCACGTCACTTCAATTCGGAACTCTTAGAAATCGCTCCGAGGAGCATCCCAATTTATGGTTTTCTAAAGTCTCTACTCTGGAGACGAAAATGCTCCCTTCTCACAATTCACAAAGTTCCACAAAGGATAAGTGTGACAGTTTCATCATACTCATGTATAATCATCGCTTATAATATGTGTCGCAACTCTTCACAATTTCTCATCCTGGTATGATATGATTGTGAATAGCGAGTTGCTCCTCACGTCGCGCACCACCGTGCTGACAGCAGAAAAGGGCATCTTTCAACATGCGTGCGCTTGGCCTTGCTTGATGTATGTTCAGTGTCGTACAATGAACATTTATAATTCATTGGATGCAACGCGGTTGCTAGGACGTGAATCGAGGTTTTTTCAAGATATTATGAGGGAAAAGAGAAGAGGACTGAGAACTAGGAACAGAGATATTAGGTGTCAAGATCTCCTGAACCACCAGAGGACAAAGGACAATCCTCATCCCGATAAAATCGTTCTTCCTCCCTTAAGATACTGCGGCATGAATTCACACTCACACGGACAGTAGAAAAGGCAGAAGGAAAAAGGGAGGGAAAGATAGGTAGTGGACGAGGAAAACAGGATGGAATTACCAGCTACCTCCATTGTAATAGGACTAGTCCTCCTTGCTCTAGCAGCGACATGGGCGTGGAGGGTGCTGAACTGGGTGTGGCTGAGGCCGAAGAAGCTCGAGAGGCTTCTTAGGGAGCAAGGCTTCAAAGGCAATCCGTATAGATTCCCGTTCGGAGACCTGAAAGAGATTGTGAAGATGCTGAAAGAGTCGAGGTTGAGACCCATCGGACTATCTGATGATCCAGTGCCTCGTATTTTCCCGTTCGTCTTTCAAGCTGTCAGTACCTATGGTAAAACGTCTTGGACGTCCTGTGACGCCTATAGTTCTCTTCATTAGATATACGTTGTAACCCTTTCTTTGATTCAGTTCCATTCTGATACATGTCTTTGATGACCGAGTCAAGTACAGCTGCAATAGTTTCGGGCCTGATGACAATTCTGTCTGCTGGTTCATTCTTACTTGTCTCTTTCATTTCCAGAATCACTCTCTCCTGACCAAAGATAAGAGACAACCGGTGTTAGATATTGATCCAAAGTTGCATCAACTGGTCTAAAACGAATGTTTGCGTCAGATTTTATGGAGCTTCATTTGACAATTTGCAGGTAAGGATTCTTTCACATGGATGGGGCCAACCCCGAGACTTAACATCATGAACCCTGACCATGTCAAGGACATATTCACGAAGGTATACGACTTTGAGAAACCGCCTTCAAATCCATTGGCACTGCTGCTAGCAACTGGACTCGCGAACTATGATGGCGAGAAATGGGCAACTCACAGAAAGATCATCAACCCTGCCTTCCACCAAGAGAAACTAAAAGTTATTTCCTTGAACCGAAATATAAGGTCCTCTTCTTGGCTGGATTTGATCCGTCTGGACTCCTAATGCCTTTCATCTTTTCCATGGCAGCTCGTGATTCCTGCTTGTTACTCAAGCTGCTACGAGATGCTGACAGGATGGGAGAAGTTGATATCTGCTGAAGGATCAGTTGAGCTTGATGCATGGCCGGACCTACAAAATTTGACCCGTGAAGTGATTTCCCGAACAGCTTTTGGGAGTAGCTATGAAGAAGGGAAACGAATATTTGAGCTTCAAGAGGAACAAGCTGAGCTTGCCATCAAATTTCTTATGACAGTCTACATCCCAGGATGGAGGTAAACAATACCGAAAAGTAAATAAAAATGATACCCAAAGTCTCTTGAATACTTCTATCTTTCGAGGAAGATTTGCATATATACATGTGTATATATATTCTTATTGACCATTGTACTTTCAGGTTTGTCCCCACAAAAATGAACAGGAGGATGAAGCTCGTGACCAGCGAAGTGCACTCTCTGCTTCGGGGGATAATCAGCAGGAGGGAAAGGGCAATAAGGGCAGGGGAGGCTGATGCTGGTGATCTGTTGGGACTGTTGCTGGAGTCGAACATAAAGGAAATGCAAGACAGTGGAGGAAACAGGACAGGGATGAGTATTCAAGATGTGATGGAGGAGTGTAAGCTTTTCTATTTCGCGGGGCAAGAGACAACCTCGGTCCTCCTTGTTTGGACAGTGATATTACTGAGCATTCATCCTCAGTGGCAAACCCAAGCAAGAGAGGAGGTATGGCAAGTGTTTGGAAGAGACGGAAAACCAAACTTAGATGGGCTGAACCGCCTCAGGATTGTAAGTTTAAATTTCTCTCGATAAGGAAAAATAAGTGGAGATTATCTCAGTTTGAAAGGTGATTCTTTCAACATTCCATTCTCAGGTTACAATGATCTTGTACGAGGTTCTGAGGTTGTACCCACCGGTCATAGTGCTCAATCGTTTCATCCGCAAGGAAATGAAACTTGGGAGACTAACTATACCAGCAGGGGTAGGACTGAGCTTGCCCACGTTGCTCATCCACCACGACAAAGAGCTCTGGGGAGAAGATGCCAAAGAATTCAAGCCTGAGAGGTTCTCTGAAGGAATCTCAAAGGCGACCAAGAACCAAGTCTCGTACTTCCCATTCGGTTGGGGCCCTCGAATCTGCATCGGGATGAACTTTGCGCTGATCGAAGCAAAGATGGCCATGGCGATGATACTGCAACGGTTCTCGTTTGAGCTTTCTCCTTCCTATGCCCATGCCCCAAAAACAGTCATCACTCTTCATCCCCAACATGGTGCTCAAGTCATCTTGCGTAGAGCTTAATGTACAATCCCAATAATAATGAGTTGACGGTACCCGATAGGTTGACATATTACATGCAGATAGATCTATAACAGGCTCTATCTCATAGTTAGAGCTGGCTTTGTAATTCTAGGAGAAATACTAGCAAAATAAAATCTCCAAATGGTTAATTAGTAATTTCAGGTAAGTCCTCCTCTTCAATTCTTCAGCGAGCTAATGAGTTGCCCCGGGCTTACTTGAAGATGCATCCAGCAGCTTTTTCAAGTTCATTTCTGTTTCGTTTTCAAGAATTAATTTACAATAATTTAGGATTCTTGCGGCACAGGCCAAAGGAGAAGGAAAAGCCACAATCCTACATATATATATATATATTTATATATTCTTGGGAGAGAAGAGAGTAGGATTTCAGGGATGGAAGTATCAGTTCTCTCGGTAAGACATGGGGTTGTGCGTGGTCCTGGGCTGGGTGGCCTGGGTGTAGTCTAGACCAGTGGAAGCTTGAGACATTTCACCGGCAACAAGGCCCCTCAGGGAATCCGTATCAGATTACTGATTAGGTGCGTGAAAGAGACCTATGCGGGTGTGTGGAGGAGCAACGTGTAGACCCATCAGCCTCTCTGATGATATCCCTGCCTGCATCTCCACTTTCGTCTTCCAGTCCGTCAATATTCATGGTTTGCCATCATCACCAAGTCCGAATGATGAAGAGACATCCATGGCATGTCCCAATTATCGATCAGTTAGAATGATATGGAAAACCAACCGTGTACCTATTGTTGAGCTATGGTTATCCAGGTTTAACTTTGATCCCGAAACTTCAATTTGCACCTTCGGACACTGTTGCAGCCCGATACAAATTTAAAGAACCCTCGAAAGCCCTGGTCTGGCTCAGGTGTTTGGAGTTTGAACACTTCCTAAGATGCTCCCTCTGTTTGTATCAAACTTCTCCAGTGAATTTGCAGAAAGTCTCGACAGACAGGGAACTGATATTTGGGAAGAGAAAGGTCTGGAAATTTGAAGCCGACGATTTCCTCGACCCCAAAATATTTGACCAAAGTTTAGGCTCTTTAGTCTTTATGGGTTCACTTATTCAACCATCTTTGCGGAATGATGAGGAAGGTTCGGACCGCCCAAGGCAATCCTTTTGATTCCTATCCAAGTTTTTTCACTGACAGATGAAGGCATCTTGACTGTTATTTCTTACTGCCGTCAATGAATGCATCTTGCTGGAGCGATAAGAGTCTGTCAGCCTTCAGGGCCAAAATAAAGCGTAGCCTAGCCTCATCAACGGGCCGCGCTTAGATTTGAGGTGGACGGTTAGGGCACTTCACTGTAGAAAGAAAAGAACAATTAACGGCATTGTTTGTGATCTATCCCTTTCTTCACCCAAGAAAATCTAACACCCAGATTTTCATCGAGAAAGGGCCATCAATTTGTGACCAAAGCAAACTTTGAATCTCCATGGCGTGACCTTTTCTTAGGATCCATCCTGTCTATTTGTGTCACTTCATTTCAGTTATTGCTACCGCCATACCAGTAAGAACCATGCCACAAGCGAGAGGAAGAAATGGAACTGCTAATGAGCGGAAAGTGCAGAAGCAAAAACAAGCCACCTAGATTGCTTCACCTGGAAGCCAACGCCAAGAGTGAATGTCATGAACCCTGAGCACGTAAAGGACATTTTTGTCAAATAGACAACTTTCAAAATCTGCAGTGCTGAAGGTGCTGGCGAATGGACTCAGCGACTCAAAGTAAAAAGTGGGCAATACAGTAGAATAATGCCATATGATCGGAATTCCAAGCATGAGTATGCTTTTCTTCTTGTTAAGAGAAGACGTTAATTTGCTATTATCTATGCTTGTCCTCATCCATTTTTCCCACCAAAATGAATCAGAGACTGAAGCACATAATCAATGAAGTGAATTCTTTGCATCGGCGATGATCAGCGAATGAGATATAATGATGAAAGCAGAGGCTGCTTTCCATGATTTAATCGGACTTATGCTGGAGCCAAACATAAAGTAGATCCAAGAACGAAGGGGCAAGAACAGGCGTGTATGAACATAAAAGATATAATGGAGGAGAGTACGGTGTATTATTTTGCTGGGCAAGAGGCAATCATGGACAATGGTGTTACTCGGCAATCATCAGCGGTCGCAAACTCAGGTACGAGAGGAGATTCTGCAAATACTTTGGAAGAGTAGACCAGATGGACCGAGCTGACTCAAGATTGTAATTGCAAATAGGACAAGTTTCCCAAGGTTTCAGCAAAACTTTATAAACAAAGACTACAAATGCTACTAGAAGATAATATACCAAGATGAAAAACCCAGAAACAAGAAGTAATCTAAAAGCACAGATAAGTCAACCAATCTTACTAGCAAATTAAGCTAAATGTAAGCAGAACTGTTCTTTCTGCCAACTCATATGTCTAAGTGATTTCCCGGAAGAAAGATGGCACTAGCACTGATCTTGCAGACATTCACTTCCACGCTTTGACCGTTTTACGCATCCCTCCTGCAACAATCATCACTCTCCGACGTCAATATGGTGCTCAAGTCATTCCCAGTCAGGCCTAGCTTACTCTACTCTAGAATTGCAAATAAAACACTGCTACAGTACAGCCCCCAATCTCAGAATTAATGAATGTAGGGATCACGTTACAAGATCAAAGTTTTGAACCGGAAATGATAAATCTTGAATTGAAAAATGAAAACTTTATCAGAGAACACAAGCTACCCTTAATTGCCCGGTATCCTAACAAGGACTTGGTAACAGGAAGTCAGGAATACCAAAACATGTTTGATATATTTAGGGCAGCGACCTGTATTAAGACATGATTGAGAACATGCAAAACCTTGAGGCTGCCCCTACTGACGACTTAATCTCGGCCGGGTGAAATTGAGACCTCGTGCATAGTCATTAAAGCGAGAACCCATTGGAACGGCCAAAAATAAAAATCGAGATCGAGTATCAGAAAATTGAAAAGAGAATCACAAAATCAATTTTCTTTACAATTTTTTGTATCGTATTTCAGAGATGTATAGCACCCTTCTGATTGCAAAAGACGTGAAGGGTCTCTTTGCTGGGTGAAGAAGGGTACTACTGGTGTTTCAGTCTACGCCCGCAACGGAACGAGGCCGCTATCGACGATTCTGCACGCCCTGTTCTCTCAATGGCGATGGGAAGAAACCCTAGCCGGAGTTTCCATTTTATAGAGGAAGGAGCGGAGCCGACGGGAAACGGCAAACTTCCTAAATTAATATTGGACCCAATAGTTACCTTATTTCTATATTAGTCCTTCATACTTTTAAAACAATAGGTTTTTCCCCTTCACTCCCATCTTGTCTGTTCATTTAGCCACCGTTGGGTTGTGAGCGATGATAGGTTCAGTCGTTTCCAAGTAGAGTTTTACGTCTAGAAAATGCAAAGGATGTGCTTCGCGATTCACATCATGACCCGTCAAATCACTTAGAAGACCACGAACTTGATGGCAGATAAATAAAGAAAGCAAAACAAGAGGATACAGAACAGAACCCAAATGATTGTTCTTCTACCTGCAAGGTAATGATGCCAGAACCTTATAGGACGTGTAATATGGTAAGTAGTCTTGTCTTCTTCTGAGTAAGAGTCGTGCCATTGTCTTCGCCATAGCCAACGTTAAGGACAACCAACTATGGATAGATGCAGTTACCATAGCCGGCAATTAAAATCAAATTAAGATTAAGACCATAGAACATAACTAGAGATAATGTATAGATTTGAAAGGCTGTGCAACTATACATCTGATTGGAGACTATCTGTGTCATCGAACTGTCAAAAATATCGTGTAGATTGACAAGCATACCGTGATTTTACTAGCTTGTGCATTTGGCCAAAGCATTAGCAAATTTCTCTACAATGCATGCTTGATCTTGTAAAGGTACAGAAACACCAAGTTGGGTTACTTACCAGGATCAGTCGTGATGATGATGATGCCAGAGCTCCTGAAGTCGCTGTTCCCGTGGTTCCTTCCCTTTGACTGATAGTAGAGGTCCATGGCAATCGAGTAGTGTGGTTTATGAGAATGTCGGGGTTGAAGCATGGGCCACCCCTCTGAATGACCTTGCAATCTGCCTGAGAGCACGCGTAGTTCATGTTCGCTAACAGTGTTGCTTGAAATCGACAAAAAAAGCATCTAATAATATTGCAGGACAAGTAAAAATTCTGCCATTATTTGTTCTGTCAGTGCTGATAAAAGATGAAAACTTTTCTCTACGGTTTACACACCCCAGTGAAACGCTGAAGTCTCATTATAATATATCCGCATGCAGAAGACCCCGAAAGAATATTAAAGTTGTGATTTTCATCTTCTTGACTAATCGCTGCTGAATCCGAGGAGGAGTTGTGTACCTAAAGGAGAATGACATAATTAGGAGCAGCAAATGAGGGACAGCTGCTTCTTTAGCCATAGGTCGGACTTGATCTCGATCTCTGGCCACTTTTTATGACAGGAAAATGTTGATGATGGAAAAGACCAGATATATATACATATGGAGAGATGGACAGAGATTGCAAGCCGTGATTTGAGGAGTGAAATGTCAAAGGTCAGGGGCTTTTTGATGAGGTTCCCCTGACTGGTAAGGGCAAGTTTTGCTTTAACGGCTATATTTGTTCTACTGGTATTTTGGGCTATCATTATTTTATGACAGACTTGACCTTGCCATGCTTAGGAAAAATGAAAAAGATGAAAATACATGGTTCCAGTACCGTTTCTCTGGTAACTCGGTCTCTCTGAAGGTTCTCGGTTGATACCAATGGCTCCATGACCCCATCAATTATCTACTCAGTTCAGCCAAATTGGGCACTATTGTCTTAGCGGACTAAAGAAAATGAGAGGTCCACTGCGAGTGATAATTTGACTGTTGCTTTTTGGCAACAGAACTGTAATCTTCGCATCTGACATTGCAGAGAGCATAATGAGACTCGATTACGCATTGCAGATTCCATAGAGAAACCGTTATGGATTGTTCTTGTGAGAGACATCAATGATAAAACGTTTTGGGATGCTTCAGATGAGGCCATCTCCCCGAGAACCAAAACACTCTCCCCTGTTAATTTTCAAGGACAGCCTCTCAAGAAGAAAACCTTCATATACTTTTCTTGGACAAAACTAAAATGCATTTTAAGCGCTTCATTTAGAACATAGACAGCATCTTTTTGAGCTTTGTGAAGTTGAACGGACCAATAAATTAGTGAACTGAGTCAGATAATGTGACCCTCGTTCTTTTTGACATGTTCCTCGGAGATTCTCCAGTGTCTCCCTCCCCGAAAGCCTCTGTTGTTGATGGCCTAGCAAAGGTTCATAAATTACTTCCTGATATTCTGATTAATTCATCAACATTTTCTTTTAATGCCACATACTACTCTGTTCTCAGGTTGGCAGATTTTTCGCTTCAGCTGACTTGACAATATCTTCACTTCTTACTGTAAGTATCTCATGCATGCATAAACTCAAGGTTACTGGATGTGATTTCAAGTGATTTTTATAACTGTTCATATCTCTTGGTCTGTCAAAAATAATGAGCCCGACACTGGGAATTACAGAAATGATAACAGAACATGATTTATAGGTAGGTTTTGTGGAAAACAAAGTTGCAGGAAAATTAATCATTTACAAATCTCTCCTGTTTTTTTCTGCTCAAGCATCTTCACAACCTCAGCCATTGTGGGTCTTTCTGAGGGTTCTGGTTCAAGGCACATCAATGCGATACTGAACACATGGTTAATCTCATCAAGTGGGCAGCATTCCAAGCTGCTGTCAAGTACGTATTCTTCCCTCTTGTCTTTCACAACCACCTTCACCTGTTTTGAATCATAAGTAATACAATTCTAGTTAGTGACAACAGATGTCAAGCTATGCCATGTTTATCGTATAGGCAAACCAAATTTGTATGTGAAAAACAACATAAATAGATTACCCATGTAACTAACTTGGTTCCCTCCTCCATGAAAGTTTCATCTGTTGGTTTTTTGCCGGTCAGAAGTTCAAGCAGTACAACTCCAAAGCTGTAAACATCTCCCTTTGCCGTTGCTCTCCCTGTGTCAAAGTACTCTGCAGAATGACCCATTTCACTACATCAAGTGTCCTGAAGGAAAACACAGTTCGACTAGCTCTTTGCTTACATATTATATGGCAGGTGAACCATACCAGGAGCTAAGTAACCAAAAGTTCCTGCTACGAAAGTCGAGACATGAGTCTTGCCAGGTTCCATCAGTGTGGCAAGTCCAAAATCAGAAACCCGGGCATTCATGTTGTGATCTAACAGTATGTTGCTAGGCTTTATGTCTCTATGAATTATGTGCGGGATGCAGTCGTGGTGGAGATAGGATATTCCCCTCGCTGCTCCGACTGCTATGTTACATCTCACAGGCCAGTCAAGGAGCTTCTTATTCGTTGATTTGCCTGTGACATTAATAATATGTGATCAAAAGGAAAAATGACAGCAAAGCAGTGAAATTTGTGCGGCTCTCTCTTGGAGACCAGTTTTCCGTTTCATTGGGTTGGAAGTTTGTGCAATCCAACAAATTTTGTTCCTCTCGTTAATCTCCCAGAAGAGCAGATGATAACATGGAGAGATCTGCCTAGTTTCCTGAAACCAAACAAAGCCTTGCTAGTTCTTACTGTTTAGTTTTGGAGAAACATGGCTAAATTCCATACCATGAAGAAATGCATCCAAGTTTCCATTAGGCATGAGCTCATATATAAGGAGATTATAATGAGGGGCGGTGCAATATCCATGGAGGGTAACTATGTTGCGGTGCTTTATATCTCCCATCGCCTCCAACTCTCTCTCAAATCCTCTGTCTCTATCTGAAGTCCCCTTGTGGAGCCTCTTAACAGCAAAGGCCAGGGATTCATTTATCACCAGCTTATAGACTGTCCCGAATCCTCCCATACCAATGACGTCCTTGTTACTCAGCTCCAGTGTCTTCTTCATGAATGACTCTGATGTAAGGGACTGTGTCATTGAGTTCCTGAACATCACGATCTTTCCACCTGCAATGAACATCACATCAGTCATCAGCTAAATCATAAGTAACATCTGGTATAATCCGTGAGAACCTGGACTATGAAGCAGGACTCTGAAGAGAGATAAACCTGTAAAGCTGTCTCCATAAAATAGCTGTTGCTTTTTCCTCCATCTTTTGTAGCAAAGAACTGAGATGACAACTTTTGAGGTAACAAAAGCAATGCAGCACACTGTGATGTAGAATGCCACGCCAAGAGCATTCCCCATTGATCTACCTCTACAGAATTTGATTCAAGGAAGGCATATGATATAGTAAGAGAACAGCTGTCCGTGATGTCATGTTTAAATGTGGAAGAACAAGCAGTGGGGAAATTGGTAGGTGTTTAGGAAAGGAAAAAAGGCGGAGAGAATCAGTTGAAAATTGGGCAGACAAGATAGATGCCGTTGCATGTGTTTCTATTAAAAGGCTTAGAAATCTCTCTTGTGATCTGTCCACCTTTTTTGACATCTGGTGATGCAGGTATCAGGTTACCGGGCCTACTTATTGGAATAATTTTGAACATATTTTGTCCGTGTACTGCAACAGTACAGGATGTGAAATTATGAGTGGCCCTGAGACATCTGTGATTGTGATTTGTCATCCCACCAACAAAATTTGACTTTTGAAACAGCTAAAAAAGACTCCAATTGCAGGTGAGACGCCCTGTGGGAATGCAAAACTTGGAAGATGCGTGCCACTCATTCTCATCGTTTGTATGTTCAATTGAAACAGTATTTTCCATCAGGTGTTATGAATGCCAAAGCTAAAACCCTTTTGTTGGTTATGCAATTACTCAATTTGACAAGTACATTATGTAAACGCGTAATATTTCGACAGGCATTGAAATCTTATCAGTTCTTCGGCCCCATCAGTTGATTTTTTGAACCATCTGACAAGGTAGCTCAAATACTTCTCCCATCTGACAAGGTATTTCCCCGTGTCACATATGACCAATTGACCACCGATAGACACTAACTTGGACTCCTAAGGGTGTGAAAATCTCAATTCATCTGAAACAGATTTTGAACACACAGACATCGTCAGAACTACCTAGCTTCACCTTGTTCATACCGAAGCTAAACACCATCAAGATATTGCTGATAGATATAAGAAGAGCATCCCATCACAGCCAAGAAAATTGCAACTATCTTCTCCCAGCTCATATTTTCACCATGAAAGGGGGCGCCAGCAACAGGCACTAGTGGCAGTTTCAACATACTGATAACGTTAGAGAAGAGAGAGGACATGGTTAGGGTAGAGTCGTATAAAGGGGAATGAATGTAAGGGCTTGCTGTGTTGGTTTGTAACGAAGTCTGAAGCTGTTATGGTTGTTGGGTTAGCATGCCCTGTTTCAACTGCTCTAGCTCATTCATCCATAAATAGTCTTGTAATTCCCTTGTTAGGCTCAGCGAAGAATGAATAAAGATCATGTTCCTTCCTCTTTAGTTCTCCTCCTATCCTCCCTTCTATCTCTTTTTCTTTCGCGATCAGTGCTCTGTTTCTGTCCTTGGACAACAGAGTGCTATAAGGACACCAAGTAAATGAGCCCAACAACTCCCCCAGAACTGACTTGCCAACCAAAAGCCCAACCGGAACTAGTATGTAAACTGCCTTCCCTTTCTCGAAATCTTCCATGTCATGTTTCAGACACCATACTTCACCGCTCACAAACGAACCTTCCAAGCAACCATGGGAAGCAACAAGCGATGTTTAAATTTGCATATCAAGAACCACTGAGAATGTCTCCCTCTTCATCAGTCTCTGAAACGATATCGGCATCAAAGAGAGCAATAATGGAGAAATGGAGTCTTCTGTGTGGATTTCTTCCCCAGAGCCGGCAGAAAACTTTATACCTTGTTGAGAAATAATCTTGATCAAATCAAGCTCTGCAACCCAATAAGCAAAGTATTAAAAAACATGGGTATTAGCTTAACCTACCTGCTCACATCCAAATGAAATTTCTTCAAAGATGCGAAGGATTACCGTATTTCTTAACCATATCTGAGTGTTGACTATAGATGTAGATAGAATCATAATGCTACTACTTGAAACAGGGAAAAGAGACAGATTATCAAAACTTCGCAGCAACCCTTACTTTTTTGCATTTCGATTAGAGCTCCAAGGAAGCACTATAGCTAATGGGAACGGTAAACGCATGATCAGCTAGTGAATAAAACATGAAATCAGAGAGGAGGAGGAAAAAAACTACAGCTACCCGTCAATGCAGTAACGTTTCCCAGTGGAGCATCATCAAATTGCAACAAAGATGAGCATTGGAAGCTGCACAGAGAACTTCCCTGATCGGGCATGAAAATAAGAGATAGATCCAACTTTGGTCTAACATTGTTCCTGATAGCATGATAGTAAGATGGCCAAACCGTTTGACTGTCAAATTTGGATTGGTAGATAATCTGAAAAAATGAATGGCTTCTTTAACCCGTTTTGGATCATTGAAAGTAAGGCCACTTGGATAATCAAAAGAAAGATTGACAAAGAACATGATAGCAATTCGAACAGTGGCGTGTCACAGCAAATGCAGTGGTAAGTCCAAGGAGTACTATTGTTCCAGTACTCTCTGGGAGAACATAGCAGTAAAGAACTTCTATTCTGTAAATTGGTCGTATGCCACAATCTTGTCTCCATTATGTTACATCTTGAACAAGAAAGCATGCCCAATGAAAGCCCGTTCACTGCTCTTTTGCCGTGTGACGTATTACTGCTCTGGTGCAAGCCGCCTCTTCAATTGGTTATCATTTACAGGAGAGCAAAATGCGTTGCCTGTGAACAGAGACGGAAGAAAAAATGACAACTCCTAATACTGAGACAACCGACTGCCAGTACCTGAGTGTACGGCCTGGTTTTGAAGCTGAGAACAACTGTCAATTCAAGTAAAGCCAATTCTGCACAAATGGCCAGTTGGCTGATTCTCTCGAGTATCTGCAAAGACATTTACCAACTACCACCTGTGATAAGAAAACGATTAGCAGCCTAATTATGGAAATAAAGGAAGCAACTCAACTGATAATCTAGAAAGAGTTCCAGAAGAAGAGCTAACAACCAAAACTGAAAATGACTACCAGACACAATTTACCGGAGAGGAAGAGACCGCAATTTGGATATCCTCTCCTCATATGCTGCCTAATAATGTCAGGCAATGATCAACTCTTTCTTAGTTGAAACCTCAGTCACTCAATGAGTCAATAAGTGGGAACCACATGCAGAGAGTGAGGGGAGGGTAGGGGAGGGAAGAGAGACCATGAAGGTTTCGGGTTTACGAGAAGAAGCAGAAGAGCCCATTCCACGGATGTTCTCTGTCTCCTCAGAGCCTGAGAGTCCGAAGGAAGAAGTTTTTTCCACCTGAGGTTGTGAAGCGACGGCTGACCATCCTCAAGCCAGAAGAAGCATAAACAGAGCGTGACGTGGCCGGACGCCTGAAATTGTTTTGGACGGTGAAATGATCACATGCACCAGCCGACACAGCAGATGATCCATGCTTGTCAGAACTAGGAACCTTCGAAGTCTTCACTTTGACCAACTCCGCCCCCTGGGCCCGATGCAACGCCCCAGCATAAGCCCAATCAACATTTTTTTTTTGTGTGTAAAAAAGTGGACACAGCTTTCTTTTCCATTCCACACACTGCACAGAGGAAGGCAGCTTCACTTTGATTCGATCTTTGCTGCATCTTCTTCCCCAAAACCCTTATGGACCAGCCCACCACCATCATAACTTTCTCTCCCACTCGATCGGTATTGCACCAACCGAATGGGCATGACATGAAGAAATGTTCTCACGGAGGCCATTGAAATTTGACCAAATGAACAAGCTAGGTACGTGTATGACTATGACTGAGAGTGGAATGAAGAGAGCATAGATGGATCCATTCTATGAGATACGAAATGAGACCACGAATAATGTCCCATCACGGTATATATTCGTATCTTCAACCCCATAGAAAGCGTGGCAGAGCAGCGCACTCCCTTCTGTCGGCCGGCACCTTTATGCAAAATAACATCATGCTGCCAGCCAGATGGGGCCTAAGCGCCTCGCGACCGCTCACAGAGACAGTGGAACCATAGATTTGCTTAAATTATAAAAATTCTCCTCCTTATTTATAAGATATTTAATCATCACTGATTCAGTTTGAGTAGATAAGTCAACTTAAAAATAGAATTCACCAAATATAAATATTTTATATTGTTAAAATGAGAAATGATGAATTATTTTAATCATAAATTTTATGCTTACTACTTTATTTTGCCGCTCTGCTATTTTTTTTCTTTTTCAATTGCTGCCATCGAATATTTAGTTACTATTGCTGACATCTTTTCTTTTTTTCTTTTAGTGTACTTTTTAAGCATAAAAGGCCATTTTTCTTCTGCCAAAAATTGTAGGTAAGGTTAGGTAAATCAATTTCCAAAAAGAGAGAGAGAGAGAGAGAGAGAGAGAGAGAGAGAGAGAGATAGTCTTCGAGAAGTAACGGGGACTTTCCCCATGTCCCCAATGAATCAGGATTGCTCCTTCTGAACCTCCACGCACATATAGACATACATATATATCATAAATATAGAGAATAATGCATAAATTTAATAAGACATATGGACACATATTTAATAATAATAAAAAAGACATATGGACACATATTTAATAATAATAAAAAAGACATATGGACGAAAAATTTTCTATTCAGCAGAGGTAAAGAAGTAGTGAAGAAATAAAAACGGTTAAGATGAATTGATATTTATTTTTTTAATGTAATTTTTTAGTTTAATTTTTATAAATAAAAAATAATTTATAATAAGAAGTTTTATTCATTAATACATCCACTCAGATTAAACCTAATTACTTGTGTTCTAATATCGGCCGAATATTATCTATTTATATAAAAAAAATTATCTTCATTCTCTCCCCCTTTAAATTGACGAAGGAGGTGTCGACGTGGGTACGGGAACCGCACTGAAAGCAATGTCTTCGCTAAATTCAGATAATGACAAGCCAGCCATCCGTTTAATCTCATTTTATATTCTTTTTATTTATTTATTTATGTGTATGTGTATGTCACGCACAAGATCTGGTGCGGGCCGTGTCGGTGAATCTGCGCTTGGTGGCATTACCTCCATCATCCTAAATATTAATACATACATATATATATGCAACAATCTAATTTCTGTCGGCACCTTCGTAGTTTCTCGGTGTTTCGACCAGAAGTCGAATCATATTATGTTATATTATATTATATTATATTATATGTTTGTGTGTATGTGTATTAGTATATCAACTATTGACTCGAAAATTGAGATTCACCGTCTCAGGGAACTTGAGGTATATCGTCCGGTTCTAATCGTGGGCGGGGCAGGGCAGTTACAGAGCTTGTTGTGTTGGGGGTTGGGTTGAGCTGTGTTAGATCGAAGACCGGTAAGAAACTGTGGGACAAGTAACGGTTAGGTGATCAAAACTGACAACCCGCTGACCGACCGCAAATTACCACACCTTCCTTCCCCCTGACTCGTCATCCGGCGGAAAGCCACACAGAGGAGAGGAAAGCTGGCCCGTCGTCTCGGGCGCACTCACGAGGGCACGGGTCAGTGAGATCGACCGTGATATTTTTTTGCGTCTTCCTTCTTCCTGAACAGACAGCACGCCCTCGGCGGGGCACGGATACCAGGTCACGGACCGACTTCGCCGAGCTCCACATACTTGTTGTATGGCTACATGAATTTATGATCGGATATTCCACGCATTATTGGGTGATTTATATCGGTGCACGGTAGAGGCCAAGAGCGGTGTTTGTGTGGCTCTGAGACATTTTTGGGTCCCTTCACTTAAACAAAAAAGAAAAAGAAAAATAAAGCCAACGAAAGTTATTAGAGAAAAAAAAAGCGATCCAATAGTTGCCCACTTGAAAATATTCCGTGGCTCCCAAGAATTATAGGAAGGGTGGATCCACCCAAAATTATCTTTCTCTTAAATAAAATATCGGGTTTGAATATTATAAATATAAAGAAATTACGCGAGTCGACTCAATTCGGGCCGCATTAAGCAAGATCTAATGGCCCATTAATATCGGTTAATTTATTAAGAAAATGGAGAAAGAGATATGGATTGAAAAAAGCTGAATTCTCCATTAATATGCACAAATTTCATCATTTATACTTCCCGTGAGGAGGAGACATCATAATAATAGGTCCGATAGGACGTGTGACTTGATACATTTTAAACAGGCTAATTAGCATACAGAAAACAAGGTACATTAGCGAGAAAAAAAAAAAGACTAAAGATAGCTTGAGAACCGGTTTAAATTCGAACCGGATTGCCAATAAACAAAATGTAGAGTGTCCTTATCAATGGATAGCTACTAGTGGCACGCACCCTCAACGGGAAAATGAATATTTATCAAGAAATTAAAAAAATTCAGAAATATTTGACGGCCGTATCTGACCGTTAAGTCTCCGGGTTATATATTTCATATATTTCTAGTCGTTGCTATAAATAAGATTAATGCAACGACGCTTGTCATCTCCGTTAGTTTCTCTTCTCTCTCCTCTTCATCCTCTATATACTTCTCCTCCTCTCTCATCACAGCGTTCTCTGTGTCTCATCCTCTCTTTGCCCCTTCTCCGATTTTGTGATCGCAGCCCTCGTCTAGGGTTCCGGATCCCCAATTGCGGTCGGACCCTGCATCTGGGGCCTCCTGATCGGGGCCCTGTTGGGGGGTGGGGCTTGGACTAGGGTTTGAGGGCAGTGTGGTTGCGTTCGTTCTCTGAGCTGTGATTGCTTGGAGGAGGAGCCCCGAGGGTAAATTGCTAGGCTGTGATTCGAGGCAGCTCTTTCCGAGGCAAATGCGACTGACTCCTTCAGTGGTTTTTCCATTTCACTGAGCTGATCTTGTCGGTTGATTGCTTGGTTTGTTCTTTCTGTCGAAATTAATTTCTTCCTACAATCCTGAGAAGATGCAACAAGAACACCCCAAAAAGGTTGGATCTTTCTACCCTCCTCGTTTGTGTGCGCGTTCTCATATCTTGTTTTCGCTTGGATTTTAATGTATGCCTATTCTTTTCTTGTTCGTTTTCTTTCTCTTTGTGTCATGTCTTGCAAAAGGGAAAAAAAAATTCACTGTCTATTAAATAGCTTTTGGCGTGGAGAAACTGGATTTTAACGACAATTAAACCGTTTGACTGTGAGATCCTTTGCGATCCATTGAAAATTTTCTATTTCAGATTAAGAATGATTTTCATTGTTATCGAAATGTATATATCCCTTTGTTTTCTTTCTTATTCCTGCATCTTCAACTTTGAAATCGGTATAATTTAGCCAATCTATGGAAAACGGTGGCAGTCAGTTATTTAGCTGAGTTGACCCCCAGAATTTGCCCGACACCCTTAGTGATTAATAATATTTTTTCAAGTGAACCTTTGATTGGCTGTTACGTGGGCATTTCTTTCGATGTGTTAACTCCGCAATGTTCATGAATTTTGGATCCCTTCAGTTCTTTTATACGAGTTTTCTGCAGATGATCTTACTCTTGGGCTCTACATCGTTATTTGATTCTTTGACAGATGAAGGAGACAGACTTTTTCACAGAGTATGGGGAAGCTAACCGGTATAAGATTGTAGAGGTTATTGGAAAAGGGAGCTATGGTGTCGTTTGCGCTGCTATTGATACCCAAACTGGAGAAAAGGTGGCCATTAAGAAGATAAACGATGTTTTTGAGCACATTTCTGATTCTATTAGAATACTACGAGAAGTCAAATTGCTTAGACTTTTGAGGCATCCTGATATCGTTGAAATCAAGCGCATTATGCTGCCACCTTCTAAGAGGGAGTTCAAAGATATTTATGTTGTTTTCGAGCTTATGGAGTCTGATCTTCACCAAGTCATCAAAGCCAATGATGATTTGACTCGGGAACACCATCAGTTCTTCCTTTACCAAATGCTGCGGGCTTTAAAATATATACACTCAGGTAAGTTACAGCTCTGTGCCTTTGATTCTTATGTTTACGTCATAAGTATTTTAGCAATGCTCTTCTAGAATAAGGCAAGCATAAGATCGACCCTTCCTCAAAATCATATTGTGTTGCTGTTTTGGCCTTTATTACCTTTTTGGCTTTCTGGTGAAATGGCATATCTTAGTTCTGATGTTTGAGGTTGTTGTTACAGCAAATGTATATCATCGAGATCTGAAACCAAAAAATATTCTGGCAAATGCAAATTGCAAACTTAAAGTTTGTGATTTTGGACTAGCTAGAGTTGCCTTTAGTGATATGCCTACCACCATATTTTGGACGGTAAATATCCTGCTCTCCTCCATGGCTCATATTTCTGATTTGAGGATGTCTCTGGTTGATTCATTTCTTTATGACTTTTATGTTGCAGGACTATGTTGCCACTAGATGGTATAGAGCTCCTGAGCTTTGTGGGTCATTCTTTTCTAAGGTATAACGTGATTTTCTTGATAAGTATGCCTTGTATATTTGAATCATGGCAACATGGCTTATGCTGGATCTCTGCTTTTGTTTGAACAAGATTGTTACAGTTCTCATAGATTTGCACAGGAAATCCTACAGATTGATGCTTCAGAATTTTGTGTTTTCAGTGGTCTATTGCTTTTCTCTGGACTAGACTTGGTGAAATGAGAATAAGGGAGTGGATTTTTGGAGCTCTTTACATTTTGAAATTGGATAAATCATGGCTGAATAGTGAAGCACAATTTCATAACTGTAGATTGTCTACTGGCTACTTTATAGTAAGCAGTAATGCTAGATAAAAAATTGTTGTTCAGGTAGGACTATGAACTCTCCTGGAAGTTGATATTTCTTTCATCAGGTAACTGTGTTGGGCTATGCCTGTTAACTGGAGAGATTTGCTGTTTGACTTCATCTTATTTTTCTGATACTTTATCTCCTGTGTTGCCTTTTGCATTGCAGTATACACCGGCCATTGATATTTGGAGCATTGGTTGCATTTTTGCTGAGGTTTTGATTGGGAAACCATTATTCCCTGGCAAAAGTGTTGTTCATCAGTTGGATTTGATTACCGATCTTCTTGGAACTCCATCATCAGATACGATATCTGGAGTATGATACTACTCTCTTGCGCTATATTCATTCATGTCATTTGTATTTGGATTGGCCCAAGGTATAACATTTTGGTTAACTTCCTTTCTTGGATGTTCACAGGTTCGAAATGAGAAGGCTAGAAAATATCTTACAGAAATGCGGAAGAAACAGCGTGTTCCCTTCACACAGAAATTTCCTAATGCTGACCCCCTGGCCCTCAATCTCTTACAAAGATTATTAGCATTTGATCCTAGGGATCGTCCAACTGCTGAGGAGGTCAATCTTGTCTTGTTTTTGGTCTCTCAATCTTGCCAATGGTTGTCATCCTCACGAGAATGTTAACTTTAATCTCTTCCTTGAGTTTATGGAAAAATTTGGCCTTCTGTGTGAACAGGCACTTGCAGATCCTTATTTTAAGGGCCTTGCGAAGGTCGAGAGAGAGCCATCTTGTCAGCCGATTTCAAAGTTGGAATTTGAGTTTGAGAGGCGAAGAGTGACAAAGGAAGATATTAGAGAACTCATATACCGTGAAATACTAGAATACCATCCACAGTTGCTCAAGGACTACATGAACGGGAATGAAGGCGCAAATTTCCTCTATCCCAGGTATCACCACTGAGTACCGATCATCAGTTGTGTATGTTCCATGTCTCAAAGGCTTTTGAGTACTTATTTTAACAGGACCTGGTTTTATTGTTCAATCCAGTGCCATAGGTCAGTTCAGGAAGCAGTTTGCTCATCTTGAAGAATCTGGTGGAAGAAGTGCCCCTGTTATTCCCTTGGAGAGAAAGCATGTTTCTCTCCCACGGTAAGACAAGTTTTCTCATTCTCTCTATTGGAATAAATATGTTTTGAGATTTTAGTTTCGGATGAGATATTCATTGCCCTCTCCCTTTTTTCTGTAGGTCAACAGTGCACTCACGTACAGTCACCTCAAGTGCACAAGGTATTGGGAGTTTGGCAGAAAACAGGGAGTCTAATGTGGAAGTTTCCAAGAACTCAAGAGTTACAGATTCGCTTGATGGAATTCCATCGAGGGCTGCCTGCCCACCTCCACGTGTGCCAAGTGGTATGGACTCTGTTTTTCTCATCATTAGTCTGGTGATTTATTAAGATTATAACCTATGCTTATGGCCTCTTCAAAGGACTTAAAAGGGTTTCCTGGTTTGCAGCCAAACCAGGCAGAGTTGTGGGGCCAGTTGGACCATCAGATAATGTCCGAGATAACCATGACCCAAGGTTTTATAGAAAGGCCGTGCTGCCTCCTCAGTCAATCTCTCCACAGTGTTTTCCCAGGCCACAAGCTGGGGCCCATGAAAAGCCATTGAAAGACACCAACAAGAATTCGACTTCACTGGAGAAATTAGTCAACCCATCCCCTCCAGAGATAAGCCGGAATCCATATTTCCCTTCCCAGGCTTCTTCAATAGGGCAGAAGTTGAATGAGAGAATAGCAATGGAGGCTAAGATGTTTCAGGCACAGTCTCAGTTTGGGAAAATTGGGACCGTGGCGATGTCTGCGCATAGGAATGTCGGTTCCGTGCAATATGGGTAGTCAACTAAAATGTCGGTGGAAGGGAGTCAGTATTGTGCCTTTAGTATGTCCATTGGATGACGCTAACTATAGGAGGGGTTTCTAGGGAATGGTGCGGTGATTCGTAGGTTGTATCTTACTATATCGGGTTGATCCCTTCGAGAGTCGCATCCCTGGTTGGTTTCCTGTTGAACAATTTACACCATTGAATTTATTTTAGTGGAAAAATAATTGTTTCGCATCCTTCTGGAATCCTTATCCTGTTTACGGTCTTCCACTACCATTCGATGTACAAATCGAAGAATGCTCTTCTCAGGACCAGGTGTCTGGAACCTCGTACGATCATGTTCGGTGTCTCGGATATGGCATTAACCATGCGTGTTCCTGTATCTGCAAAAATGAAGGTGACAAGATTATTGTTAAGTCGGTCGTGCTTATTGAACTCGTGGTCTGATTGCTGCATCGTGAAATTGAAAATCTTGCAGGCAATCACAATGTTAATGATGCACGGACATGACGAACAGAGAGGTAGCATGCAATTAGAACATTTTCATTTCACCTAACCGTGTAAACGATACGTACCCAAGATTCCAAGGTTCAGAAGGTGCTTCGCTCAAAGCCTGAAAGCATGTCCTGATGGTTTACGAGGTGAAAGAACGGAGCAGCAATTGGTAAATTCTGAACGGGAGAGTATTGGCTTTGCAGTTACCATCGAATGCAACTGACGAAGCTCTGCTTGTGCTGTAACTGAAGTCGAACCCTCTTCACAAATTACCATGCATTGGTCTTAGGAAAAAGGGGAGGAAAATGGCCTTCTCTCTTGTGTAGTTGATACACTACACAAGGGTTGTGCTTCAATCAGTGGAGAAGCGAATTTGTTCCTCAAACCGACGGCTAGAAATTCAAAAATGAAGGACCTGGGTGACGTGGGGGAAGGGATGGAAAGGCAAAGGGATAAGCTTATGGATAGTGAAGAACCCAAATTCTCTATTTTCATCATCTTCCTCTGCCCACTTACAAGAACACTTCTGTAGCTTTTCGTTCTGACCACTTTCAGTGAATTAGGCTCTAATAAAGGCAATATAAATATCACATATGGAAGCTCTATGGGGACACCAATGACAAATGGATGGAAGCTCATAACTCAGGAGGCACATCCTTAGTGTTTGTTTGTGCTGCTCTGGCTGCCACTCTCCCTGGAGTTGGCACGTTATTGAAGAGACAAGAAAGAAAACCACCACTGAGACCATGAGGTTTTCGTTCAGGCTGAGATGCAGTAGGCAATTCTGAAGTGGGTGCTAATGAGTTTGAGGTGGAGTAGGGTCAAGAAGCGGGAAGAGAGGCCATCCTCCTGGTTGTGGAAAGTGTTGGACGTAACTCAGAGTCTCCGGTGTGGCAGAGGCTGACACCCATGGGGCGGTGGTGGTAAGGTTCATGCTTCAGCTTGCTCATTCACTTCTCTACGACAAGAGTAGTCAGCTTCTCCAATAAAGTCATCACGGTGCAGGAGCACAAATAACAGATTTAAGTCAACTTTTTTAACTGACAGAAGCGGTTCTAACTAACAGTTTCCACTGCCATAGAAACCTATCTGATCAAGATAGAACTTTACTACTTTCCACTGCAATAGAAACCTATGTGATTCCAAAATTCTTTCAGAGGGTTCATCTACGGCATCCCCCATCAGTCAAAACAGAATCCGTACAAAGCTGTGCATTGCACTAACAAGGAATTCCATGCACATGGTCTTGGATCTCATCCGATGATATTTCATTCAAGAACTAGCAGAGACCTCTCATTCAAGCATCCTCTAACTTCCCTACTACATGCATATCACATTCAATGTGAAATCTGAATGTTGGAATACCTATTTCCAGCATGTGCAATTAACATATGAAGGAGAAAGCAGGGTTTCATCAAGGGATTCAAAGCACAAAGCCTTTCAGTATGAGGAAGTCAAACCTATAAACTTTGCAGGACAAGAGCATAAAAACATACCCACCATCTGTAAAGTTCATGGAAATGGAGTGGAACGGAAAGACTACAGAGAGAGAGAGAGAGAGAGAGAGAGAGAGAGAGAAGAAAAGAAAAAATTTGTGCTTCCACATTATTGAAGACCTAATTCATTTTCTTTTATAGCTAATATCTAACTCATTTCAACAAAATCAGTAAGCGCCTGAGACTAGGTGAGAGAGAAAAACCAGTGGATGAACAAATATGAGAAAAATATCTGTATACATGCATTACGCTAATGTTCTTGCTGAAAATCTATATCTACGTGTAGTTCATCGTCAGGGTGGAGACCTTCCAATTCCATCTGAAACCAATCTCTTGCGCAAATTAAAGCCTGTCGAACATCAGGATTAAGCAAACTATGGCTCCGATCAAGAATTCTTCCTCCAGTAGAGAATGCTGACTCTGGTGAAGAATTTGACATTGGCATTCCTAAAACATCACGCGCCATCATGGACAATATTGGGTACCGAGGAGTGTGAACCTTCCACCAATTCAAAATGTTAAAATTGCAATTCCGAGGGAAAACAGGTTCCTCCAAGTACTTGTCCAAATCTGAGGAAGCACTCTGACTTTGAGACGTCTCCATCAGGAACTTGTCAAACCCCCTGAGTCGATCTCTAGAACCATTGGCAGTGTCAGGCAGGCTACTCCCTGGCAAAGCTGAACCCTGATCTATCATCGTGGAACAGATTGAATAAGCCTCATACAGTTCTCTAATCCCATCTGAAATTTCTTTGATTCGATCCATAGCTGTACTACCATAAATCTGCGAGTAGTAGTATTCCACCAACTTCATCTTGAACCGAGGATCTAAGATGACTGCAACTGCTAAAGCCAAACTGCATTTACTCCAATACTTATCAAATTTGGCCTTTATCTTTGATGCAACAGCACACGCCAAATCATCAGTAGTCTTGGACCATTCGATCAATTGAATGTGAACATAACAAATCTCAGGAAAATATATGTTTGCTGTTGGGTTTTTGTTTCTTGAAAGGACATTGTTGATCTCAACCAGTATTTTCAAATATCCGGTAATGATATGGACAGAGTCCCACTCAGTGTCGGTTAAAGCTGATGCATACAAAGGGTCATGTCCTTGCATGAGAGAGAACGCATCTCTGTAGTCTAAGGCTGCTTCCAGCATTAGAAAGGTTGAGTTCCATCGAATTGGGAAATCAAGAAGTAAGCTCTTCGAGCTGTTGACTCCAGCGGTTTTAGCAGACTCATTGAACTCCCCCAAAACCTTTTGTGAACTCTTAATGTATCTAATACTTCCACGGATTTTCTGGATCATTCCGTGAAGCTCTGCAATGACATCTTGAACTATAACAGTGAGTACATGGGCAATGGAACGCAAGTCAAATAAGTGGCTGGTCCCCAAAAGAGATGCATTCTGACAGATATGCTCTCTAATTTTCAAGATGATATCATCTTCAGCTGTAAAATCATCAAAAGTGAGAGCAAACAACTTAGAATGAACATCCCAGTCTACTAGGCTCTTAACAAGCACTTCTGAAAGCATGTCCTCAGTATGAGAAGAGTCGAGAGTTATGAAATTCAGGATCTTTTTCTGCAATTTCCAATCGCCATCAATGTATTGTGCTGTTAAACACAAGTATTCAGCATTTTCTGCTGAAGACCACCTTTCAACAGCAAGATTAATCCTCCCATGCAATCTACTCAGAGTCTCGTTTACTTTCTGTTTCTCTTTCCCATAAATTTCCATACATGACAACTCAACAGAATCAGTGGATGTAAACTCAAAGAGGGGTTGGATGTTCTTCACAAACACCTTAAATCCAACATGGTCCACTATTGACAAGGGATAACCATGCAATATAATCATGCGGGCAAGGTCAAGCTGACTCCTCTCATTATCAAACCTACTGCTTCCAAGGGTAAGGATCTCATCATGTTTTGGTTCATCATCAAACTTAATGGCCAGGGGTTTCATATATTCTTCTTTCCTCTGTCCTTCATTATAGCTGATGCTTGTAACGGCAATAGTTCCCTCCTTTTTCCTTCTTTTCGATGATAGGAGTTGAGACACATCATGGTTAGATCTTTTCAAACATCTCATCAAATGATTTCGAAGATGGGTGGTCCCACTGTTGCTTGATCCACTGAGTTTCTTGTTGCAGTGAACACATACAGCATAACAGGTGTCAGCCTTTCGAACCCTTTCAAAGTGATTCCATACAACAGATGTTAACCTTTTTGGCTTCTTGGTAGTAGTCTCATTTGGTATTTCCATCGCATGAGATCACAATAAAAAAAAAAACCCTGCAAATTCATTTAACCCGAATTAAATCTTAAGAAGACAACCTAGCAGGTCATGAGAAAAGGAAAAAAAAACTGACAGGCACTGACAGCTATCAGGTTCTCAAGATATCAAACTGCAGAAAGGTTTAACTAGCATTGTTGAATATCTGACATCATCATGTCTATATATAGAAATTAAAATAGGTGAATAGCAAAACCAAGAGAAACTCGGTTCAAGATTGTATTTTGAGAATTCCATAATATTTATAAAAATTTTAATCCTTTTCAATGTAAGCTGAATGTCCCTGTAGTTCTATGAAAATTGTAATGTGACCTTCAGGTTATAATAACTAGCAACAAAATTCAGCTTATACACAGCTCAAGATAAGAACTTCAAAAGAGCCATAGAAAATTCAGATTATACACAGCTAATGATAAGAACTTCAGCAAAACCAAGACATCCATCAGACGACCAATCACAGGACTTCCATCATCAAAGTCGGCAATTTCACCCAAGCAACAGCAGAGCTCATGACAAGAACTTCAGCAAAACCAAGACTTTTATCAGACGACCAATCACAGGACTTCCATCATCAAATTCGGCAATGTCAACCAGGCAACAGCAGAGCTCATGACAAGAACTTCAGCAAAACCAAGACTTTTATCAGACGACCAATCACAGGACTTCCATCATCAAAGTTGGCAATTTCAACCAAGCAACAGCAGAGGTTCTTCTGACTATCCAGAAAGGGAGTGGAAACTTTTCTCATATAAACGGGTCATGCATAACCCAATCCACGAAAAGAAACAAGGCAGGCATCGGAAACGACACATTTTGACGTAATCATGAGCGAGGGGCGATTACAAAATGGCGAGTTTGGGCTCGTGATTAAGAAGCAGAGAGGGCGGTCTTACCGGGAAACTGTCGCGGGAGCCGAGAATCCGACGGGAGGATCCGATTCAGGAGGGATAGGGTTTGGATAGTTCCCGATGGAACGGTTAGTGGCCGATGGGGGAAGAGCAAGAGTAAGCGAACACGGGTGGGTTAGATCCGAGAGAATCGCCGAATCGGAAACGCCCCGCCCCGGTCCCGTTTTAGCCCCACGATGGCTGGACGACGAGGGAGGTCCGGTCCGTCTTGGTCTGATCCGGTCCAAAGTTTGGCTGGTTCTGGCCGTGGCCTCACCTTATCTTGGGCCATATCCAAGGAGTAATCGAGCCTGATCCAATGGGCCGAGGCCCATTAACAGTTATCGTGGGATTTTTTTTCTTTTTTTTTTTTTTGGGGTTCGTGTGTTGGGTTAGGAGTTGGGACAGCAAGGCGGTCTGCTTTAGAGCTGACAGTAAAGTACAAATGGCCACGTGTTCAAACCTGACCTTCACACCCTCCCCTCGCCTCAAAAAATATCCTCCTCCTCTTCCCCTCTGTGATTCATCTACTTCGGAAGGAGCACTCCAAGTCATTGAGCTCCTTTGCCTTTCATCGATCAGCTCGGGAAGTTGAGGTGTTTCCTTGGGGTAAAAAACTAAAACCGCTTAATTTCTAGCTCAAGAGGTGAGTTCTGGCAAGGCGTCGGGCAGTTATCCGAGGATTTGAAGTTCCTGTGTTTGGTTGAGTAGATGAAGATACAGTGCAACGTTTGCGAGACGGCGGAGGCGAACGTGCTCTGCTGCGCTGACGAAGCGGCTCTCTGCTGGGCCTGCGACAAGGAGGTTCATGCCGCCAACAAGCTCGCCAGCAAACACCAGAGGGTTCCCCTCTCCAGCTCTTCTTCGCAGATTCCCAAGTGTGATATCTGTCAGGTAGTCTGCGTCCGCTCTCCGCCAACATTATTATTGTTGTTCCTTTCCTGGTTTTAGTCTCATTGAAAGCGTCGGAATTACCCATTTCGAATTTGAACTTCATGGTCAGCTGCTTCAGTCTCGTGGTAGGAAGCAATTTGCTGTATAAAGTCAAAAGAGATACATATATATGCACCGTGTCCTGCTTAGATTTAGCTTAACTGGACGATATTTCAAAACAATTGAGCTCGAGCTCCTCTTCCAGATTAGTGATAACGGTTGTTTAACCTCTTAATAGGAGGCAGCTGGATTTTTCTTCTGTCTGGAAGATCGAGCCCTACTCTGTAGGAAGTGCGATGTTGCAATACACACAGCAAATGTTTTCGTGTCCGCTCATCAGAGGTTTCTGCTCACTGGTGTCAAAGTGGGTCCTGATCCTGCTGAGCCCGGTCCACCCTCCACTTCAGTAAATTCACAATCTGGCGGAAAGGTTTCTGGGATGAAATCAACTTCTGCATCAAAAGTAGCAGCTCCGGGACTACTGGCTGGAGACTACAATGGAGCTTTACCTGTGCGGGAGGATGCTGTCGGAAACTTCGCACCGAATAAGGTGCCTCTTTCTGGAGGTTCAATTGCTGGAAGCATCCAATCATGGAATCTCGATGACTTTCTTGGGTTAGCCGACTACAATCATACTTACAGTTACTTGGATAATGGGTCATCCAAGGTGAGTAATCCTATGTTTTCTTTAAAGGTGTTTGCTGTGATGCTTCATGGAGTCATGTTCATCGTTCTATGCTAGCTAGGTTCCTCTGTCCTTGCTCTTTTTTCTAAATTCTTGTGTCTCTATTGAGAGAGTAAGTCTGGAAAAAAAAAAAAAGGTTGATCCCGTGCTAGCTTATTCCATGAATGCCAGCTTCTGCATTCCTCTCTCTCCTTTCAAGTTGTATGCTGGCTTAGTGGAGAATCTTGTCTCGGATATATCTTAATTGGCTGGTTCAGAGTCCTAAGATGCTGTTTATTTTACATGAACAGATTAATTTTTATATCTTTCCTTTAGTATATGGGAAACTGGAAAAAGAATTGAGTGCAAGGAGGCGTTCTGACACCCTCCTACGCGATGTCCCTGCCCAAGAGTGTGCATGACTTGTTTAACCTCTTACAGTTTCTGTCATTTGTCATGTTATTTCATGCCAGAGCGTTAATAATCATGTCAATCAGGATGTTATTTGCCCTTTCTAATTAGCAGTTTTTCTTCTCTTGCTCTTTATTGTGTAACCATGAATTTAACAGTGAAATCTAACATGAATGGTGATTGATCAATCGTGTAGGCTGACAATGGGAAGCTTGGAGACTCTGACTGCTCCTCTATGCAAAGAAATTCCGAGGAAGGAGAAGATGAATGCCTGGGTCAGGTTCCAGAGAACTCCTGGGCAGTACCAGAGATTCCTTCTCCACCCACTGCCTCAGGCCTTTACTGGCCAAAGGCCTCACGCCACTTATCTGAGGATGCAGTCTTTGTTCCGGACATCTGCTCCTTGCATGAAAACACTGTCCTGTTTCAGCATGGCGGGAGTACCTTAAAACGGCGCCGACATTCTTAGCCCAAGTTGCTTTGCGAGTGTTTGCTGTGGAGACACAATTACAGGGCTCAAACACAGCCAAAGCACCTCTTAACTGCGGGGCAAAAATTAGTCTAGACTTTGTGCTGTAGCTGTGTACCCTGTGAACTAGATAGACGCCCTCTGTTGAGGCAATTGATGAGCGGAGTGTACATGGAAGGGAGTTATGATCATAGTTTTCGTTTCACTCTTGGACAAACTTCCTGTGAAACTCTGATTGGGAATGGGGAAGGGTGGAATAACTTTTCCGCTGGCTGATAGCATAGAAAGCAATAAAGATAGGAAGTGTTTGTTCTGGATCTGTGGCGCCATCCGACATTGTTTCTCAATTATTGAACAAGAAACGGGTAGTCGTTTCTCTGCATATAATCTTGTGAACAGCATGGCATGATTTGATTATTGGATCCACAGTTCACTTCATATGTAATGCACAGTTCGTAAGAGATTTGAGAGATGGTTTCTCGCCGTGGATCTGCAGGGGTAGTAAGATGATCAACAAGTGAAAAGTTACAATCAGGAGGGCAGGATGAATGACGGGATGCCGAAGCAGCCGATCCATTTCATCATCCACCAATTTACACCTCCCCCAAGCGATTTGGAGAACGTATTCCATTTGGTACGACGTACAGAATAAGAGCACACGAGCGTTACATCTGTAGCTGATTGTCAGTCCGTACATCGGGAGCTCTCCTTGGAGTGGGTCTTCATGGGATGCATAGTTGCGCTTTACCTCTGCCCTGGGTTAAGTGCCTGATTTGGAGACGCTTGCCAAAGAAAAAGTGGACCAGTAGAAAATTGTCCATGTCGTATCATGCTCTACAACATTAGGATCAGGTCAATCCTTCCACCATGATCATGACCGGCCTGAAGTTTCATATCACGGGCGCAAATTATGTAGGATGACTTGCTGCATTAAGACTGCGAAAATGCTGCCCATACTGATGTTGATAACATTGACGGCATCATTGTTGAGCTGCAACAAAAGGGCAGTGAAGATATTGAGAATCGGACAGATGAACTGAACACCTAGTGCAAGAGATGCTGATCTAATCATGAAAATAGTTAAAAACTTCAGAAACAAAATGACATCAATGTAAAGCTCGCAATTGACCACGATTCACGTTTCTATTTTGCCAATGAAAAGTCTCACAATTAAACTCCATAACTATACTTTGTGACATGGGCTTTAGAAGGGATCAACTTCTTACCCATCGAAACCCTTCCTTATCTTGAAGCGCAGCTCCAATCACGCTCTCGCCAAAGTTGGCTAATTGTGCAGCTACGACGCATATAACTGCTTCAGGTAAATTTACCTGTTTCAGCCAAACAGATCCATGATGATCGATTGATTATCAGTAGAATCAAATGACACAGGTATGGTTGCATTGCTGAGTGCTTATACCTCCCGCAATAGATAACTAGCGAAGGCCAAAAAAATGGATGCCAGTAGTCCAGCGGCAGTTCCCTCAAGACTGACTGCACCCTCTGTTCCCCGTGGAACCACTGTGAAAGTTGTTACCAAGTACCTGACAACGAATATATAGCTAGCATATCTTGTAAATTCCATTTCTCAAAAGAAAAAAGAAAAAACTACAAAAAAACATGAATGAAAAATGTCAACGTTGTCAATAAGTAACTAATAACGAATGCATAGGATAGATGGTGAGATCCCATTTCTTAAAAACAAATATGAAAGCAAGAATGAAAATCGTCCACTTACAGTAACAAAAGTATTTTTTCTATTAAGCTAAGTAATAATTAAAGATATTTCCATGATCAAATTGGAACTTTGAGACACCCAGTGTGTAGCCTTAAAACTGTATGTTAAGGGGGAAGATCAAGTCGATAAATCCCAACTGTACTGGTAGTACCAGGAGACATCTGATGTGACTCACGTTGTTTTGCCATAAGCCTTCCCGATTTCACTGGATACAGTATCACTCAACTTTGTACAAAAGCTTGCAACAAATCCCAGTCGCCACAGAGGAGAAAAGGATGCTCCACCAACTCCAAGTATAGAAAGAAAAGCGCATAAACAGCCAGCAGCACTGGAACCAACGACGCTCCCTGGCCCTCTTCTTCCTTTCCGCTTCTCGGCCACTCCTTGGGCCTCCTTTTGTGCCATTTTCACTTTCGTTGCTGCTGTTCCCTGAAAGGTATTCAATTAGTCAGACTCCAACCATATCAACAGAATAGTAACCAGGAAAAACATGTATGGCTACATGATTTTCTTCCACCAGCGGATCAATCCCAGAGAAGATTCTGCAAAACCAATGAGTAACCTATTACGGCCAACAGATCAGAGGCCTGTGGCTGTCTGAATCCGTAGTAACAGGATCATGAAGTCAAATGGCTCCCGTAGAAATCATTATCCATATGAATTTACGACTGCTAGTTCAACTAGACACGAAGGTTCGTTAAATGCGTTGGTGATGCAGCAGGATATCATAAGAACAGAAGAAATCATGAGTTAATGAAAAATGGCGAAAAGGCTGTAAACAGAAAACTCAGGTTGACAATAGACCCTTTTTCGTCATTCAATAGACACCAGAAATATGAAATGGAATCAGATTGAGCAGCTCGGTATCATTAGCGGTCCAAGATCCTAACATCAGTTACTATGGCGCTGTCGTACTGAGGTAATTCGGTAAATGGGTCTTACTAAGACGAAGTAGGAAGCAACGACGAGGAAGCCAGAAGGCCCAAAAGCGCGCCAAGTGAGAGTACCCAGCAAGAAGGCCGCTCCAATTCCGGAGATGGAGAGACCAGCAACCAGAATAGGAGACCCGGCAATGAAGATCAAGAGGTTGCTGAAGAGGGCGGACTTCCACTTGGCTGGTGACGATTGAATCAGGCTTACTGCTTCAGTCACAGCCGCCTCCAACGAGGGGGCACCTGAAACCGGCAGCATTCTGGAGAATTTGGGGATGGAATTCGATTTCAGGAAGACGGGTTGTCGTAGGAGTGAAGAGCGAAGGAGCTGTGGAGGAGGAATCTGTTGAGCTGTGAATGTTGAAGGGGCTTTGAATGGCATCAGCGTTGACAAGGCCATGGCTTTTTGGATGAGACTGTCTTGCAGTATACTTGATGGAGGATGAAGATCCGCGATGTAGTGCAGTGGATTCTCGCAGGAAAACCCCGGTTCAGGATCATCCGGTCCGACCGGTCCGACCTTAGCCGATTTAAATGAGCCATTTGATCCTCTCGCATTATCCAAACTGATAAGGGCGATAGTTTCAGCTGTGTGAGCTCACGGAGAGAGCTGCAATGGCGGTACTGTGCTCTTCTGCTTCTCCCTCCATGTTCGCTGCGCAGAGAACCTCACCCCCCCCTGCTTTTTCCATGAAATCCGCCGTCGCGACTAAATTCCTAGGCACCTCATTCGGTCTGACGGAGCCAATTGCCGCCATGAACAGTAAGCGCAGCTTCCAAGTTCGATGCCAGAAGGACCTCTCCGTCGTTCCCCTTGACCAGAGGTGGATGTTTGAGGAGTCCGAGGTCAATGGCCCGGTAACCTCTCCTTCTCTTTCTCCTTCCTTTCCCTACGCGCTTGTATCACGTGGTGCATGTTTCTCTTTTCCCTGTGCATGAATCAATTGATCGTTCACTTGTTGAGAAATATGCGGTAGTCATCGAACTTAGTGTTATAGACTTGAATTTGAGGAATCTCCAGTCCTTTGATATAATCTGCCAGTAATTGGAGGATATTTTGAATCTCCAGTAGTTGGAGGATTGAGGAACCTCCAGTAATTTTGAATTTGATTTGTAATTCTAGGCACTTCGTTCTTAGCGAACTAGTTTTTCCAGCGGAAGCTCCAAAAGGTTCTTCCTTTTTTTTTTTTTTCCTTTTTGAGTGTTAAAAAACCAAATTGAAGCTGAAGAAGAATTATTAATACTTTTGCTTTTCTCTACTGAAAGAATAGAGGCTTATTTTTGGATATTGTGAAGCACCCCTAGTTGCAAAAGCAGTGAATATTGACTACAAGCTACAATTTTGGCTGCCATTTTAGGGGCATAACTCAAATATATTTAGGTCATTCGATCTTTATAATTGTTATTTGATATAGGACATCTGGAACAAGACGTGGTACCCTAAAGCTGCAGACCATGTGAACACTGATAAGCCCTGGTATATAGTTGATGCTACCGACAAGATCCTGGGCAGACTTGCATCAACTATCGCCATTTATATCCGTGGCAAGAATCTGGCAACATACACTCCTAGTGTGGACATGGGAGCTTTCGTGATTGTGGTATGTAATTATGGCTGCGACCAGTATGGTTTTTCCATTCATTTTTGGTGTATGCGTAGCAAATCTTGCCAATCATGTCCCGTGACTAATCCCATTAGCTTATGGTCTCTGGGCTGCAAGATGTTGATGCCTTTTCATTTTAATTAGGGCAAACAAGTTCTTAATAGTGCTATCATGCTATGCAATAATGTTAGCTGGTATCAGTGATTTTTTTACTAGAGAGTAAGTTTACCTTGTCCCATTTTCTCTCTTGAATTGTACAGGTGAATGCTGAAAAGGTTGCTGTATCTGGGAAGAAGAGGAGCCAGAAGCTCTACAGAAGGCATTCAGGAAGACCAGGTGGTATGAAGGTAGAAACATTCAATCAACTCCAACAGAGAATTCCTGAAAGGATTATCGAACATGCCGTCCGAGGTATGCTGCCCAAAGGAAGGGTAAGTAGCGATTTACCACTTTCTGAGCACAACCAATCCTCGTTCTCTGCCAATGATATTCTTGGTCAAGCCTTATGCTTTAGGCTGAACTTTCCCTTTCTTCTGAGATATCTTGGCAATCAAAGCTGCTCTGTGTAAGGTGCTTGGGTTCAAGAGTAGATATCATGCTTCATGAAGACAGAAATGTCTTGTGATGATGAATTCACAGATGCTAGTTTTTGGGATAGTCAGGGGGAGAAATATAGAAACCTCCGGATTGTGTATTCTGCTGCTACAACATGACTGGGCAAAAACAAGCAAATCTTCTACTGCAAGAGGCTGCCACTGGGGAAGATGTAAATATTCACTGATGTCCTTTGACCAACCACCTTAGATTGAGTACTGTCACCCTGCAGACTTCTCATTCCTATGAGTGGTTCTGAACTAGCAGAGAGGCTGCAGCCCACAGAAATTTCTAATCTTTAATTGATCTTCATAAATTGCAATAGATCACGAGTGAAATAGGTGAATACCTGGTGGACATCTGGTAATTGTCTGCACCTTTTCTGGAGGATTGGGTTCTTCTGGGTGAAATGTAAGTTGGTGATTCCACTAGTCCTGTGGCATATTGAGTTAAAGTTACTTGTGTGTGATGGTGATAACGCTCGAGGTCTTCATCATGATTGGCTAGCTGGAAAGGTAGCTTAGCAGCTAGAAATGAGCCTTTTTTCTTTTACTTCATTTGCAGCTCGGAAGAGCATTGTTCAACCACCTGAAGGTTTACAACGGACCAGACCATCCCCACCAAGCCCAGAAGCCTGTTGAACTTCCCATCAGGGACAAGAGGATCCAAAAGCAAAGTTGAGTTAATCCCCAATACCATCAATTCTCATCAAGCCCTCTCCAGAGTTTGCCTTGTTATTGCGGGATTGGCATTAAAACCACCGTTTGACATCCTTTTGTTCTTAAATTTAGCTGTAGATGTTTATTTTTTCCCCTTTTCATCTTAATGTCAACGATATCTTTACATTGATTTATTGTCGAACAATGGAGGATTACGTGCTGTTGATTGTATTATTATTTTTAAAATGTATCTAGAAAACAGGTTCTCAGCTGCAAACATCCTTGTGACAAATTCATGTGTCTCGATTAAACTCGGTTTTGGAGTCACCTGTTTTGATCCTTAAAACATGCGCTGCCTTCTCCACCTTGTGCTTCTGGAATGAAGGCGATCTTGAGGTCCCTTAATGGAATGGAACTGTCCACGTATTGATGGAATAAACTGGACGCAACGAAGAATGTCTCGAGGGTTGGGCCCGTTCCGGGGAGGCCACACAAGTGGCTGCTGTGAAAGCTCGGTCGAGTTCTCCCAGTCAGGGCTTCAAAAGGGTTGGCAGCGCCATCTTTGCCGTCGGCCGGAAGTGTTGACTTTCAATTTATTTAGGGAAGGGTAATCTTTTTTCTCTTTTTCTTTTTATCTTTCAATCTAATTTTTGGACCACTAATTTGAAGAATCAATAATAAAATTACTAACTCATTTGAAGAATCAATAATAAAATTACTAATCCAATCTCAAGATGCGGAACACAGGTAAATCAGATGTTTGCCCTTCAGATAAATTTGACTGTCTCTAATATCTTCTAAAGATGCAACGCTAATACAGGGGTCCAGGGGACAGCGGGGAGACACTCTGGTGGTTTTGCATGGGCACCAAGCGAGAGTCAAAAGTCATCGAGTTGACTGTTCTTTTTCAACGGATGAGATGGGACGGGCTGGGATTCAATCCTATCACTTCTTGGGGACCCCGCCGGCCGCTCGACTGGAAATTCAGATTCCACCGGCGGCTCCCGGGTGGACAGCAGGCATCGTCCCGGTTCACGGCATCTCGGATTACGTCTCGCATTTCTCGTTCGCAACTGCTGGCCCGTTTCGTCGCCTTTCTCCCTGTGGATCCTTCCATTCAAAGAAGAGAGAAGGTTACGTTCACATTCCTGCTTGCTATTAAGAAAGAAAGAAAAAGAAAGAAAGAAACTAATAAAATAAAATCAAAATTGCAAAATTAAAATTAAAATTCAAAAATTTTCCTTCAAATATACAAAATTAAAAAGAGGATTTAACATAATAATACTATTATTTATCTAATAAAATTAAATTTTTATCTTAAAATATTTTACATAATTTTATTCTCCTTCCTCTCTTAATTATTTTATCAATTTATAAATATTTTATATAATCAAAAATTGTTTTCTCCTTCAATATTTATTGATGAACCGACCATCTTCTTCTCCTTTCTATCTATCAACTCTCTCTCTCTCTCCTTTCTCCAAAGAGCACCCGCGTAGGAACAAACGCAAACCTCCTTCTTCCCCTGTGCCTGCTTGCATTTCGGTCGAGAGTTGACGTTGCTGTTCGTGTCGCCTTTCTTCGACTGGTTCAAGCCATTGCCAGGACTCCTTTGATGCGGAGTTAGTGCGGAGGGAAAGGGAAGAAGCAGACGAGAATCGGGAAAATGGGACACCTTCTTCTTCCGTCCTCAGCCGTCGCTGCCTCTGTTCTCCTCGTTCTCTACTCTGCTTTCTCGCCCTGCCACCCGCAACTTTTGCCCCTTGATGAAGGTAAGCCTTAATGCAGTGCCACCCACATGCTCGTTCATTCTTACAGTTGATACGCTTTAGTTGGTTTGCCAAACTGAGAAGAATATAGAAAGGGGGAACTGCTTGCGGTCCAAGCAGTTTCTCCCCTCCCGATGAACTGTGTCACTTCCGGGAATTCTCGGGTTTGAATCCCACAAACTGCTTATGGCCTCTAGCGCTGGAAATCAAGATTATTTCACTGATCTGTTCAAAGTGTGAGAGATTCATAACTCAGTTTCACTCAGAGAAGAGTTTCACCATAAAATTCAATCTGGACTTGCTTTTTAAGTAAGAGATGTTACCATCTCCCGAAGCTTTTTTGTCCGGGTGAAATGATCAAAGGCAAAAGCTTCTTCTTCTTTTTTTTTTGTCCAGAACTTTCAACTGTAGGACGGTTTTCTCCTCCTGCGTTTTGAAAATCCTATGTAAACATTATTGGCTAAGGCAGAAGGAGCGAGCTTGCGCTTGAAAGACGAATGAATCATCCATCCATAATCGTAACAGGGACCTTCACCTCCTCCTCCCCCCTGGCGGTCAACTTTAAGGGTCTCAATTATTCTCAAGCAGAGAGAGAGAGATAGAGAGAGAGACCAAACCGTACCCTTCATATTATCTGCAGGGTGACCTCTGACATCTTTAAGTAGAAAGAGATTAGGTAGAAAAAATTAATTATATATAATGAATAAGAGAAAAATTAAATCCTTCATGTTATTCTGTGCAATAAATTTTTGGGGTAGTTGAAAACCGAAAATTATTGAATATTTCTTTTTGTTAAAAAATGTGTCAGTCAACGTCAGCCTGCCCTAACAAGTGAAGAACCTCCCCCCTCCATGTATAGGAGACAGCTTAGCTAGCTGTCTGTGACGATGGCAATCGACAATATTAGATATATATATTTATATATGTGCTTGGTTAATGTAGGTCAAATTAGAAGATGCCCTGTTTGTTTAATTCAACTATATTATCTTTGTTGGCCATACATATATTGCATATTTTATAATATATATTATATTATATTATATTTAAAAAAGCGAGTTACGTAGCTTATTGAATTTCTCTTTTTCTTTTTTAAAAAATGTTTTTACTAAATACGATGCATGCATGCATGCATTATTTGACCCTTTTCGTCCTTTGACTTTCCTTCCACATCTGTGAGAGGGAGGGTGGCATCTTGTTCGAGGCTTCTGGGGTATCCGTCCATCGTGCTCCATGGATGGATCGTGCATGCTGGAAGCCCAGTAACGATTAAACCAACAAAAGCGGACTGCCTTGTCGCTGTAAATAAGGGGACCCTGCATTTCCTCTCCATTGAGGCACGCAGCCGGAGTGTCCGTCTGCGCACGAGTTTTCCAGTTCTTATAGCTTGTCGTCGATTCTGTACATAGGGTTGAATCCTCAAAGGAGACCCGACAGCTGTTACCTGTATAGTTCTAGCACCGGACTGTCGCACGGATCGGGTTGTTTTATCGGCGGTGCGACTGATACTTTGCCCTCTCTCTTTACGGCAGTTGACGCTCTGAACAAAATAGCTACCGGGCTGAACATTACGTACTGGCCAACTGTGACCCGGACTTCGTGCAATGGAAGTGCGGGTTTTTTTGGCAAATTCTCCAGCAACGGCTTCGTTAACAACGTCACTTGCAACTGCTCATACAGTAGCGGTTCTGAATGCCATGTCACCAACATGTAACACATACACAATCCAGAAGAGTCTTTTCTTCTTTTTTTTTTTTAATGATCGTTCCTAACCTGTCATTTTCTTGGTTCCTCTTTTTGTTGCTCATGGTATGTGTTGCAGTCTGCTCAAGGGTCTGAACTTAACCGGGGTCATACCGGAAGAATTCGGCAAGCTTGGTCACTTGCAGGAACTGTGAGTGCTATTTACCAGCCAGTTTGATTATGTACCGTGACAGGTTCTGGAACTTATGTTGAGATCAAGATAGAGCGTTGTCCTTGCTTCCTCAAATAATTTGTCTTATGAAGATCGAAGGATATTATTCCTTGATGGAATTCCTTGTTTCTTTCCCAACTCTGCAGTGATCTAACTCGCAACTATCTCAATGGAACAATCCCGACCAACTTTTCTCAGATCCCACTCGTCACCCTGTAAGTAAATTTTCCTTGTTATGCTCTTCTTATGGTAATCAAGAACGAAAATATGAAACTGTTGCGAATTTACTGTTATTAAATGGCATGCTCCAGTTCGCTCCTGGGGAACCGGATCAGCGGAACTATCCCAGCGGAAATTGGTGACATTGCCACTCTGGAGTCTCTGTAAGTTTTGAAGCAGATTTCGGTGTCTGGCATCTCAGATTCGAGTTGTAATAGCCTTCACTGTCGTTTTTGCTTGTCCATTACAGTGTCTTGGAAGATAATCTGCTTGGGGGGCCTCTCGAGCCGAACCTTGGAAATTTGAGCCGATTGAGGAGACTGTAAGTTTACGAAAGATAAAGCTCTGGCTAAAGACCAATGTAATGGTTCAATGAAACCTATAGCTTAATATATGTTACTTTGCAGCCTTCTCTCAGCGAATAATTTTACCGGAACAATACCCGAATCCTTTGGCAATCTGAAGAATTTGACTGATTTGTAAGTCAGATAAGTCGGGGAATTCTTTCTTGAATATTTTTAACATCCAAGACGAGACAACTTGACATCAGAATGTGATTGCAGTCGGATAGATGGGAGTTCATTATCAGGAAAAATACCAGACTTTATCGGGAACTGGACGAAGCTCACAAGACTGTGAGTATTGCAGGATCTCATTTCACTCGCTTCTAAAATTTTCATTTTCAAGCAAAATCTGAGAAGGCTTCATGAAATATTATTCTTATCTAAGCTATGGTATCATCCTTTATTTTTTCTATTCGCAGTGACATGCAGGGAACAGGGATGGAGGGCCCTATTCCTTCATCCATATCTCTGTTAACAAGCTTGCAGGGGCTGTGAGGATCTCTTTCCTTTACAGAATTCGCTCTATGTTCTAACCGCAGAAATATACTAGTTTAAGTCACTGATATACGCGCTTCTATGATCTCAGGAGGATTTCTGATTTGAATGGCTCGAGCTCATCTTTCCCCAATTTGCAGAACCTCACCAGCATGGCATACTTGTGAGTTCATTTGATCTAGTACTTTACATCGGGAACACTGGCTCCCCATCTCCTTCTCTAGTTAATTTATGACTCGACTTGTAGGAGCCTCTAACTCTTGCTTTTGCATCTCAGGATTCTGAGAAATTGCATACTCACTGGCCCGATCCCAAGTTACATTGGTGAAGTAGCAGCTGCAACCTTAAAAACTCTGTATGTCAATTCGTGTCATTCACTCAGAATAACTAATGCCGGTCTGAGAAAAGAAGAGAAAATGTAACTTGATCTGCTATATTTTGGGCAGAGATCTGAGCTTCAACAGATTGACTGATCCAGTTCCGGATTCATTTTCAAATTTGAATGCTCTAAATTACTTGTAAGTATGTTTAGCATTTCTTTCCCAGATAATTCACTTCTGGGTGGCACTTCTCATGCATCTGTTATGATGTAGGTTTCTGACAAACAACTCTCTTAGTGGGGCTGTCTCCAGTTGGGTACTAGACAACAACCAGTACTTGTATGTCTCCCTTGAACTACATTATAACTAGTTGAGAAGTCCTACTGATTCATTATTTCTTTTCGGTAGCTGTTTAGTGAATTCCTTACAATAGTTTTCCTGCTTTACTGTCAGGGATCTGTCCTATAACAATTTCACGGGCTCTGCCCCATCAACTTGCCAGCAGTCGAATGTGTAAGTTCTTCTTATTGTCCCTTGGGGTGAAAAACAATTTTTCCTGGTGTTTTGCCTTTCTTTCACCCATAAGAAAATAACCAAATGACATCTAGCAACAGATAATTCCATAGATATACGGAAAACAGGAAGCAGAAAGTGTTTGCTGCTTCTTGCTCTCTCTCATAAATTTGTTCTATTGATTTCCAGGAACTTGGTTTCCAGTTTCTCATCCTCGGGAAGCAACACGTAAGTTTTCCAATCATACATTGCTTGCTTATCATTCCATTTTATCTTTGAGATGCAGTTATTTATTTCCATACCCTTACATTGATCTTTAGAATCGCTTGGTGCTTGAAGAAGGATCTTCCCTGCCCTGGAAAACCCCAATGTGAGCTCACAGTCCAGCAATTCAAAATCATTCTGTCCAGTCACCAGTCCGCAATATGAATTCTGATGTGTGATCCAATGAAAAAACCTGCAGATTACTCATTATTTATCAACTGTGGAGGGGGCAAGCAGGAGGTTGATGGGAACGAGTACGTGGAGGATACAAGTAAAGGGGGGCCATCTAGCTTCATCTTTTTCGGTGAGAAGTGGGCCTACAGCAGCACTGGATATTACATGGGGAATGATAAGGCACTCTACACCACGAACAACCCATACTCTCTGAATGTAAATGGCTCGGCCTTGTACCAAACTGCCCGACTTGCCCCTCTCTCGCTCAGGTATTATGGGCTCTGCATGATTCCTGGGAGTTACAAGGTTCGGCTCCATTTTGCTGAAATACAGTACACTGGTGATGAGACATTTAGTAGCCTTGGAAGGCGATACTTTGATGTATCTATTCAGGTCAGTGAATAATTGAGAATTCCTTTCTTGTCTCCATCAAATGATTACAGATGCTTCATCTATAGGCTTCTGCTCTGACCTTAGCTAGGATGCTCTTTTCCGTGACTTCCTTGCAGGGGAACGAAGTGCTGAAGGATTTCAACATTGTGGAAGCAGCTGGTGGTGTTGGGATCGGGATATATCGAGATTTTGATAACGTGACAGTCAATGGTACCACTTTAGAGATCCACTTGTACTGGTCAGGAAAAGGAACAACAGCTATTCCAGATAGAGGTGTTTACGGACCACTTATATCTGCTATTACAGTGACTCCAAGTAAGCTCTGACTGACAGATATCTGTGATACGTTTTCTCCTTTGTCTATAGTGTGTATAATCCCTTCATTTTGTACATTTTTTGCTTGCAGACTTCAAAGTTGGAGGAGGTGGAGGAGGTGGACTATCTACTGGTGCAATAGCGGGAATTGTGATATCTTCAGTTGCTTTCATCCTGCTGATATTGATGGTGTTGCGTTTAGCAGGTTTCATTGGTAAAAGAGAAGTCCAAGATCCAGGTAAGTTACTTAGGCACATTGAGCCTCTTTCACATGTCTGGTGCATTTGATCCGTGGGATCCGATCTTTCTAAGGTCTGGCATCACACAGACTAGAAAATTCTTTCATTTGGCATGAAAAAAGACCTAGGATTGCAACTCTCATACAAATTGGATTCCATGGATCAAGCACCTCAGCACAAATCTAGTTCCTTCATGGTGAAACTTGGATCTCTTTCTTTTTAGAGCTGCGTCATGTAGATCTACAGACAGGTCGCTTTACTCTAAGACAAATAAAAGCTGCTACCGGAAATTTCGATGCTGAGAATAAGATTGGAGAAGGAGGATTCGGGCCAGTCTACAAGGTAAATTGCATCCAAATTGTTCAAAAGAGTATCAGGTTATATTGAAGCGTGGTGTATGAAAAAGGGAAATTATTCTTGATTTCAGGGTAAGCTATCGGATGGGACTGTGATAGCCGTGAAGCAGCTCTCTTCCAAGTCAAGGCAAGGAAACCGAGAATTTGTAACTGAGATAGGGATGATTTCCGCATTGCAGCACCCAAATCTTGTGAAGCTCTATGGATGCTGTACTGAAGGAAACCAGTTGTTGGTTGTTTATGAATACTTGGAAAATAACTGCCTTGCCCGTGCACTTTTCGGTAAATGCCCAACTAGGGAAACCTCTCTAATCTTATTTTCAGAATCTACTCGGTGATCCTTCTCTCTCTCATCTTTCATGATATGTTTTTTTTCTTCTTCAGGGCGTGAGGAGCAGAGGCTTAACTTGGATTGGGCAACAAGGAGGAAAATTTGCATAGGGATCGCAAGGGGATTGATGTATCTTCATGAGGAGTCTAGGCTGAAAATTGTTCACCGAGACATAAAGGCAACGAATGTGCTGCTTGATAGGGACTTACATGCCAAGATTTCTGACTTTGGGTTAGCAAAACTAGATGAAGAGGAGAACACCCATATCAGCACCAGAATAGCTGGGACAATGTGAGCTAATAGCTTTTATGCTTCTTTCTTAGCACACATTTCTATTTTCTTATCTGGTGTTACTGAACCTGCAGAGGTTACATGGCTCCTGAATATGCCATGAGGGGTTACTTGACCCCCAAGGCAGATGTCTACAGCTTTGGGGTTGTCGCTTTGGAGATCGTCAGTGGAAAGAGCAATACAAATTACCGCCCGAAGGAGGAATTCGTTTATCTCCTCGATTGGGTAATGCAGCGTGATCTACTATCACTGCGTAGTTCTTGCTTCTCTTTTCTCTTGTGGCATGGAAAAATAAATGGTCTAAATCTCTCTCTTCTTTGAAAGCCCGCCAAAAATCAGACGCATATTGTTATGCTTCCATCAAAAGAACATCTTGTCGCACGCAATTGAACACTTGTTACCCTTTTCCTTGCATTTCTTGAGAGAAATAAGATGGAAAACAGGTATCTTTCTCTTTGGTTGTTCCAGGCCTATGTCCTGCAAGAGCAAGGAAACCTTCTGGAGCTTGTGGACCCAGTTCTGGGCTTGAATTACTCTGAGAAGGAAGCGCTGAGAATGCTGAACATTGCACTCCTATGCACGAACCCATCTCCGACACTCCGGCCCCCGATGTCTTCTGTGGTGGGAATGCTCGAGGGCAACATTGCAATTCAGGTGCCACTGGTCAAGCAAAACACAATGAATCCTGACCCTCGATTCCGAGCCTTTGACGGGATATCACACGACAGTCAAACGCATGTTTCCTCATCCTCCCACGATGCTCAACAGGTTCCAAGGAGCATGTCTATGGATGGCCCATGGATGGACTCCTCGGTTTCCTTGCCAAGCAGTGGGGACGAGAACAAGCTTCTTCCTAAGTAGGAGGATTCTGAGTTCATCATATTTAGTGGGCGTATGTCGTAGATTGCTTTCCGTCGGTATAGGACATTAAGCGCATGGTAGAGATACTGAAAGATTGCTGGTCATAATGTGTTACCCTGCTAATAGACCCTTCAATATCCCACTGCTTATTACAAGATTGTCGAATAATACCGATTATCTTTTAGAAATTTGTATGACAAGTGTGTCGTGTTTCCTGACGTGATCAATACATGCAAGGCCATCCACATTGCTGAGGTGTGATAAGGAAAGGCGAAAGCGTTCAGTAAGTAGAAAATACAAAGATGGTGCCAAGTAAAGGGCATCAGACAGTGTTAGCATCAAGATGTGCGTATCTTCCTCATCCTGACACAGCCTTAAAACCGATTGATCATCATGCGTTGAGGCAACCCAGCTAAGATTTGAACGTCATCACTATCGTTAAAGATTCTCTATAATCTGATAACACTCGAGCCAAACGACCACTGACACCAAAATGGCTGGAATTATATTCACAGGGGGGGGATTTGAATGTATACAACGTTTTGACAGTTGGAGATGCTCGTATATACACTTCAACTGTACTTTGGTAAAATATGTAAATATCAAAACTCAACACCACTGTTTATCTGAACAGAGAAGGAAGGGCGGCCCACATTACACAAGGGAGTGTCCACTCTCAACACTACCCCTGAGCTCCCAACATTACCGTTCCACTTCGACCTCCCAATCTGCATAGAGACCACGCATGCAGGAGAAAAAACATAAACGCAAACATATTGGAAGTCCAGTCGTGAAAACGGAGTTCAGTGAAGAGAACAGCAAAATGAGTTCAGAGCAAGAGATCTGAGCAAAAGATATACAGGAAAAGAAACACAAATAAACAAGAAATAAAGAAGTCGGTCATAGGCTAATACTGTTCAGAAGCCACACTAACTCAAACAAACCTTCCAATGGGATGCTGCTAAATAAAACAATATATAACAACGAAATGATGACTGCTACTATTGCAAGCAAATGAGACCCAATTACTTCATTTGTCAGCTTTATGTATACCAGTTGAATTTCCAATTTAATTAGATCTAAGCTTTATAAGATAAGACTCCATAGAAACTTACCGCCACCGAAGCAAATGCTGAAGGATGAGTCATGAAGGCACAACCACAGATCAGATTCAACTGCTCCTTCATGGAATGTATAAGTTCAGCATGCACTCCTGGGGTGCTTCCACCAAAAGTAGGACAAACACTGACCAGCATAATTTAGGAATAAGAAAAGAGAGAGACAGAAAATTTGAGAAATGGGCTTTGATAACACATAAATGAAGAGATGCACAAAAAAGATTCCAAGATTATAAATAGTACCATTATTGTCCTCACCTTAACTGAAGCGTTGGCCTCATCATGATGCCAGATCTCTGCCAAGCCAGGGATTGTTGAAGACCCAAAGAAAATGACCTGTCAGGCCACTGTACCATTGGTGTGATTCGTGTTCCCCATTTATTCTGGTCAAAGCACGACATATCTTTAGATCAACTTTACAAAAACAAACATTATCAGTAAATCAACAACCAACCAAAAGGAGCAGTTTCACAATAAAAAACTGCTCTATACTTTTCTTATTCACCTTGCAAGAGAAGCTAAATCTCATTTCCCCAGGATATTGACCTTCAGCCTGAAGAAGTCCCCCACAGACAGGCACAAAGGCACTTGTGGTTAGACCCTCACCAGATACATAGGTGAATTGCCCATTTGGGAATTGCAGATCCACAAATGACTGCACACGGGAAAGAGGATGCCAAAAAATCAGTCTTACGAAAATGTTCATGGGATTTGGTTGGAGATAGGAAATTGCAACCCCCCACCCAACACACACAACAAATGAGCTGATGTAATCTATACAACTGGCTGTTAGAGATGCACACTTACACAAGCTAAAGGATTGAGGCAGAGCATGGACATCAAGAGCCACCTCCGGTGCTTTGACCAAACAGCTGGGCAAAGTGAGTGCATGCCATTCTGGTCATCCAAAACAATCACCAAGAATGATTCCACATGATTGCAGAAAATAAGCTTTACAAGCTTGAAATGTAATAGTAATTCCAAAAGAAAAAAATTAAGATATAAAACAACTTGGCTCTGATATGGTTTCTCTATGGGAATGCCCTGTTAAATATGCTTTTAGTTTCCAGAATTTATTCCCCTTTATTTACTAGGAGAAAGTCTTCTTCATCTGACCGCATTGCATCAGTATGAATATTAGAATCCATTGGGTATGCACTAGAGATTGATAAAATTATTTTCACCATATGTAAAGGTCAGCCAGAAAAAAAAATGCTTTCAGCAAGGGGAGAAGACAACCATGTAGATACTTCACATGCATTTAGGCTGCAAACCCCAATGTACCAAATAGTGATACAGGAGAAATTTTAAAAAGTAAAGAAACAATTAGCTGTGCATTAATACAATTCAGGCAAACAGCTACCCTTTTCCTCTGAACATTTCTAAGATAATTAGCTTCAAAAAAAATTTTTTAAAAGGGAACTTGCTGAAACAAGAAAATACATGCTAGAAACAACACTTTCTTCATACCTTCCTATCATAGCCATACCAAAGCAAATGCTGCTTGGATAAATGCACTGGAAGAAGGAGTGTAGAATCACGCACAAAGAGTACTGGCCCCAGCTGGAAAAGGAAAAGTGATGAATTATCACTTCCTGAAGTAGAACTCCCCTGAGATGCCTCTACTCTCCAGAGATCTCCCCTTGCAACCAAAGAACTTTCCACATCCTTCGTTCTACTATCATAAGTACAGGTTATATTTACCACTCCCTGCACTCGATTAGATAAGAAACCTTGAGGAGCCAAGAAGATACTAAACAGCAACTGACATTGTCTTGCTCAATGAAAATACAGTGTACACTGAGGAAATTTTCCATGTAAAGAGCACATGCCATCTCTCTTAGAATACATATGACCAAATATAGAGCATTATTTTTGCAGGTATTCACCTAATTTTTCCATCCAATACCCAAATGGACAGTAAATGACCAAAGCTTCATTTGTTTCTAAGGAAGAGTTCATTTTTTAGGATTAGTAGCACTTTACAAGTGAGAATATTCCAAGCAACATCTTCCAAGTAAGCACTATCACCATAGGGGCAATTATAATGATAATACCATCAGATTAGAAACCTTTGCCAAATGAAGATTGAATTACCAATTCTATATCATATAAACTCAATGTCAGACCATTTTGCTAAAGCAAGAGCAATGACTCATCAAATGCCCTATAAGTCGTAAATTATTGCCACAAACACAACCACAGAATCCTATTTGTGAATTCCCTTTTTACATCATAGGGCAGACGAGTAGGTGCAGAAGATATTTGATGGTAGCAGGATCTTGATATATGTAGAAACCCTTTAGAAAATGACACAGTCTAATGAATTACTTTTATAGCTCAATGATAAAACATACTGAAAGATGCATAAATATTAGAACTGACTTGAGAAACTAACAAGATCCAATTTTAAAACTTCACACAAGTTTATATTGAAATTAAAGAGTCCCAATCTATACTTCTAATGTCCTCCTAATTGTTTTAAGTTTGCTAATACCTTTTCCATGATGTTTCTATTTGAGGAAACCAAAACAGAAATTTCACAAAAGATGCTTGTCCACTATTCCCATAAAAAACAATACCTGCGGTCTGCCAAGGGGCCCAGCTGCTTTAAGATTAAATCCAGCAACTTCCTCCTCCCCTGAGCCCTCAACTCCATCCTCACTGCCCACAAATCCAAATTCTCTCAACCTTTCACTCATTGCCCCCACATCCTCAGGTAATCTCACACCCATATTATTCTCCCTTCTTGCACCAAAATCAGCAGGGATCGGGACAATGGCACTTTCATCCTGTCGAAAAGGCACTGGCAATCCTCTAAAGAATTGCTGCAGGAACCCATTCAAGCAGTTCCCAAAATCCACACCCACCTGCCCCAGTTTATTTCCAATATCAAAAATTGCAGAAACTCCATTAATCCCAGGAGGATTAAATTTCTCTGTAGCTAACTTGAAATCTGGCTTTACGAAACTTTGTGCGGGAAATTCGAGATCAAAGATCTTGGCACTTGGTGGGTTCGGCCATGAAAATGAAGGAGGCGCCATGTGAGAATGGATTAAACCAGTGAAACCCTGTGCAAGGCGGTCTGCTAAGTCCTGACCGTGCCGCTGCACCTCCTCCCATGCTTCGAATGACCGCTCTACAGACATTTACTGCAGAATGAAGACGATTTCAACCCTATCAGATAAACAAAGTCTCTTCGTACGAGGCTAGGATGGACGGCGACCAACTGACAGCTGAGAAGGTACTATTCCAATGAGATATTGCTGAATTTACCGTCTTCGGGGGCAAAACTGTGGAGTCGTTTAACAGACAAAAAACCCGGAAAGCAAACTAAAAGGATCAGAGCTTTTATCCCCCACGGTCCAGTCAAAGTCTTGTCAAACAGACCCGGCAAGAGTACGGCCGACCAGACAATCGCCGATAAGCACTCCTCCAGGCAAATTTCGAACTTCCAATAATGGAAGGTACAAACTTGATCAGTGCCAGAAGAGAACAAGATTAGCCTAAACTCTTGAGCCGCGCATATCAGAGATTAGATCCCTGCAAAGCTCACCTCCAATCGGGCCAATGTCAGTAAACGATATGCGTTAAATCAGAGTCCCGGGAACTCGACACATCAGCTGAGAGATAAAGGGCATCCGGCTCAGCAGTGGTTCAAAGAGAAATCTGAGGTAGAGGCAGCCACCGCTGATGGAACTTCGATATGCGGCCGCGGTTTTCGACTGTGAAAAGAGAGAGAGAAAAAAAAGGATCTTGACGAGAGAGAGAGAGAGAGGACTCGAGGCAGTGGGATCACAGGCTAACGGGTCGAAGAAGATAGAAAGCAAGGCCGTCGGAGCGGAGGCAAAGAAAGAGCGAGAAGATCAGATATAGAGAGAGAGACACAGAGCGAGAGAGGGGGGAAGAAACGTTTCTTTGGCTGGAGGGTCGATGAAAAGAAACGGGAACGGGGTGCGGGGGGGGGGTGGGTTATGCGCAATGCGCACACAGTTTGCATTGCCGCCACGTCATGTCGAATACCTGTGTGGCTCAGCTCAAGGATGAATTGGAGGATTTTATGGCGGGTTTTGATAACATCACCTGACGTGCACCGTCTGTCAATCGGTCACCTCCGGCCCCCGATCATGGAGGCAGGCATAGACCGTGTGTCATTAGGCTGGGCCGAGAGCCCGATGGTAGTCATTTGGGCCTATGTGGCCCAATACTTCAGCACTCCAAAAAACTGGGCTAGGCCCATTAGTTGGGCCCTTGGAAGAGCCTATATGCCCAAACAAGTAGGACCTATTGGGCCATCTAGTAGGCCCTATATCTTAACTGCACCCACGATTCTATGAACAATTGCACTCATCTCTTCCGTTAGGGGTAAAAAAAAAAAAAAACAAAGTTCTCAGACCAAACAACTCGCTATTCGCTAACCTTCTGCCCTTGTTCTCTGGACTGTTTGGTTGTGAAAACACCTTGCCGATGAGAGCTCCAGACACTACAGTGTCGCCGGCTATCATCCCGGTGGTTGATGCCGTTTGCGCTGGCATATATGTTGGGCCCGTGGCCTCAAATTTCGTGGCCACATCCATCACATGATCTGCCGTCTGTAGCATGAGTTGGGATGGGAGGGAAGAGATCAAGTCCGTTCATATAATAATAATATTATTATTAAATTAAATAACATATTATTTATCCATTCCCCGAGCCGGGTGACGATGTACACGGTAGATCACAATGAAGGTGATGACAGAGATCGAGCAGGCGGACTGGATGCACGGATGTTGTGTGATCGAGGAGGAAGGAGTGGGGGAGTTGATCGATCGTGTGCTCCGCCCCTCACTTTATAAATCTCCCGCCAGCTAGGCGGTCGGTCCTCGCCGTACCGAAGTAGTAAAGTAACCTCCATTTTACCTGATCCAATAATGCGACAACGCATGTAGCACCAGGTTCTCTCTCCCACCTCTATATTTCCGTCGCGGTTCAGGCGTCAGATTCCTACCGCCGGGCCATTTCGTCGTCCTCCTCCGTCCACCGTCATTTCGTCCTTCTCCTACTCTTCCTCCTCCCATGACAAGTGACAGCACCGAGCTAGTGCTGTGCCCATCAACTCGTCAGAACCGCCGCAAAATTTCATCTCTTCGCTTTTCCTCCGATTCCCCAAAATGGCATCGGGCTTGCTCTCTGACTCGTCCCCGAACACACCAGCCGAGACCTCCAAGCTCGAAATGCCTCAGGGGGATGCTGTATCCTCCTCCTCCTCTTCCTCATCCGCTCGATACACGGAGATATGGAACTACTTATGGATTCCGCTCATGATTTCATTCTCGAAGGAGCTGAGCCTCGCAAGAGCAGCGGAGTCCACGATTATCATGCAGACTCAGTTGGGGGAAGATTCTAGGAGCGTGTCCGTGCCGCGTTGCGTAGCGCCAGACCGGAAGCTCAATTTTCGGCCTGTAATCGGGATCCTGAGCCACCCCGGAGATGGCGCTTCGGGCAGGCTCAATAATGCGTCGAGCGCCTCCTACATAGCTGCTTCCTATGTGAAGTTCGTGGAGTCCGCTGGTGCCCGAGTCATTCCACTTATATACAACGAGCCCCTTGAAGTTCTTTATGAGGTTCTCTCAGACTTCGTCCGGTGAACTAGAAACGTTCCTGCTGTGGGAATCGGAAATTTGCAATTAATGGCTCACTTGATTAAGTCTTTCAACTAGTTGCTAACTTTCTGAAAATTCACTTCCCATATGGGCAATCGACGGTCGCCTTGCCGAACGTGTACACTCTGCCTATGAAATGGACTAAACTGTTTAGATAAACACCACATCTTGCTGATCATGAAGAAATTAAATTCATTTGGACGAATATTTCACGTAGTCTGTCGGTAGCATCTTTTGCTGGCTGTCTTAACGTACATGTTATGTTCTTCATCGAGAGATTCCAGATGATTTATGTGTTGCAATGCAGAAGCTCAACATGGTCAATGGAGTTCTTTTTACTGGCGGATGGGCTAAGAGTGGCCTGTACTATGAGACGGTGAAGGGTATCTTCAAGGTAAATTCTCTCTATATTTTCTACATTATCGACTAAATATCATTCATTCCACACCAAGTTGAGAGTTGTCCTTAGTTCCAAATTAAGTCTGTATTTTCTCCTTATACATCCTATCTTTACACAAGCTAGTTTGTTTTGTGGTATTTTAACTTTAAGCAATCAAAAGTCTATGAGAGTGAGAGACTGATTTTTTACTTCCACGAGAATTTTTGCTAGCTAGTCTACAAGCAATGACAAAGTCTATGTAACAATCTCTATGTTTTCTGTTTCCTGCAGAAAGTTTTGGCAAAAAATGATGCAGGCGACCACTTCCCACTATATGCCATCTGCTTGGGTTTTGAACTTTTAACAATGATAATCAGCAAGGTGCACTTCGATCGCTTATCTTCTGTTCTATGCTGAACACGACTGTTGCAAGTTTACAATCAATTTCCTTCACTTTCTGTGCGGATTAAATGAACCTAATATAATGTTTCAAGTTGGGGTAAATAGTCCCATTTCTTCTTGGTGTGAGACTTTCTGCAGTGTTATTGTTTTAAGGGCGGAAATGTTTTCTTGCAGAGATGCTTTTGGGAATATTTATGTGGCATATGATCAAATTTATTGCTACCAGTTATGTTGCAGTCCCACTAGTTACAAATCATGAAAGTCTCTAAATATTAATTGCTATTGCAGTGACATTGCTGTTCTGCAATTATGTGTGTGTGTCACTGGCCTCTGAGAAACATATATCCTGTTCATGAATTTGTGACTTTGAGACTGTAAGATTTATTTTGCACCTTTGATAACAGGACAGAAACATTCTTGAAGAATTTGATGCTACAGATTTGGCATCTACTCTCGAATTTATGAAGAACACAAACATTGAAGGAACTGTCTTTGAAAGGTATACTAATTGGCCTCTGTACTCAATGCAGGCCCATTAGATGGGATAGACTAAAGAGTTGCAAGCTTTTATGCTACCAAAATGCATATAATCTCCTATAATAGTTCAGATTGGTGCATTTTAAAAATTTGTTAATTCAAGATGGAAGTATAATGATATAAGCATAGCATGAACGTGAATTTTTCTTCTTTTGGAGTTGTCAACATGACATTTCTATTGAAATACTGAGATGGTCTGAATTAACCAGCAGCAGGATACAGATAGAGAGTGCAACTATTTTGTCAACTACATTCAAATCCTGATTGATTATGTCATTCATAGTTCATGCTGCCACATAACTTATATATATAGACTTTCTACTATGTTATATTTAAGTTAATCGTCTATCCTTGCAATTCCTGAGTTTCCATGCAAACCATAATCATTTTGCAGGTTTCCACCAGATTTGCTTAAGAAGTTGAGCACTGATTGCCTTGTTATGCAGAATCATCATGTGAGTTCCATGCCTTTGATAACTTTGGTCGTGACTTTGACTTTGGGTAGTTTAAGCCAATACCCTGAGGCAAAAGATGTTCTTGGAACACTTTGTTTTTCTAATAGATTTGATCTTTTCTTTGTTGCAGTATGGTATCTCACTAGGAAGACTCTTGGAGAATCCTGATCTCTCTAGTTTCTTTAAGGTTTTGACTACCAGCTCAGATGGAGACAATAAGGTGGTGAATCTATGTATCACGGATTTGGAGTCACACAAACTATTTTTTCGCTTATTTAAAGAAAAGGAATTACCTTTTTGTGATGACAATGCAAAATCACTTTGTTAACAACAGGTCTATGTCTCCACTGTACAAGCACACAGCTATCCTGTCACTGCCTTCCAGTGGCACCCTGAGGTAATCTCCAAGATTTCTGAGTGATCTTAACCACAAGATGGTTGCGGAACTCTGGGTGTTTCTTCTAGACTTTCTTCTTTCCCTGGTTATTTTGGGTTTTGGAATTCTTCTCCGTTGCTGGAAATTTTACTGAATTCTCTTATTCGCTGGAGTACAATGCAGAAAAACGCATTTGAATGGGGCTTGTCTATGATACCACACTCTGATGATGCCATTCAAGTGACACAGCATGTGGCAAATTTCTTTGTCAGGTAAGAGCTGAGTATTGCCAAGTGATTTGATTAAAGTAGCATGCACATTTGAGGAAATTATGTCCGAAATTCCTCTGCTCTTTTAATTAGCCTCTGTATGAAAACTGTCTTGCAGCGAGGCTAGGAAGTCGCTGAACAGACCTTCTGCTCGGCAGGTGCTCGACAACCTTATTTACAACTATAGCCCCACTTACTGCGGAAGAGCTGGGTAAGCCCAAAACTTGATATCTTGTGCACCTATACGAGGCTTTCGTGTTGTCAGTTGGCAGTTGCTGATGGCCTTGGTTGTGCTCTGTCCCATGGTTGCAGGAGGGGGTACGATGAGGTTTACATCTTCATATAACCACTTGATCATCATCGATCTCACCATTATTGGGGAGTAAAGGAACCTCACTGGACACGAGTGCTTGGACAGATTACAACTGCATGTATCACGCCATGACATCTCTAAGTCATTGCTTCCCACTTTATCTAATGGAACTGTTAAACTTAACTCTATCCTTTCGTGTAAAACTCTGGAATGCTTTTCACTTGTTTGGCTCGAAAATCTCGACCTGAAGTTTGGAATTGAAGTCTCCATGAGAACTTGAAATAAGGTACATGCTCTATCTCTCTTGAACCTCCTTAATGAAGGTTGCTTCTTCCCTTCTCGGATCTCAGAACAGTGGGCTCATTCGTTCCTGTGACTCTAGCCCCAGTTCTGTTCTTCTGCACAAATTTTGAGCTCATATTTTGGCAAAAGCAATTTGCAAGAGTTCTTTTACATTACTAATTGACGTGTTATATATCTATTAGAGACATAACTTCTACCATCCGGTAGATGAATAGCCTATTACTCGTGGAATTTCCTCTATCGGAGGAGCAGTCTAATCCCCGCAATCCTGTGATGGGGAGTTTTTCTAGGCCACGAGAATTTCCCCCATAGAAGATATCGAATTGCAATTCGGTCTAGTACTGAATAAAGTCAAGGATAGTCTTATCCACGTCACTATCTGATTCCACGTGTGATGAAACTATTGGTCGATGGGTAGGGTAGCGGGCAAATGAACGCAAAAATAGAAACATTCAAGAGTCAAAGGCCCTGGAGGTGATATTTTGAGCCCTCTCCCTCTCAGCTCAGGCTCAGCTGAAGAACCTGCCGGCCCTCATAGGACCTACTCCGATCTCCCTCTGTAGGGTTTCATCTTCCACTGATCTCGGATCTCTTATCTCGATTGTAGGTAATACCTTTACCGTGGTCGATTCGTCAGATATTTCAATTATTTCTTCGAGCTTCATGATTGGCTTTTCATCGATAGTACGGTCTGGACTCTCGCTTGAGGCGACGGTTGGGATTCCGGTGAATCTCAAGCTTTTTCTTTCTAGAAAATCGGTAATGCTTGGTCTGTCTATGGATTGCATTTAGCTGTTCGGTCGATTGATTATTCGATATACTCTTGTCCCGAACTCGCATGGAGGTTGTCTGGCTTTGGCTCCTGCTTTTTGGTGATGATAAAAATTTGGAAGCTGGGATGAGCGCTTAGTTGATGTCTGCGCTGCACATGGCATGTATTGGAACAAGAAGCATGTAATAGCAGCCCTCAAGATTGGATCTTTCGGATGGAAGTAGGTATAATTTCAGGAAGAGCCTGAGGAAGAAATCGTTTTAGTATATTCTAGGTTGACTTTTCAAATGAAGAAATTACTTAGACAGACTGAATGAGCTTGAGATTCTGTGCGCAATCAGCGATGATTGTAGTAGTATTGGAGCACTTATCTTCTCGTCCTTTTAAAAGTTTTTCTCATAATCGATTATTTATTTCAGTTAGGATAAGGATAAACCCAAAAAAAAAGGGAAATAGTGGTTTCATGTTCGATGTTGACCAGATTATTTTAGGGATTATCTGATTTAACGGTGTTTCTCCTAGACCTGGAAGCCACTCTTTTTGGTTTATGGGGTTTCTGACCCTTCGAAACCCTCGGCCAATTTGTTTATTTCCATACCGTTCATCAGTATGTCGTCTCTTTAATATTACATTCTAATAGTATTTTGATACTGTTACTTCTAAGAAGAAGTTGCATTTTCATGTGAGAGCTCATGACTTGTGCAGGCATTGCCCAGATACTGTAACTAGACACCATGGGGAGTGGATTTAGAGTGCTTCACCTCGTCAGGCCGTTTCTTTCTTTCCTGCCTGAAGTTCAGAATGCTGATCGGAAAGTCCCTTTTCGTGAGAAGGTCATTTACACCATAATATCACTCTTCATTTTCTTGGTGTGCAGTCAGCTCCCTCTCTATGGCATACACTCCACAACTGGTGCAGATCCATTCTACTGGATGAGGGTCATTCTTGCTTCTAACCGTGGAACTGTCATGGAGCTTGGAATCACGCCTATTGTCACTTCTGGTTTGGTGATGCAACTTCTAGTTGGTTCAAAGATCATTGAAGTGGACAACAATGTCCGTGAGGATCGAGCTCTTCTGTAAGTACTATTTAAGCTGCAGTCATACGTTGCAATTTATAATTGCTGGGTGGCTATCCGTTGGTGCTCCGGTTTCTGATTCAGATGCTAGATAGCTGACTGTAAGTCCTCTTTTTCCAGTAATGGAGCACAGAAATTGTTGGGTATCCTGATTGCTATTGGTGAAGCAGTGGCCTATGTTCTTTCTGGGATGTATGGCAGTGTTAGTCAGCTTGGAGTTGGAAATGCCATTCTCATTATTATTCAACTGTTCTTTGCCGGAATCATTGTCATATGTTTGGATGAACTGCTCCAGAAAGGATATGGACTGGGCTCTGGAATTTCACTTTTCATAGCAACAAACATCTGGTAAATTGTTGCCTACTTTTCATGTTGATGCACCTTATCTATGAGCGCTTAAATCTCTTGAGGTCTAAAACACTCGCCTTCTATTCTAAATGCTTTTTAAGACCTTTTGCATTACATAGGTTCCTCATTGATGCTTGGGACCATAAATTGTGGACCTATATTCTATCATGCTATTGCGATTCCTATACAGTGAAAACATCATTTGGAAAGCATTTAGCCCAACTACAATCAACAGCGGACGAGGAGCTGAATTTGAAGGTGCTGTCATTGCTCTATTCCATCTCCTGATTACCCGCACCGACAAGGTCCGTGCTCTCCGGGAGGCATTTTACCGGCAGAACCTACCAAATGTGACAAATCTTCTTGCAACAGTACTTATATTCCTAATAGTCATCTATTTCCAAGGGTTCCGTGTTGTTTTGCCTGTGAGGTCAAAGAATGCCCGAGGACAGCAGGGATCATACCCAATCAAACTTTTTTACACCTCGAACATGCCCATCATCCTGCAATCAGCTCTTGTCTCCAACATCTACTTCATCTCACAGGTGTGTGATTTAAAATCATCTTTCTTTTTTGCTCCGTAAATTGTTTAAACCTTATTTGTCTCTGTCGGTACAGTTGCTGTATAGGAAGTATAGTGGGAACTTCTTCGTGAGCCTCTTGGGTAAATGGAAGGAGTCCGAATACTCAGCTGGTCAATCTATTCCAGTTGGTGGTATTGCTTATTATATCACTGCACCATCAAGGTGATTATGGTTTTCCCGTTGCTCTCAGGCTGCTATTTTCTGAATTTGCTTCCCATAGTCATACACCTCACAAGGAACATTTTAATATAGACGTTTTTTGCTGTTTTACTGGCTACAGTCTAGCCGATATGGTGGCCAACCCTTTCCATGCACTTTTCTACCTTGTGTTTATGCTGTCAGCATGTGCTCTATTCTCAAAAACATGGATTGAAGTATCTGGATCTTCTGCAAGAGATGTTGCTAAGCAGCTCAAGGTAAAGGGAATTTTTTATTTTGGCTCAGCTCCTGCCATTCATAAGTTGACTTTGCATTGGGCATCAGAAAATCATCTTACATAGTTTCTTTGTCAATGAAAATGAGTTTCTTTTTCATCTTGATTTACAATTGCTGGGTACTGTGTTAAGTAAAAAATGAATTCATTTGTGTGGGCCCATAAGGATATGTTAGTTTAAAATTTCAGATAGGTTGCAAAAAAGTCCCTGTTAGTTTTATCACTTTCACGTGGCAAAGGAATCACAGCATCAATCTTAATTGTGCTTGCTGCAATTCTCCTAGAGGATCTGCTTGTTTGAGTGTGCTGGGTTAGGTTTCCATTGAATTCTTTTCCTTATTGATGTGTAGGAACAACAAATGGTGATGCCAGGTCACCGTGAATCAAACCTCCAGAAAGAGCTGAATCGCTACATTCCAACTGCAGCTGCGTTTGGAGGAGTGTGCATCGGTGCATTGACCGTGCTTGCAGATTTCATGGGAGCAATTGGTTCAGGAACGGGAATTCTCCTTGCAGTCACCATTATATATCAGTACTTTGAGACCTTTGAGAAGGAGAAGGCCAGTGAACTCGGTTTCTTTGGTTTCTAATCTCTAATGCTGCAGTCTCAGGGCAGTGCTTCTTCTCAACCTCTTCCCAAGTTTTGGCAAATCCGAGAGATGCAAGTAGGTTCTTCATTAACTGTCAGAAGTTGGAGCTGAGGATGATACAGTAGTTGGTTCCCTCTGAGAAAGATGGAGATATAGCAGAAAGCTAAAGATAGTTTCGTTTCTTAAACTTGCCAACATGTCTTCTGTTGTGTACTAGTGGATCCTTGTGTAACATTACCTTGCCGTCAGGTGTGTAGTTCTCAATGGTCACACTGCAAACTCTTCTAGTTAGCTGCTGTGATAATGAACCCGAGATTTTATCAGTTGTTAACTTTTTCTATTAGTTATTACGTCTATGAACCAACACTCATAGCTGGTCAATGGTTTTTGCTCATGTCTGATTAGTTTCATCGGCTGAATTCAGAGAATTTTAATGCATTTGCTGTGAGGGAAGCGACTTTGATCTAGATCTTCCCTCTTAATTCAGCTGCAGACTATGGAGTGGAAATATTACCGGAGGATCTCAATCGAGTAGGGGGTATTACGAGTGTTTCCTTTTTCAAGGCGATAATTTTCCAGAGTGAAGGAGTGAAGTGGAGAAAGGATTCTTGTACTTAGCAAATCAATTATTTAACAGTGGTGGGTTGTTGAGAAATTGGTTGGAAGAAGGACTTCCATTGTAATAAGTACATAGTGGGTTGTTAATTCAGTTGAATAGTTAGTAGGAATAACTGAATTAACTGCCCTGCGCTTATATAAAGGAACCATCAACCCTTGAAAAGGGGTGAATAAGAATTTCAGTTTCCTTCCTTTCCCCAAAAACTCTTTTGTTCTCAGTTTGCGCAAATAGAAGCTATCACAGTGCCAGTAAACTGCCTAGGAGTGGGAATCTTGAAGGTTCTGAAGTATTGAGAGATTCCTGACTGGCAGCAGCTATAATGCTGCAATGGGGTCACATGCCTTTCTCAGAATCCGCTAATATGCAGTCAATAAATGAACTTAAGCTGATACGCACTGTGAGAAAAAAAGAATGCTTTCCACATGCAGCACCTTTTTTACATATACCGAGGATCCGAGGATGTGAAGTGGAGATGCAAATATGAGCTGTTTCATCTATTATGCTTCATTCAATGCTGCAGCTTTGGTCAGACATGGGGATGAGACGATAACCGCAGTTTTCTTTGTTTCTCATGGATGCTGAAGGACTAATCTGCTGACCCTCTTTTAGCTCTCAAGTCAACAGTAACCTTTTCTTGGATCCTCTTAGATTTGGCATGATCTTCTGATACCTGTATCTTAAGGGAGCTCTTGTTCTGATATTTTGTGGAATGCAATTGATGCAAGAAGGTTGATTCTATTTCGTATGTCAAACCAATTTTGCCTTCTGAACTCCTGTTATTTGTATGACAGCTAAATTTGTACCCCTTTTTTCTTTTACCGTTGATTAGATATTTTTCTTCACAAGCATTTTTCTTCTTTGAATTGTGATTGATAGTCTCTCCGTACACTTCTCTACACGATCGGAGGACCTTGCTTGTTTTGCTGGCACTCACTTTGCTATTTTCACCTCCACACTATCCCCTTGAGTCTTTCATTGACATACTTTTAGAAATCCTTTACAGGAATCTATCTTCAATACATGTCAAACTTTTAAAGCTTCTAGCTTCATTTTGAACATATCCATCCTTGCATACTTCAACCCAGTATCTCTTTCAGATGCGCTGCATTTTTTTTTAATCAGTAATGATCACTTCGCTGCATAAGAGAAACAGAGGGGAGTGGTAGCTCCCTCGCAGATATACAAGATTTCCTGTGAGAGTATTGCCCCATTTACAGAGATGGTCGGCCTAGAAATTGCTATCCCTAGTTATCCATGTACAAGACCAATAGTTCAGCAGGCCAACATATATATATATATATATATATATATAAAGGCTAACAAAATGTTCTATTTTCCCAGGATGCGCAGTATTTAAACGGAATGTTATGTTCATAGTCATCCCTCATTTATTTCCCTTTTACTGCAGATGGAATCTGTTAAAAAGTACCAGGTTCCTTCATCAAGTAAATTGTTACAGATGTTCACCAGAGTTCTTCAACTTCATGCAGAAAATGAGATTGCACCAGTTGACAGAATTCCAAAGATTAAACCATCTGCAGAAAATGTCAGATAAGACCAGTTTCAGGATGAAAGAAACAGCTCCTACAAGGAGTACGAGCACTCGCAAGTAAGCAGAGAAGCAGTGCTGTTGGGAGCTCTCGCTGCCAAATTATTCTCGGGCATCTCATGCGTCCAAGCAGCATATCCACAGTTGCAGTTTTATCATTCTCATTACTTTCTGGTGGTATTCAAAAGTCTGACCCGCTCATTGTATCGCAATCGTATAAACTATCTCAGTTGAAGCAACGCTACTTGAATGAGGAGTTTGATCATTACCTGAAACGCCCATACTGGGGGAAGAGATTCAAGAGCATAGGAGCCTTCTGAAGATCTATGAGATCACAAGGAAGAAGATGGATTATCAGTTGAACCATAAACAATCTGAACTCATCCTTTTGAGGGATAAGTTAGAAGAGCCAAACGAGAAAAATAGATTGATCGCAAAGAGGCCGAACCAGACTCAAAGTGAGCCCTTAAACAATCTCGAGAGCCTTCAACCCTTTGATCTCTGTAATTTTAAGCACTTTGTCGTGATTCTTGGGAGGGTTGTAAAATCAGTCAGATACTTTTGTGAGATCGATGATTGAAGAGAGAGAGTCCGCTGACCGGGACATCAAAGCAGCCTCCTCTACAGTAGCGCCCGACATATTCTACTCCAAATTAAGTAGATCACAAATGTTTTGTGTTCAAATCCCATGTTTTACATGAAATGTTCTACGGTCTTCAAATAACAGGCCTAGATGACAGGTCTTTGCCCGAGAAGAGAAGGTTAAAGGAGCGTTTTCTCGACAGGTTCACAGAGCAAATGCATGTAACACCAAACAATTTCCTCTCCAGGGAGCCGAAATCAGACTTTGCCAAATTTTGTCAGGTTAAGTACCCGAGAATGGAATCAGCTTTCCTTGGTGATCTATCCCAAAGAAACGATGTTGACTCTGGAAAATTCCCAGAGAGTGAATTCTTCAGCTTTTCACTGAGATGGCAAAGTGGATTTGGCTTCTGCATTGCATAGCACAGTCATTTGAGCCTAGTGTCTCAATCTTTCAAGTAAGCAGAGGGAGCATATTCTCAGGTATTTACATGGCAAACGTGGCTGAGGAGAGGGTAGCTCAGGTCGCAAACTCACCTGAGAATGATGTCCAGAGAGTCGTGTCCACCGTTGTTCCAGGATTCAAGATCGGGGAGACTATCATACAGTGCCAGTCTTATCTGCTGGATTCAAAACTCAACCGAGTCATCTGGCCATTCTGAGAAGGCAGGACAAGGGAGCTGAGATGGCAGTCGTCTTCTATCAAAATTTCCAGTTCTGTATCACAATATGCTCATAAAAAATAACACACGAAGTGGTAGCATCAGCTTTTATGTGATGCTTCTTCTTCTTTTGGATTTTGGGATGTTCTTTCTCAGGTTCATTATCACTCTTGTACATTATTGAAGAGATTTTTCAGTAGCAAAGCACCAAGATATTGGGAAATTTCATATCAATTTCATATTGAAAACCTCCGGCTGAAACTAATGGCTAACAGCTAACAGCTTTTGCATCCTAATAGAAGCAACAAAGATAGACGGGACCAGGATGATACTCGCCGAAGATATCCAAACGGAACATGGAAGTTTATCTTTGTCCCGATAGAACTGAATCTATGAGAGGCGATGAGGTCTCTCCATCAGCCTGTGTCACATCTAAGTTGAATGGGTTGGGGAGATCACAGTCAGAAATGTTTTCCAAGGCCACCAATTTCTCTGGCATCTTTACCACGTTTGACACAGTTGGTCTTCTGGAGATGTCCTGCAGGTACAAGGTGGCAATGCTCAGCACGTCGGCTGATTCATCTCTGCAATGCTGCATATATTCGTTATGCTGATTGTGCCGTATTTACAGCACTTGACCATAGTTCTGTCGCCACCGATTAGCTCAGAAGCCATGTAAGTGGAAACGTGGCTTGGGACCTGATGGAGTCCCTCTGGGCTTAGAACTTCTCTATTAGCTGCCCATCCGTTTCCTCTTTGATGAAGGAATTCAAGGTCTCGCTCGGGCCAGAGGTCTCTCGCTGATTCCTACACGGTCATTTTATGGGTCTAACTCAATCAAGGCTAAGCTCACTGACTGATGTTGAGCAACCTCCTCTCCAGCTCATCAAGAAGCTGATCGAGGATGAGGCTGGGCTAGAAACTATTCTTGTGTTGTTTCGAAAGCCTGGTTTGATGCATTAAGCCAATAAGAATCATACATACCTCTGTCCGATGTCTGATCGGGTTGAATTTATTTCTTGTCATTTCTTCCCGCCGTCTCACTGTCAACTCTACTGTAATTAATCCGATGGTTCGGATTTTCCTTTTATTATGTTAGCTGCTCCTCTTGAGGTTGTTTCTTGGGAACCGAAGGAGAGGATGACAGCCAAAGTTGACTGACATCAACCACCACGTTCATAAACTAATAGGCTCAAATCAGCCAATAGTCTCGCCGTCTCCGTCATCGCGTTAACAAAACATATATCCTAAGTGCATGAGAATCCTGATAAAGAAATTAGATGGCAATACATATCCCCATCTAGCCTTTATCTGCATGCCATGCAGGAATTAATATTATTACGTTAAACCCCATGAATCTCTCTCCTTACCAAGTGCCGAGAGAACCAACAGTTATCGAATAACCTCGACTGATGTCACTAGTTCTTGGGATGGAAGAAACATATAGCGTGCATGATTATTCCAGCATTTGCCTACACACATACATATAATAGTTACTGCATGAACCGAGTAACTACCAGACTGTCTATATACGTAAACGGTCATCGCCCGGTGGCTGCAGACCTCTATGGCTCGTCCCATGATGCAACGCTGGTGTTGATGAATGGAAACGTTCTACACATTCATTCTTGTTCTTTTCACGGCAAGATCAAGCTTCAGTGAATTACATTGCATTCAGCAGGTCACCAGTTCGTTCCAGTGTCTGTCGACGCTGATCAAACAAGGGACAAGCTTGAATGGTGAATTAAAGAGCTGAGTTTTTTCAGTGACCGACCCCAGGGCTCGGGACCGACTGCCGTAGGAGCCGATTATTGATCTTCTTCGTGCTGCCGAGAGTGAAAAGCCTCCGGTCGATGGGGGCCAGCCTGTGGCCCTTCTTGCTCGGGGAAGAAGGAGGGGGGAGGCCCTTAGGAAGGGCACTTAGGATGAGACTGTCCTCGAGATAAGGGACCGAATCCATAAGCTTCCGAGCTTCCAGAGAAGGAGCATTGCAGATCAGAGTCACCACGTGGACCAACACGAGCAAGAAGGCGCTACCCCGGGCCATGTCGACCGCCGAAGCTAAACTAAGTCGAGAAGCTGAGAGTGTATATATATATATGCGCCTTTGTTATAAAGTGAAGAAGAAGGGAGCTAGGAGTGACTAAGACACCAATGAGCTTGCCACTTATATATACACACAGCAAGTTAGCGGATCCTCAGTAATTATCAGTTATTGTGTGGGGATTATCGTCTCCATGTGTAGGTGATGCATGCCCAGACTCTAGTGAGAGGATCAGTATCAGGGATGAGATCAGATTGTGATTTGGAAATGCATGGTGGAAGGTAGGTTAGGTTACTGGTGAGATCAGCCGCCGGCTTGCTTTCTTTTTTCTTGTTCATTAGCAAATTCCCAGCAAGTCCTTCGAGCTACATATAACGCTCACAGTCAGATTGCTCCTCGGCGATCTCATCGGCCCATTTCCGCGGTGATTACTAGGAATCCTCCGAACCCGAACACGGACCGAGGTCGCCTCATCGATGTGTGCAGCGAAGAAATCCGAATCCGAATTCAGATGACAGTGGAACCAGCTGGGGGAGGGGAGTTGTGGCGTCCTTTTCAGGAGGCGGGACGCAGCGCCCGAGACGGCCGCGTGGGGGGATTTCAAATGATTTCCGGGTCAATCATTCGGCATAATAAAAAAAAAAACAAATGTTCCACAGCCGACATCAGGTTGAAATTGACAGTGGTGGTTTGCCAGGCTCTAAGCCGTTGACTCCCGCACCGACGTTACACGAGCAGGGAGGCAGATGGGGTCGACACTCGGAGCAAGGACAAATCCGGATCGGAGAAGACATCCCCACCAAACGGTTGACGGCATTTCGAGGCTGTGATTGGATTCTGACGCGGTGGAGGAGAGGTAATCCACGAGGTCCCCACTCCTCGGTGTAGCGCGCCGACCGGGTTGGATTTCATCGTGCCAAGAAAGATCTCACCTCGGATCTGAATGGTAGTGCTCTTAATTTGTTCTCGCGTTGAAAATCGTACCTTGAAAATCAAATAGGGTAATCCCTAGTTTTTCGATTCCGACGATCTCAGTGCAGTTTTAGGACTGAGAAAACCGATCCGGGAAAACCGACGCCCGACAAATTTGTGGTGGGAAAACTGACCGGACGGCTAACTACAGCATTTATTACTCTAAAACTATAGAGGATTAATTAATATCGTTTTTCTTATTAGACAGGATTAGATTGGGGTTGGCAACTAATTGGGCTATTGGGCCGAAAGTTGGGCTCAAAGTTCCAAACGGAAACCCAAGATTAAGCCCAACAAGGCCCATTTCTTGAACCCATCACAGATCACTCGTACTGTAAGGAAGCTCAGGTTAAGGGGGATTACCAGATTAAGAGAGCATCTCCGTACAGTACGGGTGGGGGCAGGGGGTCAAAGTACGAAGAACAGTCATATGTGATTCTTGTTTGGTCTGTCTAGTTTGACGAGTATTGCTTATTCAATTAATTACGACAAAAAGCAAATGACTTGGAATCTGAATTAAAGAGGTAAGTGACAAAAGGAATGTGACCCTCAAGCCTTTTTTTTGGGGGTGGGGATTGAATGGAACGTTACGCCATTCCTGCTGTCCGATCTGCTACAAAAAGGCCAAAAACAGTTCTAATGGCATTTCACCCAGAAGGAAATGAACCAACCCATCTCTGAATTATTCTCTCGGCATGAGTGTACATGCGCACGAGCAAACCTCTTATTTGAATTTCCCATATGCCGAAATACGCACCGGACGAAGAAATGGAGAGGGAAGAAACCGAGTTTACGGGTTGAGGGAGTGACCAACCCGATTCAGCAGTTTTAATCAACCGAGTACTAAGGAGGGTGGCCTTATTTGATGAGAAAATTCGACGAAGAAGGCGATCCTAACACTTATCATCGTCTGATCGGTTCGTATAACCATGATACAGTAAAGCTAATGTGATACTATGATACATTGCATAACTTCCTTCTGTGCCGGGGCAGAGAAGCCCAAAAAGCATCAAAAACTGCAGAAACTTGCAGGGCATGCAAAGAATCATATTCACGTCCGGTCGAAATTTCAGCGACGGAAAATAGCCGACAAAATGATGGATGAGAGAGCGATGTGATATCACAAGTGAGCCCATGTATTAGTCAGTATCCGTCGGCAGATAAATCCAAATCAATCGAACGTTGCAGAAAGTACACAGCATGTCGCAGAGCAAGTCCAGGGTGTGGTCTCATCCTCTGCTAACGATATTAAACAAGGACGGAAAGATCGAGCCCTTCTTAACGCCGAACCGGAGATAGCGCCTCCAGTTAAAGCCCTTCTTCCGTTGCTCCGTGCTCTCGGTCGACGATATCTTCTCTTGGGAGCACGCATTCCCGGGCGAGTCCAAGAAGGCGGTTCTTCGTACCGGGGGAGACCAGAGACCGCTCTGCTCGTAATTGAAGTCGAACTGGGAGGCGTCGAAGAACTTCCCGAGGAGTCTGTCGGAGACGGACTTGGGCACTATCTGGATGCTCGAATCTGGCAGCGAGGTGGGTTCCTTGGATGATGGTGCCAGAGAAGATTCCTGAGACATGGTGACGTTAGAAGAAGAAGAAGAAGAAGAAGAAGAATAGGAGATACAGCAGAAGACGGGAAATCATTCAGAAGTATCTTGTTTTGGTCAAAGGATATAAGGAAGAGGAAAGCATCTACACGTCCTCGCAGTTGATCGTTTAGCTGAAGTCTTCTCGTTAGCAAAAGGGAAGAGCGTCATCTCTGTGTTCAAGCCATTTGGTGGGCCTATTGGGTCAGAAAATGGGCCGGAGCCGCCTTCTGTCGGGGCCCATGATTAATTATGGTAAAAAAGTTTCCGTTGCCGGGACTCGAACCCGGGTCTCTCGGGTGAGAGCCGAGTATCCTAACCAACTAGACTACAACGGATCTTACGATATAATAAATAAATTTAAAGTATGATTATCGAGACATTGAACGTGATTTTGAATTCTCCTTCCCTCGCGTCGGTCACTCTTGGGAGCAATCAAAACCCTAATCCGTTTACACTGAGCTGATCGACCGATCCGTGGTAGGTTCCTCGCCTTCTCACAGAATGAGGGAAGAAGAGGTGGAGAAGCTGAGGGGAGTGGTGCGTGACTGCGTGAGCAAGCATCTCTACTCGTCGGCCATCTTCTTCGCCGACAAGGTTGCCGCCTTCACCAACGATCCCGCCGACATCTACATGCAGGCTCAGGCGCTGTTCCTTGGCCGCCATTTCCGCCGCGCCTTCCATCTCCTCAACGCCTCCAAGATTGTCCTCCGCGACCTTCGCTTCCGTTACCTCGCCGCCAAGTGTCTCGTCTGTACTCCCCTCTTCTCATCTCTCCTTTTAGAACGCAGTGTATTGCTTTGTACTGATTACACACCATGATTTGCTTTTCAATTGTTTAATTTTTTTTGTCTCCTTGTTTGTGCCATTATGCTAATTACATTTGCGGTATTAGCTGGTCATTATGCATGGGCTTCCGCTAATGTAGATCCTGAGGAGAAGAAATTAGCTGTAAAGGGGTTATTTTACTTGAAAATGAAAAGAGGACCTTGAGTACAAATAATTGACTGTGTTTATTGCAGTAAGCGATTATACTCATCAGTGGTTTGGATTCTGTTTCCTTGTCAATCTTGCTTATTGAGCTGGGAAACCCTAGATGGTTGCCCTCTATATTTTTGCAGCTTCAAAGGTTACAGTTTGAAACTGTGGGTTACTTGTTTATGAGGTGTATTCTTCCATCAGGAGGAACTGAAAGAGTGGGATCAGTGTCTTCTGATGCTTGGTGATGCGAAAGTGGATGAGCAGGGAAATGTGTGTGAGATCAAGGATGATAATGTGATATACCCAGATAAAGATGGAGAGGACCGTGAAATTAATGTAAATCTCCTCCTCTTATTAAGTCAGCTATTCAGTAAAGTATGTGCTTTCTGCACTGGTCATGTAAGTGCTTGAGGTGTTTTAGTTGTTATAAGAATGAAAGGTGAATAGCCAATCTGTCTTATCTGAAAGCAAAATAGCTACAACAATGCATTACTTTTAGGAAATAGGGGGTTGCTTTTAGTGGAATCTTGGCATCGAATATTTCAACGTGAACATGGTGAGCATAAACATGAAATTAGATTACTCATGTCAAATTCTATCATGCACGGTGCTTATACATCAGAATATGATATTATCATATCCACATCAATACTTGTTCTTTTGCATGTAAAAATAACTTATATATGCTGAAAGGCATCAAGACAAGTCCTTAAAGGAGTTTAAATGTATATTTCTATATATTTTTTTGATAAATTTACTGTAGATATTTAAGTGTGGTGGATTTCATTTCATGATTTCCAATATTAAGCTTCTATCTTGGTTTAGATATCTTCAGCAATATGCTTTTTAAGGGGGAAGGCATATGAGGCCTTGGAAAATCGTGCTCAAGCTCGATTATGGTTAGTGCAAAATTTATTCTTTTCTTTGCTTCTTTTAAAGTTAATTTTTAAGTTTGCATGCTTATTCCTGCCTTTCCTTTGTCTTTCTAATCTATAGGCTGTTATTGTTCGACTTTTATTTGCTAGGATTTATTTAGTGTTTAAAATGGTGTAATGAGGTTTGTTTTTTTTAAGTAAAAATCATATGTGACAATGTATCTTTTTGCCTTGCACAGGACCCAACTCTCTGCAAATTTTCTTCCACTTATGATAAATTAATTCTTTTTGCTCTTGACACTCTAATTATGTTCAGTATTGCATTTGGTCTTAGGAACTGCCCAATTTACTGTATGAACTCACTCATGATTTGTTTCCCTATATCTATCTTATTCCTGTCACTATAGTACCTAAATGATGTATAAAAAAAATATCATTGATTGGTGTTTTAAGGTACAAGGCTGCTGTAAAAGCTGATCCATTGTGTTATGAGGTATGTAATATGACTAGTCGCTTCCTTTTTATCTTTTGTGGCTTAGCCTTAAATTTCTTACATATTCTTTATACACTGCCAGCCCTATCATGTTAGCAGACTTAAATTTGTAAATGTGTACAATTATTGTTCTCTATGTCCTTGATTATCTTTTTCATCATGTTTCCACCTGCATGTTTATTTCAGGCATTGGAATGTCTTATTGATAATCACATGCTAACCAGTGAAGAAGGTAATAGTCTGAGAGACTAATTTCGCTCTGCTATCTTCTTGTCAACTATGTGAATCTTTATCGCATTTATGTGAAAATGATGGTCTGGCTGTCTGTTCATCCGTCGTTTTTGTTAATTGTGATTTGTAAGTCAAGTTCAACCATGTTGAAAGATGTAGTATAGTGCGTTCATGGCTATAGTACAACATTTTTATGGATAATTTTTGTAATCAATTCTATGCTAGAATGGATCCTGTTTCTGTCTCTTCATGTTCGTGAATGTGTTATGGTTCCATCCAGTTTGAAGGATGTAGTATAGTGAACATATTGTCTTGGTTGATGCCAGAATTGTTTTAAGTTTTTGTATATTTACATTATACTGATGCTTTGTGATTTACATTTTCTCAGAGACCAATTTACTTTCATCAATTCAATTTGGTTCTGAAGATGAATGGCTCTCCACGTTCTATTCATGTCTGATTAAAAAGGTAGTCCATGCTACTAGAAAAGGTAGCATGTGTTTTATTTATCACCTTGCCAAAGGCATCATTTAGTGACTCTGTTCTTGTGCGTACTGATGACTTTCCTTCCTTTCCCAGTACGACAAAGAAAATGCTGTTGAGGGCAAGTTCAGAGAACTTGAGAGGGAAGGATACAATTATAACCATTCTGACCCATCTTCTGCACATACATTGAAGAACAACACTGATCTTTTAGCCTGCAAAGCTGAATACTATCATCAGTGTGGTGAATATCAGAAATGCTTTGAGTTGTCTTCCATGTAAGCTGTTAGGCAAAGTGGGTTAAATATTTTTTTTAATCTATTTCTGAATTGACTGATATTGTAAATGGCATTACCTTATAAAGAGTTTTTAGTGTTTTACAGGTTGCTCGAAAAAGATCCCTTCCATATGAAATGTACACTGGTCCATATAGCGGCAGCAACTGAGCTTGGTCATTCAAATGAACTCTATCTCATGGCTTGCAATTTAGTGAAAGACTATCCACAGAAGTGAGCATGGATTTTGTTACTGTTTTAGTGGTATTTTGGGGGGCACTATATGGTCAAAAGTATATGGATATCTATAAAAACCTGCACAATAATGTATTCCTGCTGTATTTATTTGCCAATCTTGACCTTACTATGTGCACCTAGTGTTTTGTCCATAAAACTGAATCCCTGGGAAAAATTGACAGGGTAAACAGGCAGGACAGTATCTTCAGGAAATTGATATTTGGAACCTGGTTATTTGCTATTCTTCTTGTCCCTCCCTATTCAAAAATGAATATGAAAGCTAGAATTTGTTATTTTTGCGTGTCTCATCAGCTTAATTCAAGCCTCTGATGCAATTGCATTTTTTCCCATCTATTTTCCTTGCAACTTCTGATGCACAAGGTGACTGCAAGGCTGTCTTCATTTGTTCTCAGGGCTTTGTCGTGGTTTGCTGTTGGCTGTTACTATTACTGTATCAAAAAGTATGACCAGTCAAGGCGTTACTTTAGGTATTTACTGTTTACATTGAAATTAGAATTTTGAGTTGATGGATGCTTATTTATTTTTTTACCAAGTGAATTTGTCTCTCATATATGAACATCTATACTTGAATTCATAGGCATGACGTACAGTCTATATTTACTATCATTTGTTACCTTTTTTCATATATATATATATAGATACACACATTTTCCTTAGCTTGGTTCAAGCCAGTAAATGTGATACTATGAACCCCAGATTTGTTTCTTATCATTTCATAAATTGTGCAGCAAAGCAACAAATCTTGATGGAACATTTCCACCTGCTTGGATAGGTTATGGAAATGCTTATGCTGCTCAAGAAGAGGGTGATCAAGCAATGACAGCTTATAGAACTGCTGCACGTTTGTTTCCTGGGTATATTTCCATTTCTTTTTAAGATATGGTATGATATGATCATAGGGCGCCCATATGATATGTTATCAGCATCATTTTTGGGCTGACTGGAAGGAAGAAAAGGAAACAAATGAGCTTTTTATCAACTTTCTATGATCATGAAATGTTTGGTTAGAGCCTCTCAGTGGTTCATTAAACAAGATGGCAGATCTTGATTTTGGCTAGTGGTGCCTGCTGCTGTAGATTTTTGATAAAATGACTTCACTTTTTGACCATAGGGTTGGATTCTTTATTGGATTTTGACATTATGCAAATAATTCTCCTAATAAAAATTAAATAAGTGCTTCTAGGGAAAATCTGTGTTGGGGATTGGTAGCTCATGATCATTGTTATTGTAACTAGATTTGCCTAATTGTTCTTTCGTTTCCCGGAAGTCTGAAGCTTGCTTACTGTGTGAGCTCTTCCTTCTACATATGAATGTTGATATTCTCTTATTCCAGGTGCCATTTGCCAGCTCTGTACATTGGGATGGAGTATATGCGAACTCATAGCTTTAAACTAGCCGAACAGGTAAATCATAACATCATGTGTGGACTGCCTACTCATCTCTTTGGCAATCATAATCATCCTGAGTGCATCTCAATTTCTGCACACATTAATACTGGTAGGTCTAATCTGATCTTCCATTTGCCCAGTTTTTTATGCAGGCTAAATCTATTTGCCCTTCAGATCCTTTGGTATATAATGAACTTGGAGTTGTGGCTTATCACATGAAGGAGTAAGAATAAATGCCATGTACTTGAAATTTTCTTATCCAATTCTTGACCTGACAGGAAAAATGTCTGTCTCTCTGATGATGAAATCAATTTTCAAGCTCATTGGTATTTGAGCACTTAAATGAAATTGTTTATAGGGAATAGTGCTAAGGGAGGGTATTGAATTTTTTCCCTGCATGTATTCATAATAAAGTTACCTTACGTAAGAAAAAGACCTAACTGTTAAATTTTCTGTTTGCATTGTTCCCTGATGATTATACCCTTGTTTTTCCAGGTACAATAAAGCTGTATGGTGGTTTGAGAAAACTTTAGCACATATTCCATTGACTCTAAGTGAAATATGGGAACCCACTGTGGTCAATCTAGCTCATGCATACAGAAAACTAAAGTAAGTCACTCAAGGTAGCTTACTTCTGACTATATGTCGTGAAAAATCTAACTTATATAGTGTGTTTAGGATGTTCAATGAGGCAATTCAGAACTATGAGAAAGCTCTTACACTATCAACAAAAAGTGTGAGCACATATGCTGGTCTTGCATACACATATCATTTGCAGGTATTCCGCTATTTTTTTCATGAATACCTTACCTTGAAATATGTGCGCTCGCTACCTGTCAAGAGAGCTCATGCTTGTTGTCCGTGTGTAAAGCTGATTATGCTGTTTGAGATTTTCTTAACCATTTGTCTGCATCTTTTAGTTACAACTGGAGTATAGCAGAGATCTCCTTGCAATGCAATTGTAACTTTTTTTTTCCACATAGTAGTTGTTAATGCTCATTTCGCGTGCTTCTTCTGCAGGATAATTTTACAGCTGCGATTACATATTACCATAAGGTAAGTGATCAGCACGGATCCATCTCTCTTTGAATGGGATTTCATGTTATGAATATCTTCTCACGTTCCCCCCGATCCGCTGCAAAGGTGGGGCTTCTCGGCAGCTTGATCTTATGAAGTTGGAGAAAAATTGAAGTTGCTGCAGACTGCAACCTTCTCTGGAGGGGATAGCATGTAGAAATTATTTTGTTACTCATCCGGATCATTCCTGCTCCTTTTTCAGGCTCTGTGGCTGAAACCTGATGATCAATTCTGCACCGAGATGTTGAGCAGTGCGCTGGTAGACGAGTGCCATCATGGGGTGGACACAAAATTGGAATACCGTTGAAAGAACCCTGATTTTAGATGTACACTTCTTGTTTGTACGTGTAATTTATTGAAACCGATGAGCAAGAACATGCTCAACTGCCAGTTTTGACCTACAACACATCCTTCTGAATATAGTTCAACCCTCCCTCACTCCAGTCCACACACAAGGGAGATTAGAAATATATGCGCGCAAGAACCCTATAACCTCCTCAGCTCTCAGGGCGCTGTCTACCTTCGAAGTTTCTACTTTACCAGTAAAACATCAATAATTAAAAAAAAAAAAATCTGAGATTTCCTGCTTTTCCTAGCCGAAATCTGATCAGAATATTCAAGCCGATACTGACATTCAGATTCTTCCTAACAAAATGGTAACCAATTATATCAGCGTTCTCAAGCTCCTCTCAGTCCACCTTCGCTCGAGTGACATCAACAAGATATCGGTCCAGCTGCTGACCAAATATCTTTGTGGAGAATGTTCGGCCAACGTGCTCTCGGGCTTCCAGGCCCATCCTCTCTGCCCTCCGAGGATCATCAATCAACTGGGCCATAGCATTCGAGAACTCCAAGGGAGTCGGGGCACAGAGAAACCCTGTGACCCCATTCTTGATCGTCTCGACAGGCCCACCACTATTGCAGGCAATGACCGGCTTGTACGCTGCCATAGCCTCCAGGGGAACAATACCGAAATGTTCATCCTGCACTCAGTGAATTGCCAGCTGATCAGATTTATGACAAAATCCAAGAAATGAATGGAGGAAAGAACAACGAAGAAAGATTTAACAAACCGTTGGTGTGTAAATAACACAGAGGCACTGGGAAAGGAGAGTGTTTCTTTCGGCCGTGGAGCAGGACGTTATGAAGGTAACCCTTTGAGACACTCCTTCCTTCTCGGCCAAATCCTTAAGCTCAGCTAAGTACTCAACGTTCTCTCTTAATCGGTTATCATATCCACCTGGAACAGTTCGATCATTTATACAGGGAACAATACATACACAAAAGGCACTCAATTATTAGCATTACCATTTTGTTTTTATTAAAAGCAAGATAGTTAGATGACCGAATCAATCTATCAAGAGACTTACCCACAATGGTCAAGGAGGCATTCTGCAAACTACAATCCTCAAAACATTCTTTGACATTGTAGAGATTTGCAAAAGCCGAAATTGCTAGTCCTATGTTCTTTTTCCGTTCAAACCGATTAATTGAGAGGAAGTCCAGCCTGCAAGACAGGATGGATTGATGAATGGAATTACTTTTCCTTTGTGCTAAAGCAGTATGGCTGGGGAATTAAGGTTCATGCACATGGATATGGCATTACTGAGTTTTAATGAAGAAGCACACAGGCATGCAGATTACTTAGATAAGAGTGGTCTATCAAACTGTTCAACACTGACTGCTGGATAAAGAACAGCTGGCCGAATTCCTTGGGCATTGAGATTTTTGAATGTCTTTGCAAAGGTAGATGCTGTAAATTTACTGTTAACAAGGATCAAATCTGCCATCCCTACATTTAAAAGAAGCAGCCCAACTTTACTTTGGCACCAAGAAGATATGTCTCAGAAAAGTTAGGATAGAAATCCATCAAGAACACAAACCAGTGGTGAGTTCTTCCACAAAGTCTATGGGCTTCCTGTACATTTTCCTAAGGAGGGTCGTGTGTTGAGCTAGCAATAAGTCGGGAAAATGGCAATAGAAGACAGCCTGCAATCATAAATTAATGTCTCAAAAGACAGGAAGGAATAGAGTGGAGAAAGTAATCTTGCTAGAATGAGTCAATGTACCTTGGTCGAATTCTTAAGCTTTAATATTGGAATAACCGCAGAGACTTGATCAGCGAGTATAACATCAAATGAAGGCCAAAAAAGAAGTACGCCCATAGCAACAAAAATGCACCTCAAATAGGCAAAGATTGCGTGAAGACGGTAAAAAATGTGCCTTGGAAGGAATGAACCATAGACGGTGATAGAGAAGGCACCTAAAAATCAATAAATGAAAGATTGAATAAAATAAAATTAGTCGAGGACAAGCCCCAGTAAAGAATCACTTCATGCGTGAATGAAATGAATTTTGAGACAGTTGACTATGGTTGAGTAGCCAGGATCAAGTTTGACAAGAACTCTATAGCAGGACTAAGTCTGAAAATAGAAGTAATCTGGAATGAATTGAAAGTGGACTCTTATTTTAATATATTAATGGAGAAAAAGAACAGACTTTTGACGCCAAAAATTGCAATGGTGCCAAACATGCTGTAAGTAGGGGATGAAGAAATAAATTCGAAGAATTGCCTGAAAGGGTCTCCTCAAAACATCGACTTTTGTCATGGTGTGAGGTAAAGACATGAACTTGGTGTCCGTGCTTTACAAGTTCTACTGCAGCATCGACTATCAATCTTTCAGCTCCACCTGTTGATAATTATGAGGCTCCCACGTCAATTCTGCAGTTGAGATAGCAGAAAAGCTATCTGCAAATGAAGAAGATCTTCCTTCGATGCAAAACAGTGGGAATTCATCACAGAATAATGAGAAGTGATGCATAAAAACAGGTCCTTTAAACGTAATTAGTTGAAAAAATCCCAGCAAAAAGTTGTGTAGCTAATCTTATTTGAAAAAGAATCATCTTGACTATCTCGTGTCCTAGGCACAGACAGCAAATAGCATAGAAAGCAGATGAACCCATCATCCAAAACCAAGATTTCTACATTGATCATCAACCCAAGGAACCAGTAAACCGATTCTGTGCCTTTTCGACCCATCATCACAGAAATCCCAGGAAGAGTTAAGCCAATCGATGACTGAAAATTTTAGAACACAAGCTTGCAGGTTCCATTGAAAATGGCCCCTTTCTTCAAGGCGGAAAGGACTGGTGATTCAGTGGAGAAACGGCGAGACTTTGATTGCAATTCCGATTAAAAAAAAAAACCAATCAAGAACCGAATTCATAACTTACCTATGCCGAGATCGGGATGAATAATCGCAACTCTGAGCTTATTCGAGCTCCCATTTGACTCCATTCCGCACTCTTCAGCGCCTCGACCCTGAAGCTTCTCGTTAAAAAAAAAAAAAACAGAAAATCACTTCTGATAGGTGGCTTTCCAAATCCCCCACTTCCGCCACCGTAAGATCCTGAGCTTCTATCGGGCTCTGGATGGCGTCTTGCCCCAAAAAGGATCGGGCACAGGAGGCGCTTATGGATTAACCTTTTTATTGATTGGCCTCATGGGCCATCATCACCCGTCATATGGGCCTTGGCGAACAAAGAAAGCTTTGTGGGTCATTTTTCTTTAGGATGGTTCCCTCATGAAAACATTGAGAAGGACAAGAATCCGAGTGCTTGTCTTTCAATTCGTTCTGTATCTCTCTTTTTCTCTTTTTTACTTCCGGCTGAATACTTCTGATTTTGTATTGTGAGATGGCGTTCGGTGCACCCCACACGGGGCAGACAGCGAGTCAACACCCTTGAATGGATCCGGTCTGACTGCTGTTTTTCCCGTCAAAATGTCTTGAGAACGAGACTCGGTCAAATCGTTCTAAAGTCACCCTCCCGTCACCTATCATGAGTGACGCCGTTTTACCCTTTGAATCGTCTCGCCAGCTATTCACTCGCAGGCTTGTTTCGTGCCAATATGTCACGGCATGTGATGTTATCATTCTTACATCTCCACACCTCTCGCTCATCTCCCTCCCTCCCTCCTGCAAAATGGAAAAGGACAAAGAAAACAAGACAAAATAATAGGAAAAAAAATTCTCTGATCATTTCATGAGATAGCAGTCGCGTGCGATGTCTCTTGGTAGGAAGTTCCTCTCTCGAAAGTTCTCCAAGTCCTTCAGAGAGCTCAGCCGGGGCCTCCGGGAGGAGGAGGAGGAGGAAGACAGCCCGTCCCCTACCGGGGTCGTCAAGTGCCGGGTCGGCTCGCCGGCTGCGGTCGCTGCCTACGGGCAATCATGGGGCACAATGCTCCCTGACCTGCTGGGGGAGATCATCCGGCGGGTCGAGGCGTCGGAGGACCAGTGGCCACGGCGGCAGAACGTCGTCGCCTGTGCCTGCGTTTGCAAGCGGTGGAGGGAAGTCACCAAAGAGATTGTTAGGGCTCCCCTCAACCGTGAGAAGATCACTTTCCCCTCTTGCCTCAAGCAGGTTACATTCTTCGCCGTCTCTCTGGCGAAATTTGCGGTTATTTCTCTATTCGAAGCTCTCATTATCACCGTTATGCGTTCCTTAGTTCTTCGCTATTGAAAAGTTACGAATTTCCTTGGGATTTCTTGCGTTGGTCACGTCAATAAGGATTTTCAGTTTTCCTCCTGAATTTTCTCGGATGAAATAGGTTGGTTTTGATGGTGATTTCTTGATCTAGAATTCTTGGAGACATGTGATGTTCATTTGTTTGGAATTATCCTGGATCTGGTACGAATTGAGGGCTGGATTGACGCGAGTGAAGCTATTTGCGTTAACGCATTCATGGTAATGAATCTATGCCGATGAGTCTTTAGTGAATAATAGGCTTAAAGGGGGAATTACTAATTAGACGCTAAATGATAATCACAAGGGCATGAATTAGGATGATTTTGTGGGATTCATCTTTCTGCAACTGTCCTGAAACCTTTTTTCCCCTCATTGACATGGAAATGAGATGAAAGCGATTGCTTGAAACTTACAAACCTCTTGAAGCAGAAACTGCTGCCTTATTCATAGAAATGCGGAAATCCCTGACATTTCCTATTAGATTGCAAATTCTTCCCCCCTCTGCAGATTCCCCACCTACTGCCCCCTCTGCTCTCTCCAGTAGGTGGTTAGTTGGTTCCCCTGCTATTCAATCTGTATATTGAGTGAGATTTTTCCAATAGCGTCTTTTTAATTGATTGTGAGAAAACTATTTCTTGAAGGAGGTTTCTCCATATTTCGTAGTTGATGTTGCTGTTGCTTTCATAAAGGAGCAGCTTTATCTGTTAGAAATTATTCTTTTGCGGAAAACCCATAGAAATGATGACTAGATATCCTTGTTAACATTGTGACTTTGATGCTCTTTATATGTTAGAAATGATTCTTTTGCAGGAAATCTGTTAGAAATGATGACTAGATATCCTTATTAACATTGTGACTTTGATGCTCTCTGTGGCTGTATAAATTTGTTGATACATTGCTTGCCATAAATGCAGCCTGGGCCACACGATTTTTCTCATCAATGTCTTATTAGAAGGAACACAAAGAATTCAACTTTCTACCTTTATCTTGCCTTGACTCCATGTAAGTTGATGCCAGCAATTTATTGACTTAACCCCACGTCTCTGTTTATACGAACTTAGCTGCAGGAGTTTCCTGCTATGACTTAATAAATCTTGAATCTTCTCCTTTGACCTTCATCTGAGCGGGGGCCACAATTAGGAGTTTTGTACAATTCATACATGGTTTGTCCAAGTCAACTTTCATATAGCAACAAGATTGATACTCCATATGGGACCACAGTTAGGAGTTCACACACCATGAGTGGAGGAAACTGATTCAGCTTAGTGGTCCTGTTGATCTGTTGCCTTTCTCTTTGTCAACTCATGGGGTGATTGACTGTTGAATACGTGGTGGATTTTGCGCTACTAAATTTGACATAGGTGGCCTCTCTAAAGAAAGCATCTTCGTTTTTTTGTTTTTCTTGACTGCTCGGTACTGCTGTCTGGGACATAAAGGAGCACAAGATTTATGCTCACTTGCTAAGGGAGCATAAATCTTGTTGCAATATTATGATGGTCAACACATCAAGATGGTATAATCATGTTGATGGGGAGGACACTCAGATCAAAGAATAATGTGGGACATATTTCATACATGCATATGTAAAAATGTTTCCCGAGTTTTTCCTGCCAGTAATTTGAACTGACTTGTTACCAGCAGATGAGATGGGAGATGGTCACCCCTATTTCTTTATTGAGGTCTTAGGCAAATTATGACCTCTAAAATGGTGGTGCTGAGGTTACCTTAGTTTTTAGTTTTTTTTTTCAACCCTTTGTCCAAAATTAATTGGACATTGGAGTTATGGCCTCAGAATTTTGAGAAAGACTGTTTTCGTTTAGGAAGTAAGCTTTTGGAATCTGATAGCAAGAGCTATAATATATTGCTTACTTACATGTGGATAACCTTTCCCTTCCTTCTGCCTCAGCATTCACAGAAAAAGGGAAGTTTCTTTTAGCAGCTCGGAGGTATAGGCATGGTGCCCACTTTGAGTACATTCTATCTCATGACATGGATGATTTATCCCAAGGAAGTAATGCTTATGTTGGAAAGTTGAGGTAATGCCTCTTTTTTTTCGCAGGGGGGAATAGGTTTAGGTGATATTGTGCTTCTTTAAATTGATTGATCAGTAGTTATTCGAACTCTGGTTCTTTGATATGCTTATAATGCAGAGCCTTATGATATAGTCCCCCAATGCAAACCCTTCCCATGAAAGTCCTGAAAGTTACCAAATTCTGCATCAAATGTCCTGTCATAGTATTTGCCGTGTTTTTTTCCTTAGAAAGTGATATGGAAGTGTGCACAAAATATTTGTTGCCCGAGTATGAGGTCCAGAAGTTTGGCATGTTTGGAAGGGTGTTTTGAACTTTTAGTCAACTTATCCAGTCTTCTGTATAGATTATGGATGAAGATGGAAGAGTCATGACATCTTCTCATGATAGAGAATTTGATGCTGAACAAAGAGGGACTTGAGCTGAGAATATACTGAATTTGAATGCATGTTTCCTTATATTCATTCCCTAAATTATCAATTATTTGGTAGCTCGGACTTTCTTGGAACCAGCTTCACGATCTATGACAGTCAACCGCCCCATTGCGGAGCAAGGCCTTCAAGCAGTCGGGCAAGCCGCCGTTTTGCTAGCAAGCAAATAAGCCCTCAGGTACCAGCTGGCAACTTTGAGGTTGGGCATGTGACCTACAAGTTCAACCTCCTTAAATCCCGAGGCCCCAGGAGAATGGTCTGTTCCCTCAAATGCCCTTCCTCAGGAGAAGCTTCCCCTGAACTGGAGAAGAAAACCAACGTTGACTCTGATTCTGAGACGAAGAAATCAGGATCATCATCCTCTGCCTCCGGGTACACAGTACTGAGGAACAAGGCCCCCCGGTGGCATGAGCACTTGCAGTGCTGGTGCTTGAACTTCCATGGTCGGGTCACTGTGGCTTCAGTCAAGAACTTTCAGCTTGTTGCCACAGTTAATCATAGACAACAAGGAGGCAAAGGGGATGAGGAAACAGTCCTCCTCCAGTTCGGGAAGGTTGGGGATGATACCTTCACTATGGATTTCCGGCAGCCCTTGTCTGCATTTCAAGCTTTTGCCATCTGCCTCACCAGCTTTGGGACAAAAATAGCTTGCGAGTAATCTCTCTCTCTCTCTCTCTCTGAGGCTTATTCCCTTTTTGGGTGCTATTTATGCTCTACGATAAAAAAGAAACGCATGCTTCTGGGCAGCAGATGCTGTTTCCTGTTTGTTTTGTTGACTCGTGGACCTTTTGCTACAATGCGACTTGGAATAGCTTCTTTGTGTACATGCCAAGAATGTATAAAGCGACTCGATCTTCTATAAATTTATTGAACTATTTAAAGTTAATACCCTGGTTGACAGTCTCAATTTTTGGCTTGCTAGTTTCAATTGCATCAGAAGATTGAATCAGAATCTGATGAGCTGAGGAGCTTCTCTAGTGCAGGTTTCCGACCAAGGCAAATGTCTGTGCGTATATATTTGTTGTCCAAGGCCCGGCCTGCCGTCGGCTGTTGCGACCCGATTGTAGTTATGAATCTCGGCAGGTCGTGATTGATTTTACGAATCAACCATGGGTCAAAACGCCTTAGGCAAATCAGGTATTCTTGCACTCAATGCTAACCGGTCAAGAAGGCGCACTTGCATCATTTGTAAGACTTAACCTTAAAATAGGAGTGCTACGTTACCCCGGTACGTACCTGGGCAATCACTTACACGTACAGCCGCCCAAAATATTGCGTTTAAGAAATTAGACCGGATCGGGAACCGGTATAAATATGAATTTATGGATCGGACTGGGGGTTCAATTGTTGAACCATATATTTAATAAATAATATTAATAATATAATTTTACTAATAAATTTATATAATATCATAATTTGAATATAATTTATAATAAAAATTATTAATATAACAATTATATTAAATAAAAGTTTAACATAAAATATAAATATAAGTCTAGTAAAATAAAATAGTTATATTATAATAGACTTTTATTTCTTTAAAATTTTAGGTGAGTTGTTTTTTCACTGGTTCAATTAGGTTCATCGATCGGACCAAAAATTAATCAGTTCAGTCAAGATTAACCTCTTTGAATGTGTAATTGGATCTTTTATAAGAATTGAATTGGGTGAGTGGTCGATTTCAAGTTGAACTGATCAAATCGGTCGGCCCGATCCAGTTTTTAAAGCTATATTTAAGGGTATTGATTTGAGGATGAAGGGAAAGATACATCCGTCTCCCATCTGCTCAAATAACGAAGCCATTTTTCCACAGTGGCTCCTGGTGGGCGACAGTGTGTGTACTTGCGTATGTATGTACGTATTGACAGACAGCAAACTAAACCCGTCGCACAAAATGGCAGCCGTTGTGAATCACGACTTCATCTTTTATCTCCCTTTTATTCTTTTTTTTTTCAGATGATGATGCATTAATTCCATCTTGGGTGCTTCTTAAATATTTGCCTCCAACAACTATTTACGATTGATAAGTGAAATGATTAGTCATGAGTAGAATAATTTTCTTAGTGAGTTAAAAAAAAGAATGGGTATGTATTTTTACTATTCACCGTCTAGTACATATTTTCTTCTTTCTCTTTTATCTCCTCTATCCTCCTAAATTCCAAATTTATAAATCTCCAGACCGTATAAAAAAATTACAAGAAATCAGTAGGTTTATAAAAAATCAGATTCATTTTCACTTAAAAGTTTATATTAATGTGTTACCGTATCTAATACTCTTATAAATTTACAACTGTTTTTCTATTTTTAAGGCCGACGCATAGGCCCGACACTGCTACTTCTGCAGTAAATCACTTGTCTCGATTATCTCACATGGACACAGACACGTCAAACATGTATATTCACGATGGAATCATAAACAAAAGCGGGTCATCAATTAAGGAGTTGGGCCAAGTGATAAGCAATTCGGTGCCGCTTCCCGTGTACGCAAACATTCCCCTTGGAAGTCTCACCCGCCATGTCAGGTGTACAATCCGGGATGACCAACAGATTAGTCAAATATGATTAGATTGATAATTAAAAAAAAAAAGGGTCATCAACTATATGGTCTACCCTTAGTCAAGATGGACTCCTTCTCTCCCTTCTGGATTCCTACTCGGGTCCATCGTCAAAATTAATTACGAATCTTCTGCTCAGTTGCGCACTCAATACTCAGTGAGACTTCCGCCGACAGAGTTCTCTTGTCATCCTTTGCTCAAGTTGGTGGGAGAATTGATCGTCCTTCCAATAAGCAATCACATCGAGAATTTGCCACATCGTTCCTTTCCCTCCACTTGGTTTTGAAGAAATAAACCGCCGATTGAAATGATCGGGAGATTAATGGATATAAAAAGAGCTACTCGGTCTCACTGATGGATCAGACATTCTTCATCGTGTGTCTTGAATTTATTGACCACATTGCCACACTCAGACTACGAGTTTTAAAAAATTATTATTTTTCTTTATTTTCCAATCTCCGGCCTGACGAGGTGTGAAATTTTCACGGACTTAATAAACGAGGGGGCAGAGTTGAAGTCACATATGGGCTCTTGTGCAATCCACAAAATTTTAAACCAAGCATCTGTAGCACAATTTTTAAAACCGGACTAGACCGGCAATTGGTGCAGGCACAGATTAATGGGTTAGATCGAGAGTTCAATAAGTTGAATCGCATATTTAATAAATAATATTAATAATAAATTTATATAATATCATAATATAAATATAATTTATAACAAAAATAATTATATATAATAATTATATTAAATAAAAAATTTGACATAAAATATAAATATAAGTCTAGTAAAATAAATTAGGTACATTATAGTATATTTTTATTTTTGTTTTAATTTTAAGTCGGCCAATTTTTTCACCGATTCAATTACGTTCAACGGTCGGATCAAAAACTGGCCGATTCAATCGGAGTTGACCTCATTAAAAGTGCAACTGAGTTTTTCTATAGAAATCGGACTAGATAAGTGGTCGGTTGCTGATCGAACCAGTCCGCTCAGTCTAATTTTTAAAATTATGATTTATTGGTACGCAATGTCTTATATTTCATGGTCCCTTCTATCCAATATGGTATGAGTATCTGTTCCCCCATATTCATATTACACAATTTTTTTGGACTATTGTATAGTGTTGAGATGTCTAGTGGTTTAGATTAAACACAAATCTGGGTATGATTAATGTGCTCATAAGAGAATAAAGTTTTTTTCTTACACGTATTATTGACCCATAAAATCCATATCAAAACCTTACTGAGAGAAAATAAATATCGAACCGTATCAACTGATCGGTATTATCATACAAATTATTTTTGAGATCAAGCAATGTGAGCAAGAGTGATACGGTGGGGTTCCCCTCATCCCCGGGCTTACGGGTAGGACAGGAAGATATTTTTATGGATCTGGTCAAAAGTTGTGGCCAGCTCACGGAAAACCCCGGCAAAACTTCCCCATTCCCCCACGCCGCAACGGTCCGCCGATGGTGCATCGATCGAGAATTAAGGAAGTCAACGATCCGCGCGCTCGTAACCTGATCCATTCACCAGTCAAAGTCACGGGGCGACGCAGCGACTCGAAGCGTGGCTAGCTCCGCGTGAAAGGTCTAGTTATTTCTCACCGTGTCAAACCCCCGGACCCTTCCTGATCGGTGCCTAAATGGAACCACCGGCACCGCCTTCGCTCGATTCATCTTGGATGTCCGGCTGGCCGGTGTTCTCCTTATCCGAATTCCAAGTCTTTCCGGCCTCGACAGATGGTCGTGAATGATCGATCGACCTATCCGCCAGTGAAGTGCCCTTGTAGTCTTCCTATTAATGGTCTGTCGGCTAACGCGACAACCCATTACTCCCTGGAGGGGGAAGGAAGGAAATCAGCAATCCTTTTCCACTGAATTAACACATTGTAGAGGTAATTATTGAATATTGAAATTGTTGTGAAATAGTAAAGAAATTCACTAACTGTCAATTAAAATTATAAGTTGATTAGCAGTAGCCGTCAGTTTTTTTATAAGTTTAAAACTATTTTTTTATTTGATTATATCCTTCACATTGTAATATGGTCCACTTCACCACGTGATATTAAACGTCCACCATCAATAATTGATTACGAACATGTTATTCTTCACCTGGTCTCGAATAAGAAGGAGAATTTGCCACGAGTCTGACAATTTTCTTTCGTACTCGGACTTATAGTAATTGACCACGAGTCGAGCTTCTGAACTCGGGTTTAATGAAATACGAACCCACTATCTCTAATATCATATTAAACATTAAATTTATTGTAATTTCATAAGCATCCTACTAAAAGATTTAAATTTATATGTAATTATATCTATTTTTTATTTAATTAATATAAGATTATATATCTTAGAAATAATAAGCAGAGCAGAGCAATTGATATACTCAAGTAATCTCTCTTTTATTATAAGCGAAGAAGCAAAAACGGCCTAATCAAACACGAGGCTGGGCACTCCTAGATTTGTCTTATTATATATGTCATCCATGTACAAATGTATTGCTTCGCTGTACTCCTCCTTGTCGAAGAAATTGATTGTCTAATTGGTCAAATAGGGCGGCAGAGGTCTAGTTGACAGAATCATCATCCTTCCTTGACCTTGCCATAAGTAGAAATGCAGCATCTACCGAATTTCTTCGCATCAACCAGCCAAAAGAGCTTCTCCGAGATGGCTCCTTCAATGGCTTCTTCACCGCTTCTGTTTGGCCTAGTCCTCCTCTTCGCAGTTACGTTTTCTTCCCCTGTTCAAGCTAAGGTTCCTGCCTCGGCCCAGTTCAAGTACGTCAACTCGGGGGACTTCGGTGATTACATCATCGAGTATGACGGGAACTATCGGGTGCTGAGCCCGTTCAACGCCCCGTTTCAGCTCTGCTTCTACAACACCACCCCGAATGCATTCACGCTCGCCCTGAGGATGGGCCTCGTGAGGTCGGAGTCGCTGTTCCGCTGGGTCTGGGAGGCCAACCGGGGAAACCCGGTCGGCGAGAACGCCACCCTGACGTTCGGGGCCGAAGGCAACCTCGTCCTGGCCGATGCGGACGGCAGGATCGCCTGGCAGACCAACACCGCCAACAAGGGAGTTGTGGGATTCAAGCTGCTTCCCAACGGCAACATGGTCCTCCATGACTCGAAGGGCAACTTCCTCTGGCAGAGCTTCGACTCCCCCACCGACAGTCTCCTGGTGGGCCAGTCTCTACGGGCAGGAGGAGTTTCCAAGCTCGTGAGCCGTGTCTCGGCACAGGACAACTCTAACGGGCCTTACAGCTTAGTGTTGGAGCCTGAAGGTCTGTCCTTGTACTACACAGGGAAGAACTCTCAGAAGCCACTCCTTTACTTCACATCTTCCGAATGGTTCTCCGTTCGATCCGGATCGTTGAGCAATGCGACGCTGGAGTGCTCCCCTGACACTGATGAGGGCTACGCCTACGACATTACCCTGACGACTAACCCCGGGGGACGTACTATTCTGACCCGACCAAAATACAATGCCACCCTGAGCTTCCTCAGGCTCGGGATCGATGGGAACCTCCGGGTCTACACCTACTACGACAAAGTCGACTGGGGCGCCTGGGAGGTCACCTTCACTCTCTTCGACAGGGACTCGATCTGGGAGACCGAGTGCCAGCTACCGAGCCGGTGCGGAAACTTGGGGCTGTGCAATGACAACCAGTGCGTGGCTTGCCCGCTTGCAGGTGGTCTCATGGGCTGGAGCAAGGGCTGTGCCCCGGCAAAGGTCATGAGCTGTAAGCCAGGGGACTTTGGCTACTACAAGGTCGAAGGGGTCGATCATTTCTTGAGCAAGTACACGAGAGGGAGCTCGGTGAAGGAGAGCGAATGCGGGGCCAAATGCTCCAAGGACTGCAAGTGTCTGGGCTACTTCTACAATCAGGACTCCTCTAGGTGCTGGATAGCTTATGAGCTCAACACTCTGGTCAAGGTTGCGAATTCCACTCATGTGGGCTACGTAAAGGTGCCCAAGAAATAGTCATCCAGCTCGTCAATGGTCGAACTCTTGATGCTTCTCAAGGGATGAAATGTATATCATGAGCTTGGCAAGTAAAGAAGAAACAGAGATCTGGATTCTTCAATTAACTGTGTTCTTTTTTTCCCCTTTTCCAAAGAAATCCAAGTAAGCTTCGAGTAATTCAGTTTTGTCGTCCGAGACATAGAACATCGAATATGGTAATTGGAATTGAGAGCTAAAATGTTGGATCTCCGACAGGTGTTGTTGGAATTGGCACTGTAAGCCTCCAAGATCCCGTGTCCTCCCATTTGTCTGCCAACTTACTCGCCTGTCAGCTGCAAGTGCGATCCATGACACAAGCATTTCCAGCAGCCTTTAATTAACCGCTCCTCCTCCTCCCCCTCGAACTGCTTCTCTCGTCCTGGTTCTATGCTCAACACCAGACATGTCTATGCTTCGTTACTTCCCTTTGTAGTTGAAAATGTCGAGATACACCAAGACGACCCGAGTCACCCCATCATCTGGTATCGTCGAGCAGTAAATAAAGAGGTCTCTGGCCCAATTCAAGCCTTTTTATTGGCCCGTGCCCATTTGGTGTCTGAGACCATTGACAGACATCCTTCAGCCCAAGGCCTCGAGTAGCTCCATTTTTACATTGGGCGGGGATGGGGGTGGTCTCCAGCCGCTCTAGTTCTCTACTGAAGATCATAAATACCTTCATTCACTCGACACCATTTCACTCTAAAAACACCACAATAGATTCACTCTCCAATTAGACAAAAACATATCCTCGTCAATCGATTCCAGTTGTCAACAACATCGAACAAAAACTGGAACGGGCATGTGCCCGTGGTTGGACAACGGGTCCGGACCGTCATGGTCCAAGTGTTTGAAACGTTCAATCTTTCAGATATCTGGTGGAGGCGGTGCGGTGCACACATGATAATACTACACCTAATGGATGCTATCCTCCATAAGCGGATCTCCAATAAATGTTTTTAGTATGTACGCAAAAAAAATTAAATTAAATGGGGAAAAAAAGGTAATATAATTGCCCAAAGTCAAAATGCTGACTTTTTATTGGTTTGAATTTTAGCAAGTAAAATTATACAAAATCGCACCGCCCCAACAATTTAATTATCTTTATGAAGCTTAATCTCAGAATTTAATATAAAAAATCCAAAGGATATTCCCGTTAAAAATTAATTAAAGAAAGAAAAACTAAGTGCAACTCTCTTATCCATTTTCACACGGGTCAGCATTCTTGCACATGCTTATATGGACGGGCACGCGTGCTCCTCAACCTAGACTCGTTGCCGTCTTTTTCATTTTTTGTTTGATCGAATTTTCGTACCGACACCGAGTGTTAACAAGGTCGGCCATCTACTGACGATATTGAACGAGTGAGATCTCAATTTAGAACTAACTCGACGGCATTTACCCGATTTCCCACCAGTAATTATCCAAGATTCCACGTTACGGGTTACTGGAATTCCACCTGCACGCTTTTGACCGTGATAAATGGTTGATTTCCAGGTTCGTGCCTGTAGACGAAAGTTACGTGAATTTTGTTGACTTTTTGACGTGACAGGTGTTGATTGGCGCCAAAATTAGGGCCATAGAAATGATCCCCAATTTTCCTTTAATAATTTTTAATTTTGAATAACAAATATTTTAAATAAAAAAAGGGAGAAAAAAAGTGATTCTTGGAATATTCCCATGGAGTATGCTGGGAGATAAAGGAGAAAAAAAAATCCTGCTTTTTATCTCCCCGTCTCTTTCTCTTTCCAAGTCTTCGAAGTTGACATGCTGCCGATCTAAGACGCGACCAAATTGGAATCCTACGACAACATCAATTTCCCCTCTTTTTTCCAACAGATTCATGAGTGGGGGGGGGGGGGTCCATCACCCATCGCGCCATAGTCTTCCATTAATTATTCACAATGAGCCACGACACGGCATGGGCGACTTCGTTGACTTCATTGATTTCCAGCAAAACGGGGCACGGAAATTGGAATTTCAATAAAAAAAAGGAAAAAGAAAAAAAAGTAACATCGATAACAAATTTTAAATTTTCTATATTTTCACAATCACTCATCTACGGTAAAATTCTGTACCGCCAAGCGTGACATAGAAAAATAGTACACTATTAGGTAGGTATTTTTGCGTTACAATAAAAAAAATTATGAAAAAAATTAAAATATATTTATTAATCATACCGATATAATTATATTTTAATATTTTATTTAAACTAATATAAAATTTAGATTAGAGTGTTTAATTATATTATAAAAAAATATTTTAAAATATAAATTATTTAAATTTATTTTTAAAAAATAATTATTTGTATAATTCACATCAAGTCTACGCTGTTGAAGTAGAAAATATTTGTGCTAGTGTTGGACTTTCGAGCTGTCGAGATGGTGGGTAGTACCAATACGACCCAATTTTAGATTCTTGCCGTGGAGGTACGACCCAAATTCGTTATGTCAGCTCGAATTAACAGATTTATAGTTGATGCATGATATCCAATCAGAACTTATTTAAATACATTACTTATTCGTGATAATCCCATCTTATTCCATTTAATCAACTCTAATAGAATATGAATCCCAATCTTTGTGGGTCAAATTAACACGATCTTCCACTTCTTCGTTTTCTCGCCGAAGGTTCCGCCATCTTCATCTCTTGAATTCTACGTGTAGGAGGAGGCTGCGCTCAGAAATTCCTGCCAAATCCCTTTCCTTGTCCCCGCACGCCAGACCCACGCCATGTTGCGGTGAAGAGGATGCTTGAATAGCGCATAAAAAGGAGCTGGTGCAGGCGCGATTAGGGAAAGTCCTGGATGGCAACCTTTTTTTTTTTTTTTTGAATTTCAATCCGGTGATGAATGTTACCGAGATCTCAGAGATAGCGGGCCAACGGTGATCCTGCCTTGTATCAGTAGATTTTGCTAATGGATTTGAACTTTTTTTTTTGGAGGGTGTATTTATATTAATAACCAAAAAGACGCAAGAGAGTTCATACAAAAGGAAGAGTTATCTTATCAGCATCATCAATTATTTGACATACAGTATATGTGTTCATCTTTATGCTATTTACAGAGAAAAAATCCAAAATATCATCAATTAACAAACTATGAAGTTTTGCAGGTGGCTTCTCCAAAGAAATCACTCATTCCCGATGAAGGTTAGCTTCACTTACTATTCTTACTAGAAAATCCGCCGCTCTATTTTGTTTCCTGAAAATATGATTAATTTAAAATCTTTCAAAGGTATTAGCTAATGGATTTGAACTTCACTGGATATAAACCCCACCTTCGAGAATTACCTGACTGGAGATTCAGAATAGCTCTACAAGAAAAATGAAATTGTAAGAGCTGGTCGTGTCAAGACGGTACAATATATATATAATATATATTTCCATGTTTCCTTGAGGAATAGTACATAGCAGTAACTTTCCATTAGTTAGCAGCCGAGGGCAGATTCACTGAGACATGAGAGCATATTCCCTCCTTCCTCAAAAGTAGAGAGAGAGAGAGAGAGAGAGAGAGAGAGAGAGAGAGGGACCCAGAGAGGGGACAACCTTTTTCCTAGTTCCACTATTTGCTCCGTCTTCTTCTGCGTCTGCTATGTCTATAAATTCGTGCTCTGGGTCTCACTAGGATCCCATCTCCCTCCGTGAAACCTACCTCTTCCTGCCATAGCCATTGTTGGGAGTTGGGACCTGAAATCTCAATCAGCGGTCCGCTGTCGAGGGCAAAGGAGACGGGCATTTCGATAGAACGTTTCTGGGAGGCATCTAGCGGAGCAGGAAATTGTGGGCACAGAACCGATTGATCGACCGATGGCAATGCCGGCCCGGAATCTGGAGAAGATGGCGTCGATCGACGCGCAGCTGAGGCTTCTCGTCCCCGCAAAGGTGAGCGAGGACGACAAGTTGGTCGAGTACGACGCCCTGCTGTTGGACCGATTCCTCGACATACTTCAGGACCTGCACGGAGAAGATCTCAAGGAAACGGTACCTCCCTTCTCAAATCACCAAATGCCCGATTCTTGAAACAAGTTTGGGGATCTTGACGTTGTAGATTTACCCGGGAAATTTTTACGATGGCAGCATTTTTGTTTTAAGATTATTCGAACTGAGAATGGTGAATAGACATGCAACTGCATATCGTACCAATTGGAACTTCTTCGAAATCAATGAATGTTGTGAGCTTAGGTCGTGTGTTGTTCAGGTGACAATATTCTTTTTCTTGTTCTTTGGGGGGTGGGGAAAACACTTTTTTAGGTGCAAGAGTGTTATGAGCTCTCCGCTGAGTATGAAGGAAAGCACAATCCGAAGAAGCTCGAGGAGCTGGGCAATGTTCTGACCAGTCTGGACCCAGGGGACTCGATCGTCATCGCCAAGTCCTTCACCAATATGCTGAACTTGGCCAACTTGGCTGAGGAAGTTCAGATTGCTCACCGCCGAAGAAACAAGCTGAAAAAGGGCGATTTTGCTGATGAAAACTCAGCGACAACTGAGTCCGACATTGAGGAAACCTTCAAGAGGCTCGTGTTTGACCTGAAGAAGTCTCCCGAGGAAGTCTTTGATGCCCTCAAGAACCAGACAGTGGATCTTGTGCTTACTGCCCATCCCACTCAGTCAGTCCGTAGATCTCTCCTGAAGAAGCACAGCAGGTTTGTAATACACATGGACCTCCTTGATTGGCATTGTCGTCAATTACTTGTTATTTAATGGGTTTTCATGCTATCTTGCAGGATACGTGACTGTCTGGCCCAACTTTATGCTAAGGACATCACTCCAGATGATAAACAGGAGCTTGATGAGGCTCTCCAAAGAGAGGTAGAAACAGATCTCGTGGTTTGCATTGTCTCCTTTATTTTTCTGAAGTACTAGTTTGAAAGATTGATTTCCCCTTGAAGCTAACCCATCTTTGCATTACTAATATAGATCCAAGCAGCATTTCGAACAGATGAGATTCGGAGGACTCCACCAACTCCACAGGATGAGATGAGGGCCGGAATGAGCTACTTCCATGAAACTATTTGGAAGGGTGTTCCTAAGTTCTTACGCCGGGTTGACACGGCTCTGAAGAATATTGGAATTAATGACAGGGTCCCTTACAATGCTCCCATCATTCAGTTCTCTTCTTGGATGGGTGGTGACCGTGATGGTATAATCCTTTTCTATAGAAAATCACTGTTGCAAATAAATGGTTGCTTCCTTTGGTTCTTTTCTTTGGTTTATCTATTATCTGAATTTCTCGGGGCATATTGCAGGAAATCCAAGGGTGACTCCTGAGGTGACAAGAGATGTCTGCTTATTGGCTAGAATGATGGCAGCAAACTTGTATTATTCCCAAATTGAGGATCTCATGTTCGAGGTGATCCTTTCTGTTACTGTTTCCCATGTGCGACGTATGTCTTTTAAGGTAACAATTTGCCCATCAAAATCATCATTCATTACTGTTGTGCAGCTCTCTATGTGGCGTTGCAGTGATGAACTCCGGGTCCGTGCCGATGAACTACTCAGATCTTCAAAGAGAGATGCAAAACACTATATTGGTAATCCTGAATTTCCCCGTAGTAGATTGCTTTTATTTATTTTACTGTCTTCCACTATTTGATTTTTCTTCCATTCTCAGCTAGTATTCTTTTCCGCACATTATGATCTCTAATGTCTGCTTACAGAGTTCTGGAAGCAAGTACCACCAAACGAACCATACCGTGTAATTCTTGGCGACGTGAGGGACAAGCTCTATCAAACAAGAGAACATTCTCGCCAATTACTGGCCCATGGTGTCTCTGACATTCCTGATGAAGCAACCTTCACCAATGTCGAGCAGGTAAATCCCATCTTTTGAGCTCCTCATTTAACTCCATTTGATTATGATGTCATTGGACCAATGAGGTGATGATGTAACCAGTTTTTCTCTCTATGAGTTTGCTGCTATCTGTACTGATCAATAGATTGCTTTTCTTTGATTTTCTGTGCAGTTTTTGGAACCTCTTGAACTATGCTACAGATCGCTCTGTTCATGCGGTGACCACCCAATTGCTGATGGGAGCCTCCTTGATTTCCTCAGACAGGTCTCTACCTTTGGTCTCTCCCTCGTGAGGCTCGACATCAGACAGGAATCTGACAGGCACACAGATGTTCTGGATGCAATCACCCAACACCTGGAGATTGGGTCCTACAGGGACTGGTCAGAGGAGAGACGTCAGGAGTGGCTCCTTTCAGAACTCAGTGGGAAACGCCCTCTTCTTGGTCCTGACCTCCCAAAAACCGAGGAGATTTCTGATGTTCTAGACACGTTCCATGTTCTGGCCGAACTTCCAGCCGACAGTTTTGGAGCTTACATCATTTCAATGGCAACTGCCCCTTCTGATGTCCTAGCTGTCGAGCTGTTGCAGAGGGAGTGCCGTGTCAGGCAACCTCTGAGGGTGGTCCCCCTGTTTGAGAAGTTAGCTGATTTGGAGGCTGCTCCTGCTGCTCTGGCCCGTCTCTTCTCAATAGACTGGTATAGAAACCAAATTGATGGAAAGCAAGAGGTCATGATCGGTTACTCGGATTCTGGTAAGGATGCGGGAAGATTGTCTGCAGCATGGCAATTATACAAGGCTCAGGAGGAGCTCATTAAGGTTGCAAAACAGTATGGTGTCAAGCTTACGATGTTCCATGGTAGGGGTGGGACTGTGGGACGAGGAGGTGGCCCAACTCACCTTGCTATCTTGTCTCAGCCACCCGACACGATCCATGGGTCACTGCGGGTTACAGTTCAAGGAGAGGTTATTGAGCAGTCTTTTGGGGAGGAGCACCTGTGTTTCCGAACCCTACAGCGTTTTACGGCTGCTACACTAGAGCATGGGATGCACCCGCCAGTTGCTCCCAAGCCCGAGTGGCGGTCCCTAATGGACGAGATGGCTGTTGTTGCCACTGAAGAGTATCGATCTATTGTTTTCAGAGAGCCCAGATTTGTTGAGTACTTCCGCCTGGTACGAGAATTTTCTCATCCTTTGTCCTCATACCAGTTTACTGTTTCTTACATGGAAAATGCACCAACTTCCTCCAATTCTTTGATTTGAAATTACTTCTCCCAAGGTGCAGATCCACCCCTTATACGGCATTAAAACTTGTTATCTTCATGAAAAATAAGAAGGACAACTAAACCAGGACATACTTAATGTGAAATGAACTAAAGATGTTGACTGCAATCCGAAGCAATTTTTGGGACAAGTTTCTTCGGCAGGCTGCTCTTGCCGTAGTCTACTACTGAACAAAGATCTTAACACCTGTTTCATAAATGAAGTATGGAAGCTTCATGCAATTTTGTTTGGGTGTTACTCTGATTTCTCAATGCAGAATAGTCTTAGATGTTTAAATCGTGAAACATGATATGATTGTTGTATAGTCCTGAATGATCTTGAATCCATTGAAAGACAGTAGATCTGATGAAAGGAGTTATTTCCTATGTTAGGCTACACCCGAACTTGAGTATGGTCGAATGAACATTGGGAGCAGGCCATCAAAGAGGAAGCCCAGTGGAGGGATCGAATCACTCCGTGCCATTCCATGGATCTTTGCATGGACGCAAACGAGGTTCCACCTTCCTGTGTGGCTTGGATTTGGGTCAGCCTTCAAGCATGTGATCGAGAAGGATGTCAGAAACCTCCACATGCTGCAGCAGATGTACAACGAGTGGCCATTTTTCAGAGTCACGATCGACCTGGTTGAGATGGTCTTTGCCAAGGGTGATCCAGGGATTGCTGCGCTGTATGACAAGCTACTCGTTTCAGAAGATCTCTGGTTGTTTGGACAGAGATTGAGGATCAACCATGAAGAGACAAAGAAGCTTCTTCTTCGGGTACAGTTCCCATGTCAGAAATTCTGTTTTTTTTAAAAAAAAAATTATATGTGTAATTTTATTAAATTGCGTTAGTGTTGGGATAAATGGTTGAGTCAGTAACAGAAATTTTCTTTTAATTCCTTGTTTTCTAGGAATACAGAATTCTTTTGATGATACGCATGGGTCGGAATAAGCTCACATGTATCTCTTCCTATCGTTTCAGGTTGCGGGTCACAAGGATCTTCTCGAGGGAGACCTCCAACTGAAGCAAAGGCTCCGCCTCCGTGACTCTTACATCACAACCCTCAACGTCTGCCAAGCCTACACTTTGAAAAGGATCCGGGACCCAAACTACAACGTGAAGGTGCGGCCCCACATCTCCAAGGAGATCCTGGAGTCCACAGGCTCGAGCAAGCCCACAGATGAGCTCGTGAAGCTGAACCCGACCAGTGAGTATGGCCCGGGCCTGGAGGACACCCTCATCTTGACGATGAAGGGCATTGCTGCTGGGATGCAGAACACTGGCTAGGCCATATCATGAGTTCTTCATCCTCTATGGTTAAGATACATCCGATGTTTGATTCAGCCAGCCCACTGAAAAATACTATAATCGACTGATTAGCTAGCTGTCGTCTGAAGCCGGTGTGTGTTTGTCTAGTCATACACCCCTGGGTGGAAGAACTCTTCAGTGAAGGGAAACCATCACTGAATATGCTGTTGTTAAGCCAGATACCGTGATATAATAAATTCTAGTCCCCTTTTTTGTCTTGAATGGCTCTCTGAATTTCATACGAATCATGAAGCACTGCACGACCATGAGGCATATGGATAACTATTCTGTGTGTATTTGGAGACAAGAAGATGACGGTACCAGTGCTCTAACCAATGAACAAGAAGAAAAAGATTCAAGATGCAAACTGTGCATCGTACCTGACCGGCACCGGTACACATCATTTTTTGTTCCCGATTTTGTGAGTGAAGTGAGATGGATTGATGACGGGTTCGGAAGTTTGCTTCCATTCCCATTCAATCCAACACTGGAGGGACTTCAGCAGCTCTGCCATCTCTCAACCGTAACAACAAGGCATCAGATCAAGTCAAATTGATCTCATCCCTCTGAAACTGGCTATTCTGTCTTCATGGATATTCTAATCTGGAACTGTTCCAGTGAATCTCTCTTGCTCTCAGAAACCATAATCTCTCTAGTTTTGGATTCTGTTGATCCCCATAGACCTGCATCGACAATCAATCAACCTCGCCCTCTATATGCTAATCTTCTGGACAGGGTCTAGGCAAGAATTCTCCCACCACTGTACAGTTGCTCGGCTCCTTGTTACTCTGTAAAGTGAATGATCTCAAACTTTCTGCAGATCCATGACACTGATGCTTGAGCTTTCAAAAGTAGTATTATCTAAACACAAGTGGGCTTCCAAAGAAGAAAGTGGAGTAATGGACTCCGATTCCATGGTAGATTATGAGGTGGGTGGACTGGGATTTCCGGTGGTGGTGGGCCGGCCTTGCCTGAAACCCACTACTAGCTAGCTAGCGTTTGACCAACGCTAACCATATTTTCCCCCTCCGGAAAAAAATTTTCCGTTTATTCTTTTTTACATGGCCAATCAAATTTTAATAAATTATAAATAACTTCTTTTTCCTTTTCCCAAATTATTATTATTCACATAAAAAATCCCATATAATTATTAGTTAATTAGTAATAATATATAAATAATTAATTAAATAAAAAAGCGTCGTCAGCTACAGCTACAACACCAACCCCTCTCTACATGAACACGAATAACAAAAGCACCCCCCCCTCTCTCTCTCTCTCTCCCTCTGAGCTTCGAGTATTCGGCGATCGACCGTCCCTGAAATGGCGAACAGCAATCTCCCTCGCAGAATCATCAAGGTTCGTTCTTTCCGACCTCTTCTCCTGTCGATCCCTCTCTCGGTTCTTCTGATAGCCGTGCTTTTCAGCTCCAGTTTAGTTATGCACAATTCTTGTAGAGTGGGGACTTTGGGAGGTCTGCCTCGTTTCTAGATGTTTCTCTCGTGTCGTACGTTGCAGACAGATGAGCTGATGCGGCTCTCTTTGACTCGTTTTCACTGTCTTGATGGTGAATTGTTGATTGGTTCACCTTGGAGATGGGGGATGTTTATTTGGGCTCTGTGGCGGTCCTAGTGTGCAGCGAATTATATATATATATATATATATTTTGTGTTGTTTCCTTTGAGTTCGCTTGTGCTTTTATGTTACGCTGCTCTACTTCACTGCACGGACTGGCTGCAAACTCTGTGGAAATGAAAATGGTTCGATACATTGATCTTGCTTTGTCTTAATATGGAATCAATGTGTTGGTGAAGCGATTGGTTTTTTTTTTTTTTTTTTTGGGTGTGGGGGTGGGGTTGTGGATTTTGGATAAATCCAATTTCATATATTCACAGCTTTCACATGGTAATGGAATTGGAATATGGTTTATTTCTACGGGTGAAAGATTGTTTTCTTGTTAGTTGTAACTAATCTTGTTCTTTTTTACTTTTCAGGAAACTCAACGTCTTCTCAGTGAACCAGGTAAACTATAATTGTATCCTTGACCCCTTTTTTTGGTTGAAGTTCATCTTATCTGCCACCTGTTTGGGATGGAATATTGTTTCTGTTTAGGGAATCTAGGGTTCTTTCATTTGATAGCTCATAGTGTAACGTTGAGCTTCTCATTTTTGCTAATATTCAGGAACTTACTAACTGAATTCTCTGTGGTTCAGCTCCTGGAATTAGTGCCTCACCTTCAGAAGACAACATGAGATACTTTAATGTAATGATTCTTGGTCCTACACAGTCTCCTTATGAAGGTACTGATTTAAACTCTGCCTGTTTCAGTATCTTATGGTTGTTGAAGTGCAAGGATGAATGCATAACTACTGAATTTTCTGTGTGTGGATCGTGCATAAATTTTAAATAGAAGATATCGATTGGCTGTCCTCTGGCTTACATCAGTCTGTCTCTTTTGAAATGATTTTCTTGAGTCTTCCCTAATTCAACCAAAATTCATTAAGAAAGAAGGTTATGATTCTTAAGATCCTCTGGCACCAACCTTTATGTACTTAATGACCCAGATATCAGGCTAAGATATATGCTTCTCTGATCTAATTTAAGTGATGAGAAAATTTCCTTTACTAATAATACTTGGAAAACAGATATTCTAATAATATTTTTTTCTGCGATCCTTCATTCATCCTTCCTGCCTCTGAATCACTAACATTTTGAAATCTTGGGATCTGTCTTACTCTGACCTCTTTGATATATTTCACCTTTCTTGTCCCTGGCTATACTTACAGATTGTCATCTTCAGACTTTTGGTAGAACATTGCTACCTATATCTGCATATCTGCACATTACCATCAATTTTGATGTTGTTTTTGTTGGCTGAATATTTTCTTACTGGAACCAAGAAAGATGCAAAAGTTGGAGTTGAAAATGTGCTTGGGGGTGCCTTGCTTCACCTAATACTTTATTTATGGGAAGCTTTATCCACTGAGCAGCATCCTAGGGATTGTATCAGTTTGGGAATTACAACTTTTGGTGATGAAGTTGAAGATTCTTAACTTTTTTTGTTCATGTGTGATATCTTTGTTTAGGAGGAGTCTTCAAGTTAGAGTTGTTTTTACCAGAGGAATATCCAATGGCTGCACCTAAGGTGATTGATCTAAACTGTTTTTTTTTAGTGGGTTTACACTCACTGCATTTTTGCCCTCTTTGGTTTCACATTAAGTGCTACAGAGATATGGCTGTCCTATTAGAGTTGAATTTCTTTTTCTTCTTTCTGATCCTGTAAATGATGATTGGTAGTGGGAGTGAAACTGAATGCGCTTTGTCATACCTTGTCTTGGTCAATGGAGTAGAATGGCTTGAAATTTATTAGATGGGAGGATTTGAGTAAATTCAATCGTTACAAAGAAATGGATTGCCTTTTTTGGTCATATATGATAGCGCGTTGTGGCATTACACCTGAAGTTTTAAACAGATTGCATCTGACGTGGGCACAATTATATTTAACGGATTTTGGATGAAATATTTATTACTTTAGGACTCAATCTGATAAGATGTCCCCTATTCTTTTAGCATTTCCATAGTATTGGAGCTCAAATTTGACAGTGTCTTCTTGACTTGGTTGTACACTTGACAAACTTCATAGTCAAGTGAATGACCCTTTTGAGTGCAAGCATTCAAGAAAGAGAATCGGGAAGGAAGGAAACAACAGAATGGATAGTAATATTAACTGTTGTAATCACAACTTGGATGATTGCATGATATTGTCTTTTAGGCTACATGTACAAACTGAATTAGAAGGTTTTATTAGCTGAACAAATTGGTATTGGTACTCAGAAAAAAATTGGTATTGGTAGACAAGCAAAAGAAAAGCTTGGTATTGGCAATTAGCACTGTCGTCACTTTTATCTATTTGAACGGGAGAAGTGAAGGGGCAGATGTAATGGAAGTAGCTGGACATTTTCCATCAGTTCTCAATTGAGGGATTAGTTTGCCACTGTTTCACACTGCATATCATGATTGATTGCATTATTGGAATTATTTGAAGTTTTCCATCATTCCATCATTGTTTGTTTTTGCCGTATCTCTGCTATTCAAATGATCCTAAGATTTGGTTCATGAGCCAGGTTCGGTTTCTCACTAAAATATATCACCCTAACATTGACAAGGTAATGTTTGTCCAGTTCATATCTTCTCTTTATAAGCTCTGAATGTATTGGTTTGTGCGTAACAACTATATCCATTCATTCAGCTTGGAAGGATATGTCTTGATATCTTGAAAGATAAATGGAGCCCTGCACTGCAGATTCGGACTGTGCTCTTGAGGTATCATGATAAATTAACAGTTTTCAATTTGAGAGGCAATTGTATAGTATGCTGACAATTATAACATTGTATGAAACTGCGCATGGTTAAATATCAGGCTGGAGTTGACAATCACATGGGGAGAAGTTGGTTAACATTTTTTTTTTTGGCCTTCAATTCTTGCTGGAAAAGATGTCCACTTAATCTCGTCTTTCTATTGGCACAGTATACAAGCTCTTCTGAGTGCACCAAATCCTGATGATCCACTTTCAGAAAACATTGCTAAGCACTGGAAAACTAATGAGGCCGAAGCTGTCGAGACAGGTAAAAGATTTAACGGTTTATTTACATTTTTTGTTTCGATCCGGTGGTCATTGAGCTGTAATAAAGGTATCTGTTACATCTTCGTCAATCTGTCTCATGCATGGTGTGTTAAAAATGGACTTTGCAGCAAAGGAATGGACCAGATTGTATGCTAGTGGGGAGTGAAGCTGAGCAAGACATTGTTTTACACCCTCAGATGCCTACATTTTAAGCGGTCCTGCATCGGGTTCGAACTGAATGTTGTGGAAGTATTAATGTTGAACATACGAAACATGACAGTGTTTGGGAACCCCCCACACTTGGAAAGTATGCTTGTTAAAATTTTAATTTCCATTTATCGAGGTTTCAGGGGCAAGTGCTTGCTGGATCTCCGTATAACAATTCCACTTGATAAAGTTGCTGCAGTAGGTGGGCCTTAAATGAGAGATTGGAAAAGGAATTGGCCATGTCATTGAGTTCCTCGGAACGCTCAAAATACTTTAAATGAGCCGAGCTGATGGTATGGTGTAGTAGAAAACTGGTGTGTGCTGTTTGGGCCGATGGGTGTCCCAAGAGTACATTTTAGCGATGCTTGCCGAGTCGGTGCGATGGTCATCGTCTTCATAGGGTCGGGCCTGGTCCCTTTCTCTCATTTCGGTGTCGGTGATGGAACCTGAAATGGGTTGGCTGGTATCGGTTGGATTCACTCGAGTAACATTTATGGGGGGGCAGGCGGGGGCTCAGAGTCAAATCAACCAAGGGCATTAAATGGGTCCTCGGATTCTCTCTTCTCTGCAAAAATGGCAGGCTCTGACAAAATTTGGAAGATGGAGAAAGGGGAACCAAAGAAAAAGAGCGGGCAGAGGTCTGATTCTTGAAGACTGATGATGGATGGTGGGAATGCACATCAGCACATGCACAGCAAAGCGAAGCCGCAGGACACAACGGCTAGTTTCATCTCATAAAAGTTTCCTTTATAATCAATCAATCAATCGGGCAGTGCTCATCAGAGCGAGCAAGAAGGTTGATAAAGGAAGGATGGGAGAGAGCAGAATCAGGATGTTGAATAGAGATCCTCCTCCTCCCTCTTCTTCTTCTTCTTCTTCTTCTTCTTCTTCTTTCCTTAATTTTGAAATTTTAATTTTTTTATTTTCCGTCGAGTCTTTTAATTAATTGTCTTTCAGTTTCAGCAGGCCGGGCAGAAATCCTGCAACTTTGAGAGGGGCAGAGGTGTAGTGGGGTGGCGTCAGGGGGGGAGAGGGTGCCGTACGAACCGAAGTGCGTTGCTGGCAACGTTCCACGTACGTCCTTCGCTATGCGGCTCTCTCTCTCTCTCTCTCTCTCTCTCTCTGAGTCTCTGTGGTCCGAAGGAAAAATAATAAAAGAAAGAAAGGGTCACATTTTCACCGCTGCCCCCACAGTAATAGTACTTGCCCGCTCGGGGGGATAATGATGGGAGCTTTGAGTAGCCGACAAATTTAGTGCTTTGCAACGTAGCTAGCGTGTTAGGGCACGTGCATTTATTTATGAGTTCAATTGTATTATTATTCAATGGGGGGCTTCCCCCATCCCGTCCTCCTCTCTCATCCATCCTTCGATTAGATCGGCTAATTTTGTCCCTTCCCGGGGTATTTTGTCTTTTCACCCCCCCCCTTGCCCCGTCGATCACGAAGGAACTTCCCACGCAGGGTTTCTTTTCGAACGGATTTAACTCACTCGGTGGTAGAAGGTTGTTGGATTGGATCTCCCGTGTGCTTTGCCTGGCGTCCGAAACTGCGTCGGTAGTAGAGGGTTTCCCAGCTAAAACTCTTTTAAGACCAACGATGCCTGCTGGGGTCCTTTTGTCCACGCTGGCCTATTAAAAATTAAATCCCTTTTCATATAAAAACTTAATCTTTATGTAATTTTCACTCTATCATGTGATATTTTAAACACTCATTTTTACTCTTAATAACTATTTACGAGTCGAATATTTTTTTAGTATCAAATGAGAGGATAATTTGATTATTTATCATTAAACACCCATTTTTAACTACTTTTTTATGAGTTTGGTAGGTTTTTTTTTCTAGTCTCGATCGAACCATGAGGACAAGTGATCATGAGATGAGCTGATAATTCTCTTTCGTGCTTGAATTTAATATCAACTTATTATCCCGAGTTAAATTTCTGGATCCGGATCAGGAGGACGTTCCAGTTCACTTACTCTAATATTATATTAAATTATTATAAATTTATAAAAAAATTTAACTTACTTTTATATAAAAATATAAAATTAATAAATAATAATATATAATCTTTTTATTTAATCGATATAGATATAAATAGGAGTGCAAATGGTGAGCCTAATTCTTGCAAGTGCAAGAGCAGCAAGTGTTTACAAAAGGGGATGGCCTCTTCGGCATTATTATCCCTTTTAGAGAGGAGGAGAAAGAGCGTGGAGGAAATAGATGACAATCATCGTATCGTATCATAATCGTAAGTCTGATCATCGAACATCCATTTTGATCTCTAATTTTCACCATCAATCTCTTAATTAATCATTTCATCTGGTCGTGACTTGGAATACGCACGTGTGTGAGTGAGTGTGTGTGTACGAAAGGGATTTTTTTTTCCGACTTATCCCAACAAAATCAAACATCACCCAAAGACACACACACGAGAAGAAAAAAGGCATACTTTCTAATATATCTCAATCAGCACTTTCAAATCGAAGTGAATGAAGCAGAGCCCTCCCCCCCACCAATAACCGCAAAAACAACTATCGAGTAGTTGGGCTCTGAAGAAGACGATCTTTGCCCCCACCAACAACAATGGATAGATAATGAAATCAAACCATCATGGATTAAACAACTCGGGAACTTGTCTTCTACGCATGTGGGATGGGAACCCCCTCTCATTGACCAATAAACCTCATTTCGTATTGCCACCATGAATGAATGATGACAATTCACTATATAATAATAATAATAATAATAATAATAAAAAAGGGGCGGGGACGATGGGCCATTCTGTACATGTATTTGTATTATTAAATGCGTAGGTCCACGAGTAGCTTTCAGGGCTCACAGAACACAAGTCACCATCGCCACCCCCACCACCCCGCAACCGCGCATTTTAGCGCCGGCCCAATTTCCACTCTGTCTCTTGTTTTCTCTCTTTTTTTTTAATAGTAAATCCCATTTTAATTTAAACGGAATAATAATGTTTTTCTCTTTTTTTTTTCCTGAACTAAAGGAGTGCTAATTTGGGGGTCTATTTTAAGAGGTTTGGGATCGTTTTGTTTAGTGAAATAAATTATTTGAATTTTTTTTCCCCTGGGTTGGATTGCTGCAGTTAGGTAAGGGAAGAGCTGTATAGTATAAGTGTGGGAAAAGGCAAAACTTAATTTGCCCCACCTACACTACAACCACACATGTGAATGTGAATACTATTGGGAGACAACCCAGAGGGCCAAAAAGACCAAACCAATAGTGACTGACAGACTCCCATGACTAATTGAATCCCTTTGCAACAGAAGTGTGTTCTCTCTTCTAGGAAGCCCGCAATGAGGATTAATTCCCTTTCAAGCACACAAGGTTGATGATGATGTTAGTGTGGATTGACAAATGGAACAGTTTAGTGGGGTTGGGGATGGCAGTGGGAGTTGAGGTTTTGTTTTGGCGTATGCTCTTCTCTCTCTCTCTCTCTCTCTCTCTCTCCTTTCATTATCATCATCATCTTCTTCTTCTTCTTCTTCTTGTTTCTGTGGTTTTCTCCTCTTTTCTTCTCCCCTTCTAATCAGTTCACAAGATGACAGAGAGGAGCAGTGAATTGCATCAAACCCCACAAAGTCCACGTACCTTCCCCGCACTATAAGGAAACCAACCTTGCTTTAAAGACACGTACCTTTACGTTCTTCAACAGGATCTGTGACCTTTTTTCAGCCTGTGTGTGTTGTGTTGTGTCCCCATTCTCACCCCCAATTACGACCAAACTAACCCCCGCTTGAAAAATGGGGAAATGACATGCAGCCGAGGCAGCACAACACCGCTGTATGAGGTGAACATACACAGAGAGACAAAAGGCCAATAGCAGCAACAATAAGATTGAAATGGAGAAATGGGAAGAGCACAAGAAAATTTGGGGAATTCTGATTACTGAATGATGGATAAAAATTGATTCACAAGAAGGAATAGAGAAAAAACTATATAAGAAAAAAACCGAAAGGAAAAGAAACGAGCAACAATCTTCGGTAGGAAGAAGAACGACATATTTGATCCCTCTGTTTCACCAATCCAGCTCCAGTACCCACCAGCCGTATCCAAGCCTCTCGCCCAGGGCTCCAATGACCCAAATCTTGACATATATAAATGTACAGTACAGAGTCCCCCTTGTCCTAACAAGCTCCCTCTCTCTCTCTCCATTCATCTAAAATGTAATCAGAGCATCAACAGTTCTACGTGTTATCAGGTTTCCCCATCAACTCAGCTGAAATATGCGTATTCAAAGGATGAGGAAAACGGAATTAAAAAAAAGAGAGAGAGAGAGAAGGGAGAGAGAGAGAGAGAGAGGAGACATAAAACAGGAACCACAGAGAGAGAGCAATGGAGGAATGAAAGAATCAAATTAACTGGCCAAAAGTAACTAAGCTATCTCTCTCTCTGTCTCGGTCTCTCTACTTCTAGTGCTCCTCTCACGGCCCATCAAGGGAGATTATTGTGTAGATTATGTCACAGGTATCTGCTCAATCCTTACAGGTTGGGAGAAATGAAGATTTGTGCAGATGGACGGTGGAAGGAACTGACTGGGAGGGAGTTCACGCCAAGGGCAGCAGATGACAACAAGGCAAAAATGGCAGAGAGGCAAGCCAAATGACTCTAAATGAGCTCTATAAGCTATAATGCCTCACTGAATGTTCCAGCACCTCCTGACTTGGGCAAACAATCTCCTTCACTCGATTACCATTTTTGTATATCTTGAACGTGGGTACGATCCTCGCATTCTCTGCACTTGCAATAACTGGGCATTCTTCAACATCAACCTTCAAATGAAAGATGAGTCAGCATGATGAGAATGGATTCATGTTTTGCATTTTTTTGGCATATGTAAGAAACAAGTTAATGCGATTGTACCTTGAGAAAGTTCACTGACGGATAGCGACTGCAAAGTGTATCTAGAAAAGGTGAAATCTGTTTGCATTGCTGGCTTGAAGCTGCTTTGAAGTGCACCACAGAAACCCCTGTGTTTCCATTTCTTCTCTCACATCAGAGTTAAGAAAATTGGACCAATAAAGTAATACTTTCAAATTATCAGTAGCTCAAAACCTGGTAGTGAGATTGCCGCCTTGAACTGTTCAAGGTTTGATACTTCTTCCACATCACCACCAAACTGCATGTTGACCACCTCTTCCCCAAGAGATTTCTTCAATGCAACTTGAGCATGGAAAAGAGATTCAGCGACTTCCTTGTCATCGGGCAGCTCCCTTCTAAGAACTTCATAATCTCTCACAGCATCTGCCCACTTTTCCAACTGCAATGTTAATAGAAGTCCAAAATTAGTTTAAAATGAGTCGAACAAAGCAGTACTGGTAGAATATTGGACCGTAGGTAATACTTTGCTCATAGAGGCAGCCCGCCTAAGAAGAGCTTTTGTATAATTGGGTTGGATCTTTATGGCGTTGTTGCAATCTTCGATGGATCGCTCCCAGAGACCAAGCTTAAACCAACAAGCTGCTCTATTGCAATAGAGAACAGAGTTCAAAGGATCTACTTTGAGGCCCTCTCCGTATACGGAGCAAGCTTCAGTAAACCTTTCAGATTTGAAGAGATCATTCCCACGCGCTCGAGCTCTAGATATCAATCTGACATTCCTCAGAAGTCCTGAAACCTCTAAATTCTGAGGATCAATTTGTCCAGCTTTCTCAGCAGTGGAAACTGCACAATCAAATCTGCAAGGCATACCCCATCAGTACCCACTCTCTCTGCCATCTAAAATCCCAAGTCTCATTCTAATTAGAATTTTTCAAGCTCACCTTCCCAGAGCCATCTCCATCTGGGCAAGGACAAATGTCAGGTAAGCCTCAGAGAGCATCCCAAAGAACTGTGTCTGTGCGCAAGAATCAATATGTGATCCTAACTTAGGGACATTCTTTAGGCTTGACTGAGCCTCTTCAAGATGGTGGAGCTTCAAAAGGGCTTCCACTCTACACATAAAGAGCTGTAAATTTGATTGAAACTGGTTCAGCCAACATAAGCATTTTCCCCACCTAGCAAACCTCAAGAATTCTTTGGAAACAATAAAAAAAGTTACCTGAGGAGAAAAGTCTGCTCCAGCTGCAATGGCTGTGTCAGCTTCCTTCAATGCCATTTTCCAGCAACCAACTTTACGTGCATCAGCACATTTAAGCAGGTGCCTTTCCACTGTCTGTAGCTTAGAAAGCTCAACCTGATCAGGTTTCTGTTCCAAGGCACGCAGGTGAGTCTTGGCATTCTCGACCTGCCCTAATCTGCCAAGGCACCAATTCCAATTAAACTATATAGTGTCAAATGGGAAAAAAAAAAGTTCATCAAGACAGAGAAGAGGCCCAAGCCATAGCAACAGACGCATTGCCTTGATAGCAAGGTCACTTCAATACATAATGAGAATTAAATACCAGGAAAGTTCATAGATAAGGGAGATGGGGATGGCAACCAGTTTACAGTGCTTGCCTCTAAAACAAGTCCAAAGCAGGCATATTCCCGATAAATTTTGCAATGACACCATCGGAAACATCTTTATCCAGAATATTATAAGATACCACCAACACAGTATGATGGGAAACATCCCAATGAAACCCGCAAGGCAAAACTTAATCAGAATGGAATCAACAAAGAAATCAGCCCAGAAGCCACAACAAAATAGCCACAGGAAAATTCAAAAGCTGAGATCAAACAAAGAGAAATCTGGATCTTGGAAGCTTTTTGGTATGAACAAGTTGAAAACTTTGAGCCGACTACAGATCCACTGATCTCAACAAGCAACCTGAACTGAATCTTACCTAATAAAAAGAGATACCAATCTTTGATGCGCCCTACAGTACTTTGGATCCAAGTTTATTGCCACTTCGCACTCCTTCACGGCCTCTGCCATCTGCCCCAGACACATAAGTGCAGCAGCACGGTTGCTTCGGTAAGCTGCATTGCCTGGTGAAATAGAGATAGCCTTATCGTAATGTCCCAAAGCCTCCAAAAATTGCCCCTTCCTGTAGTGTTCGTTCCCTACTCTCTTCAGCTCCTCTGGATCTGATGCGGCCCCAGCGGTCCGCCTAAATGGCTCTCCTCCATATCGGTAAACACTTGGAGAACCCGGTGGAACCGACTCAACTTTTGCTGGGCTCACACTGCTTCCCCCGCCTCGGATTATGCTCCCATGTCCATAATTTCCCGTGCCTGAACCAAGGACGTCAGTCCTGGAAGTCCGTGGTGTGGCCATGCCTGTCTTAAGGATCCTACCAGAAGGACAGATATTGCCGGTTGGAAGGACGTTTAACGGCGGCGAATTCACCGAGCTCTGCCCCGAGTAGGCTGCAGGGTGAGTGCTAACCGTCTCGGATCTCGTCGGACCTAACGCGAAGTTCCGTGCCGTCTTTCCAGATCCGGCAGTGGGGCTGTTCTCGCTAGAACAGGAAAGCTCCCCGGAGTGGCTCTTCTGGGCCGATTCGGGCCGTCTCGGAAGCTGTTCCGGCCCTTTCCTGCCGGAGACGGATCCGGACGAGCTGGAGCTGCTGGTGGTGGCAATGATGGAGAGCCCGCTCTGACGCGTCCGAAGCGGGGAAACGGGAGACCCGAGATCGAGTTCACGGAAATCGGGCTTGTTCACTTCGCAACCCAGTGAGTCGCGGAACCGATCCGACAGCTTGTCAATGCCGGTTTCAGGTTTACCGGAATGCGACATTTCTGCTCCCCTCTCGACGTGAAATCAGTAGCTGCCTCCGCCCCTCCCCCTTCCTCTCCCCACACCAAGCTCGCTCTCAAGCTCCTGTTTTAGGGCTTCCTGGAGGTGTCTCTCTCCTACTTCAACAATGTCATTCAATGCAATGGCAGCAGAGCCGAGTAACAGCTGAACGGAGAGACGAGCACAGGAATGGAGTCTCTGAAGAAGAGGAGGAAGAAGACATGAGAAAGAAAGAGGAGGAAGAGGAAAGAGAGACGGAGATAGGGATCTCGTGATACGAAGGAGGAAGCAAGGAATGAATGTGAGCGTTTGAGAAGAGAGAGAGGGGAGGGAGAGAAGTCACTGCTGTGAAGTATGGAGAGAGAGAGAGAGAGAGAGAGTGCGAAGAAAGAGAGAGAGCTTAGACTTACGCAGATTGAGAGAGAGAAGGTGTTTGAAGAGGAGATGAGAGGAAGAAGAAAGAAGTGAGAAGAGAGAAGAAGAGGGGTAGAGAGAGAGGGAAGGGAAGAGAATTTTTTTTATTAATTTATTTCATATTTCTTATTCTTGCTCGCCAAGTTCAACTGCTGGGCTGGCTGGGTGGCTGGCTGCTTCACGAGACAGCTTTCAATCCCTCCGGCTATTCCCCTCACCCCCTTACCCTTTTTTTTATGGATAATATTCAGTATTAGAGTAAATAACTGATTTATGGGAGGATATATTATATGATATGTGATTTATCATTAATTTTTAAATGTCGATTCTCAATAGTTTCGAACCATAAAATTAATTTTTAAGATGATGCTCGGTGCTATTAGGTGTTCCTACTTCCTAGATTCATTAACACCCATTTTTTCTTTAATTTTTTAGGGGGGAAAAATGAAAATTGCTATTATTTGGCATTTTTATTCTATTAGCCATACATATAACCTTCCATCGGTTGCTTCTGTTTACATCTTCTCCACTGCTTTGACCACTCTCACCGCAAGGAGCGTGGGGTATACCCTCTTCCGTATTGAAGGTAATATATATATATATATATACATATATTCACTCGATTGGATTCAATGTGATCCCCTTTTTGTTGTACATGCTATTATTTATAAATGCACAAACACAACTTGTAACTTACCCCTTCTATCCTTAAGTCAAAAAGTGCTCATTTTACTGCACCTTTCTTGCATTTCTTTCTTTGACTATTGAGTTATCAGTATAATTTTATAAAATTTAGTTATTTTATTCATATAAATAATATTTTTTAGTGACAAATTATCTAAATATTTCTTTGCTATTAGGATTTTGTACTCATTAATATGCTACTCAACCACTTATATAGTAAGAGCTTTTTTTTCTCTCTTTTGTTTTACCTATCTTCTACTTTAAAGTTGCATGAAAATGTCAATATACACGTATTAAAAAATAAAACAGTTACAACAAACCTTTCATAATTTAATGATAGTTACAAGGATATAGATAATGTCTCGAGCATCCCACCCAATGCGAACCTTTTAGTTATGATTAACATGAACAAATATGCACAATTATATAAGATAAACGTTATGCGTAAGTTTTATTATTTTAATTGATAAAATACAGACTCGCATGTATGTTACATCAAATTGATTATCAATCCCATTAAGGATTTATTAATGTTTGACCTTGCAATTTATCACTAATTTTGTTTTTTTTTCTCGTTCTTCTTTTTTCCTGGGTAGAGTGAGTGCAATTCGTGATTATTACGTTAATCCTTCCATATATACGGTGAGCTGATTAATTAAGTACGGAGGGACGTGGAATTAACTCCCCCGCCAAGTTCCGCGCGTGGGGGGGTGGGGGGTTACGAGCTCGTGTGTGCTACGGCGTTTAAGCTGATCTCATCTCAGGACCCGAACTCCGTTTTCATGATGCACCGAATTCTACCGCACTTTCGGGACGGTTCACGTTCCTCTACGTCGCTCCCCCACCGATACTGAGACACACCCTCACCACGTGGCAACAGTCTCTCGACTTGGCCGGTCTATCTCCAGCCAAAACAGAAATGTTTATACTCAACGATGGCATGGCATCTTATGCCATGGTTGCAAACCTTTTCCGTTCAATATAAAATTGATAGTAGTTAATTTTTAATTATTAAAAGTAAAAATATTAAATATTTAATGAGTCCTAAAAATTTTTAACAAACCCTAAAAATAGTTATTATTTGATATAAAATAAAATAAAATAAAGATTTACTGATATAATATAATTATTATATAAAATATTTTTTCAAGACAACATTTTTTAAAAGGAAATTAAAGAAAAAGAAGGTTTGGTTAAAAGTAAGATAAGAAAATTTATAAGGTCAATTTTTTATATGAATTCCCATTTTCTTCTTACTCATAATATATAATTTTTTTTAATATTGATTATATCAAGTATCGTAATAGTTGACTGATCTATTGAATGGTATATTATATAGTATAAAACTCATCATAAATACCAAAATATTGATTTCTAAGAGTTTTAAACCTGGACATATTTTAGGGTGTGTGTTATTAATCTATCAGGTTGCTAATCTCATTTTCTGCAAAGGAATTTAAAAGAAAAAAAAAAGAGAGAGGAAAGGAAAGGAAAAACAACAACCAAACAAACAAAAGGAGGAAAGAACAAAATCCAAGCTGGCAAGCTTTAGAGTCTTCTGAAGTTTCTGGGAGGGCACGAGAAAACAATCCGTCAATTATCGGACATGGGATTTTAAGGGACCCTAACATCTCATCTCAGTGTAAGCTGATTTGTCCGTCTCTGACTCTAAACGGTGGATGCCCCCCATTAAATAACTCTTTTTATTTTTTAAATATAGATAGTATCTGACGTTATAGTAACCTATTAATCTACCGTACGGTATATTATACAGTATATGGTCCGTCAATTAAACCCAGATACTGACTATTAAGCACTAAATTTGATTTATTATATATTATCAGCTTACCAATGACCTATCAATATTGAAAGCATCAGCATTAAATAACTCACTTTAAAGTGTGTTCTTTTCTCTACAATTTCTTCATAAAAATATTTACCAAATAAACCCTTTCTTTTTATTATTTATTAGAAAATAGAATTTTGAGGAAAAAAACTCAAAATCATCTCTAGATTATTATTATTATTATTCACGTATTGCTGTAGTAAAATATTCATCGTGCTTTTTTAAAAAATTATTATTCTATGGGCCCATTACCTAAGCGACCTAGAGGCTTGCCACAAGCTTTAGCAACGAGGACCCCTAAATGACCTAAATACCCCTCTGATCATGGGCTCAGATCAGGCTTTTATTTGGGGCCCATCCGATGCGTAGCCCGGCCCACGTCATCTTGCCGAGCTAAAGTCAGCACCCCCTTTGTCCAAGTCAACGTCCCTTTTTTTTTTTTTTAAATATACATCATCTTCCAGTTCCGGCCATGATTATGAATTAATTATGTCGTGGATCCCGTGAACCCCGACGACCGCTTTCAATCCTCGAAAGCCCTGGACAACATGGATCCGGGCAAGAGCTCCCACTTGTCGACGTCAGTTCAACCTCCAGAAGACAAGAGACCGCAGCTCGACGGGGCTCGGTCTCCTATACATACGTACGTACGTATATTCCGTCGTAAATCGTGACGGCGTGTGTGTACATCGTGGCTGAGGTGGCGGCGAACCGGGGAATTGTGAATCTATGATGATCCACCCCTCGCTGTCCGGCGAGGGAGACATCCTAGTCATGCCAGGTAGGCAGTCGGCGTCGGTCACACGAAGGCACGGCTACTTTCGGCAGGAACACCTAACGCTGTATTATTGACAGATTCCGCTCCACTCCACTCCACCTCCAGGCGTGTGATTTAAGTGATCTCACGGGTCGTATATTATTCCATCATCATCACACTATCGTATGCACATATACATATATGTGTGTGTATATGTATATATAACAAAAGCAATCCCATCAGTCGGCACTGTTGCAGAGAGCATATAATGAATGATCTGCAATGATGAACAGGGGCATTTGATTGACAGAACCGCTTCCTAAAATGGGCTGGTCCATCTGTCATACAACCCCATCATTAAAAAGGGAAAATAGATGCAGAATGATCCTCTGATACCCGCCTGCCCTGTTCGACAGTGGATAGGCAGGCAAGCAATCCAAAGAAGATGGGGCGTAGTCTTGTCTCGTATCGTCTCAGTCCTATGACAACCGTGCTCCTAGCTGGCCGCTAAGCTGATTTGAATCAATCGCCAATCTCGTCGGCTTAACGAATTCCAAGACAATCCAAGGACGTTCTCCCCCGGCCTGTAATTGAGTGAGGATACTAAGAAACCATTGAATAATGCACGTATATTCCAATATTATTGAGTGAGGATGATCCAATTTTAAATTTCTATAAATATCTTATTATTATTTATTGCAATTCATTATTATATTTTGGCTTGATTTGATCGCCAAAGTCAAAACGGCGCTACTCATTTTCCAAATTCACGGATCGTTGCTTGCCCGCCATGCCCGTTATGCAACCCCCCTCACCCTAGAAGAGGACAACGGCCGAGGAATCGAAATCAAACCATCAAAAAAATGACATTTAAGAAAAAGGGAAACGAAAGGGAATCTTAAGCATCTTCATGGTACTCCGATTTTGCAAGATTAGAAGAATATCCTGGTTGCCCGCAGATGATCAACTTAACCCACTAAATTGCAGACAAGGATAAGCTGTTTCCGATGATGATGGTGATTATTATTATATTATTGTTATTATTTATGAATATTGGGATTTCCAAGGATGTGACCTGCCATTGCCATGTGAGGGGGAGGGACATGAAAGGACTCAACACTTAAGAATGTCTCGAACCTCGAAACCCTCTGGCTCTGTCTGCTTTCGTGGGAGTACGGACACCCGCAGGCAAACTCCTGATACGGTCATCAACGTTGATTTTAAAACTGGCACGTAAGAATTGCAGATTTAATAAGTAAAAATTTAATTTTTATAGTAAAGATTTTTGTATTATATATATTTGATTTGATTTTAAATAAATAAATTTCTTATTTAATTAAAAAAAAAAAAAAGAAAACACCATTGATGGTGGATTGGGTTCCACCAAGAGGGAAAATATCACACATGGTGGATCATATATCTTGTCCTCTTCACTTTTTTTTTGGGAGAAATTACAAAACAAAAAGTAAATAAGTTTGGAAGATAAATATAGAGATATTACATGGTGTAAAAAAAAAAAAGAAAAAAATATATATCCCCAATTAAAAGCATAAAATGACTAAATAACACGTGAGACATGGCTAATACTCGAAATAAGATTATGTCATATGGGACATCGAGGGTAACGAGGACAAGTGGTCTGTGGGTAGTGTCAGATCCATTAATGATGATTCGGCCTTTCCTCTCAGCTTATATGATTGGGAACCTAAGTCTGGCGGTGAGCTGATACAGCACTCGATCAAAAATGAAAATATTTTAATCTAACATAGACTAGTAAATTCTCCAAGTATTAGTATTGCTATTTTTTGTTATCATTCTTCCAAAGCTGGGCCAGACATTTTTCTGGAAGGGGCTGTTGCCCACTCGCTTGTCACCGCCCTCGATCGGGCAGGACGATGCAGTGCAGAAGTGGGGGTCACCGATCCAATTTGCCATGTGCCCATTCCTCAGTCACTGGCTTCCCATTCTTGCATGTGCACGCAGCACGCCCTCTGAGCTGTAAACAGTCACCGCAGAGGATTGCACTTGGGAGAATAGAGATTGATATTAAAGAAATAACATCACTATTCTTAATATATTTTATTTTTAAATAATACATAACACTCGAATTTTATGAATAATTTATTATTATCAGCTACTAGAAATAGATTTTATCTCTCACATAATTTAAAATAGATTTGAATTGCTCTAGCTAGTAGAGCATTGTTGGACTTTATCTTGTTCTTCCATTTCTTTTCGATCATTCTTCTTACCTAGAATTGTTAAAATAACAATTTGAGTCAGTTCAAAATGGATCTAGAACTGTTTGCCACAGTTATGGGTCGGCTCATTATGCTAATAGGCCTGGCCAGTTACGTTTCACGATTTATGATAGCATGAACCGGTCTAGAACTGTGTAAAAGTAGGCCAGTTAACGATTCGGACCGATTAAACTAATGAATAGTATATTTTTTCCTTTTTTAAAAAAAACTTTCAAATTATATACAATTAATTTATGTTTAAATCAAGATATACTTTCATATTTTAGTTGTGATTTTAAATAATAAATATAGTGTTTATTTTATTTATATAAATGAAATATTATATTTTTTGAATAAATATTTAAAAAATTTATTACGAGAAATAGATGCATTAATTTTTTGTTCTCTGCCACTCGTTAATTAATTGCTAATGTCATTAATATTTTGATGTCGACAATATTTTTGCAAAATTAACTTGACTACAATGGAGATTGTTGGAGAAATTTGAGAATGAATTAGAGATTGGTGAGATTTTGAGTATATTGGAATTGTAAAAATAATGAGGTATTTATAAAATTTGAGAACAGTAGATGAAAATGAGAAAATGATAAATTTTGGGTAAAAAAAATCTATTGATCGCAATTGTTAATTTTTTTTAATCATTGCAATATGATCATTGTCTTATGAATCGTCACTATGACTCTGTCAGTATGAACAGTGATTTGATTGAGACCCGTGAACAATGATCTGATTGTGAGTCGCAGTTAAATGTTCAATCGTTTGTGGCAGATGATTTTTTAATGAATTGCAAGAAATTGCAACACTTGGTAGGGCGGAGGCTATGGTTTACGGTCCAAGCTGGTTCAGTAGCATTACCATCTAGGTCGGTTACTGTTTAACGGACCTATATTTCTTACCCAACTTGCAACCGCCTCTCAATTCAGTAAGACCGGTTACAATTTAGGTTAGGGGTAGTCTGGGCCGGTTCCCGGCCAATCCGCCCTGTTTAACACCTCTACTAGGACCGTCTCGTTTCTAATTATCGAATGCACATGTAAACGTACATTCCCGCTTTATCTCCGTCTGCCTGTCCACGTCGTGCTTGTGAATGAGAGTTCAGTGTCAATCAAATTCAAGGGGCCCCAAGTGGGAAGGAAGTCGGAGAAAATGTTCTCCTGCATTTCCGATACTGAAACTTTTTAGAGCACAAATCACCAATACGTTTTAAAAGAATGAATGCTTTGGCTTTGGAATGATTGCATTTGCGCAAGAATGTTCGTCGAGTCCATCATCGACATGGCCCTGCTAAGCAACCAAATAAGAACTACCTGTGAAAACTATTCGTAGTCTGTTCGAGTTGATTCTGTATCGCATTGTGTATTGGGCGGATTCCACAGAAATCGGCTGAACTGGTGGTAACCCAATGCAGCCCCGGGATGGAAGAGAAAGTGGGGGGTGGAACAGGGACTAGGCTCGAGCAGATCTCGTTTCGATGGAGCTCCAATGACTGCAGCTCGGGATAACACAGGCCTGCACATCAAGGTGAGCTCCTAAGTACAATGTTATTATGACTACCTCCTGATTACCCCCGATTGATGCATAAACCAGAAAGAACGAAAAACCAAACTTTTTTCCAGTGTCTGACAGCGGGTCTTCCTTTGAATAGTGCTCTGTCATATCTTTAGGATGTACAGGCTACGGGCCGTGGTGTCCTTCCAAGACACTGATCTGAGCATGTAGGAATATCCCACACTGCGATGGCTGAAGGTTCATAGTCAGGTACACATAGTAATCTGTCGTCCTCATGGTTGACATTCATTGCTATCATCCATGCACCTACAGTGACATCCTCATGTGACATGTCTGAACATCCTGAAGCTGCCATTGTCAACGACAAAATCTCAGGAGCTAAGAATAACCGGGGAAATAGTGAGCAAATAGGAGCGGCATTCTTTCTTCTGAGATAACATGCCTGTTTCTTCCGAGATTAACAATGCTTTCAACAACATTAGCAGAAAGGGCATAGATTGGACCATAAGCATGGAGAAAAGTACTCTTTCCCAAGCAGTTCACTGTAGAGTGGCTCATACCTTCATGAATCTGACAGCCCAATTAAACACTTACTATAAAGAAGGAAGGGACACGATAAATGATATCAAAGTCCTTTCAACAACTAAAAATAAAGCCATGAGTAGTTAATGGCAGGTTATCTGCTTGTAAGTTTTTCCCACCAGATGACTATTAAGGAGACTTGACAGGAGAATGATCGAAAAACATCCCTCTCTCATCAACCAGTACAATATATCTCAGATTCCAACCTGGGGAAGCCGGTTCCAATGGACAGTGCCAATAATATGAATCTACTATCAATTGTTAAGATGTATATGATTGTCAGATATACCAAGTTCATGAACATTAGCTGCAGCTAATAGAGAGCGTGAAGGTAATATTGCTGACCAATTCGGTTTGTGATCTCTGAAAATCAGGCTCTTTTTCGTGCATCAGTTCGCTTCTGTGCTAGCAGTAGTGAGAGACGATCTGAAATTGGAAGACACCACAGTCAGGTTTCAAGAGATCCTTAGGAGATTGTTCGAGAAAATACCCATGTAATTATAATCAGATCCAATTGAATACCTGGTCTCAGATATATGCTGTCATCAGCCTTCACATAAAATTCAGCATCAATCAGAGCATAGACAACCTTGAAATATGCTAACCTGCAATTATATATCATATATATGTCGAGAGAAAAGAGACAGATGGAGCAAGGAGTATTGGCTACTCATTGTCAACAACGCTTACGTTTTGTACGGAAGGTCCGTGTACTCCTCTTCAAAATCCAGCACCAAGAAATCATCATGTTCGGCCATTTCCTTCTCTGGTTCGAACATCTGCCATTCGTCTCTTGACCAACCAATGATGAACCTGAAAGCCAATCCTGTGGCTTCTTCCCAGCTGCAAGGCATTACTCCCCTTTATTTTTTCTATTTAACAACTTCTCAACACAGGAGCTTTGCCCATTTCTCATTTTGCTAATATTCCCATGCAGAGTTCCTGATAAGAATAACTGCAGCATGAACAGTGTCAATTGGTGATAAATCTATTCATATGGCAAGACAGAAAGTGTCATCACAGGAATGAGCTGCAACCAGACTCTAGCACTGGTAATCCTATCCAAAACTATACTTTTGAGATAAACTTCTGACCTTTCTAATCGATCAAGGCTGTCTTCATACAACACTTATCAATCAGTTCATGTTAATGTCCCACTTGTCGCTGATCCAGTTCTTTCCATGTATTCTCTAATAAACTTTCTTCAATTTTAGAGACTACTACAACGCTAGGGCTTCACTTAGTGCTGCATTGGCACTATAATCCCCTAGATTGAAAATTGAATCCAACTACAAGTAGCTGACAAAATTAACAGATGTCAGATTGGAATACTATGGCAACTCAGTGCAGCTGCAATTGTTTTTTACACGTATTTTGGGTAGTAAAGCTAACACTCCGGGTATTGGAGAAATACAGAGTATTAGGTGATTCAAGCACAAGATCATTATACGACTTCTCCTCTTCTGGGAGATGACTTTAACATACCGCTGAAGGGCTGCACGATCAGACGGAAACCAAGTCCACCAAAGAGCTCTCCCCCGACCAGCAGATTCAAATCCAGTATGAATCCCGACTAATACCAACGCCTCACGTCTCCCAGCTGGTCCTTCCGCACCATCTCCATCTATCAGCGGACTTCCGCTGCCAGCGCTTCCTTCTGTCTCCCATTTAACGCTAACTGACAGTGGCGGAGAGTGAGAGCAGCTCTGGAAACGGCAATGGTACCAACGACGATGCCAGAGAGGCCGAGTAGTAATGAGCATATCAGCAACACGGCAGTGGCTCTGCAGGAGGTTGGACGGCCATGAGTTTTGGAAGTTGATGTCATGGCTCTGGCAATACGGAGAGGAAGAGGAGGAAGCAGGAAAGATCGAGCAGACCTTTTTCTCATAATGGCGTGGCCATTGTCTTCTTCAAACAAACTGAGAAGTGAGCGACGCGGGTGAGTTTGCTTCAAAACTGTGAAGATGAGTGGGAACGATGATCTGTGTAGGAGAAGACTTGGAAAAGGCTTCCGCTATTGCTTGAACGTAATGAGTGTTGCTTTCCCGTCTGGCGCCAGAACGACTCGCCGTTCTTCTTCCCACTCGCTCACCGCATATGCTCGAGCGCGTGTCAACTACATATAAAGTGGATTTCTTCCCATTTATTATTAGTATTGCGTCAGAATTATGAATTACGTGCTCCGCAACGATTCGTATCAGCTGAGAAACGACGCCCATAGAGAAAGTGAACTCTTCTCCATATAAACACCTGCCCCGCGCTCCATGGCGCCACGTGGACGTCACGTACTTGCTCGAGCTACTTACTCTTTTCTGTGCTTCGACTTCGAGAAGGATCATCCCTCCTCCAAAGCTCGAAGACCGGTTCCTCTTTCCCTTCTCCTCCAGCGCAAGCTTCGGCGATGGCTTCCTCCTCTAAGAAGGTGCTCCTGCTCCATCAACCTTTCGTTCTCTTCGATTTCCATCTTGTTTCGGTGGAACCGTTGGTGTCCGTTGGATTCATCTTGTTCTGTTTTGCAGGTGCTTGTTCCGGTGGCAAACGGAAGCGAGCCGATCGAAGCGGTTGTGATGATCGACGTACTGCGTAGAGCCGGCACTGACGTCACCGTTGCCTCTGTGGAGAAGCAGCTCCGGGTGGATGCGTGTCACGGCGTGAAGATTGTTGCTGATACTTTGATCTGTGACTGCCGTGACACCGTCTTTGACCTCATCTCTCTTCCCGTATGCTCTCTGTCCTGTCTCTGTCGCTACCTGTTTACACGTATTAACTTCCGAGCTTGAGCTACCGCTTATTATTATTATTGTATTCGACTATACGTGTAGAAAAAACCTCGAGCCGCCTTGGCTTATATATCATTTCACCCTATGCAAATACTGCTAGTAACTTGAATTCTGAAATCACGTGGGCCGAGTTCTACTTTGCAATCACTTATATCAGAGCCAACCCCATGTTAATCTGATTTTTGTAGACATGCTTTCTGTTAATAAACTGACGCTTCATCTGCCATTACTGGGTGACCTCGGATTATGAATCCCCTAATTAGCTACAAAGTGCAAATGTCAATCACTTTTCCAGGGAGGGATGCCGGGTGCTAGCAGCCTCAGAGATGATGAGAATTTGCGAAGCATCGTGAAGAAGCAAGCTGCAGATGGAAGGCCATATGCTGCGATATGTGCCTCCCCTGCTGTGGCACTTGGATCATGGGGTTTGTTGAAGGGATTAAAGGTACATGGAGCTACCTTTGTAATCTATTTACATTGATTATTATCATCGCAGCACTGCATGTACGCTGATGGATATTCTTTTCCACCAGGCAACCTGTTATCCATCATTTATGGAACAATTAGCATCCAGTGCCAAAGCTGTGGACTCTAGAGTTCAGCAGGATGGAAAAGTGGTAACAAGTCGTGGACCTGGCACTGCTATGGAGTATGCTATTGCACTGGTTGAGCTTCTGTATGGGAAAGATGAGGCAAATAATGTTTCTGGGCCACTGGTATATACCATGATAGCATGATTAGATTGTGTTTGTCTTTCTCATTGATTTACCTGAACTTTTAAGAAGGTTCTATTCTTGGATGGTCCTCAAGTCTTGTGTGGCTCTCTGCATAATATATTTTTCATCATAGAAAAAAAGAATGAAAAATGAAAAATCAAGGAATTTGGAATAGAGTAGAATGACTTCCGCTTCCTTTACATTCTTGAGGGAAATTTAGGTGTGAGCATGGCTAAGCTGGAGTAAGTGGAGGAAGTTTGAAGTAAGGGGTCTAGACACATGGAATGATTACTTCTTATATTAAAATTGAACTTGTTGGTGTATGTGGATGGATAATACACCACGTCCTTGATTAGTAAATTGCCTTTAAAGGGAGTTAGGTTAACAAGCTCGAGTTTCTTCTAAGTGTTCATTATAAATGTCAAAATTTTGACATTGATTATATGCAAGGGAAGATGAAGAATTGAAAATCTTCATTGGAAATTATTTTAGTATTGCATTAGGTGCCCATATATTGTACAAGTGAAACAATTACATAAAGGAAGAAATGAAAAAGGTTTTGGAGCTACAATTAATCAGTCTCAATTAATTTTTTCCCTCAAGTGTCCTGATGGGCTTCACATTCACCATTTTCACTTTCTTGTATATTAGGTAGAAGTTTAATTTGCACTAACTGAATGAGATGGTTCAATAGATTAAGGGACCTCATAAGTTGATCTCCTCCTATATTTCTGGCTTATTATTTTTCCAGGTAGAGCTATTTCGCTTGGAGTGCTTGAAGAAATGAATTTGTCAAAATGTGCCCAAATATTTTCACTGTCTCATTCTCCCCACCCCACCCCCCCACCCCCATTTTATGGATTTTTGGCTTGCCATTGTCATTACAGGTGATGCGCCTAAACCATGGTGATGAATATGTTGTAGCAGAATTTGATCCAATCAATTGGACATTTGACAAATGCCCTCAGGTGAGTGGAGCTTGAGTTTGAGGTAAGCTCCCTGTCAGTTTGTGAACTAGGAGCTTTTTTCTCTCTTTTTTCGTGGTCTCTAACTTCTATTGATAGTTTAGCCAGACCCCTGCTGTTCTACTGGACTGTGTATGTGCCAATTTTATTTTGGAGGCCTAACATGCATCTCATGGACCAATCAGCTGCCAATGTTTGGGGATATTTTCCCTCTCATTTAAATTGATACACTATCACTTTATGTGAGGAGCCAACTGTGAAAATATGCAAGTTAAATAATAGTTGAGAAATGTATTAACTTTGAAGTTGGTCGGCTGAATGCCTTTCATATGTGTGAGAATGCTAAGTAGTACATAATCTTGTATTATCATAGTTGATGAGATCTATCTATCTTTTAATCCAAGAATGCAGTCCCATATCCACTTTCTTGTATTTCTTAGCTCCAATAATTGGCAGCTAGATTCAACTGAAAGAACACTTAAGTGCAACTGAACAACAGATATTGTATTTAGCCATATTAACTCTGCGAATACTTGTGGTTTTGTCATTTATTCTGAGTTATGATGCCGTTGGTCATATTTCTATCTTGTGAGCTTTTGGAAAGAAATATTAAGTCATAATGGACTGCCAATAATTTGAGGAGAAAACAAAGAAAGATGCTAGTGGTGATTAAGTGCCAGTTGACCTATTCACCTTTATCTTTGTCCATCGAAGTCAAGCAAAATTTTTGCTCTTTTCCTGTTCAGTTTTGAGGTTGAGTGTGTCCAATTTGGGTGAGGTTGAACTTGCAGTCTCAAATATGTACTAGACTTGAGTTATGACAAATCAGAGTCAAGTCCCATCATAAAACTCTTACCTTAGGATGGTTGGTAGTTCAAGCCATTTTGTCCACCATGTTGTAAGTATACTTTGGATACACTGAGCTCTACTGGATATTGCTCCAACGATTCAGGCATTTATTTGGCTTTAGTGTTTACTGGTGGCATAACTGGCTGCTTTTTACATCTTTTGTCACATAACTCATGTGCATGTATAGTTTGTCTTCTGCCTCTTTTGTTGCTGCTCTGGATTTGACAATGATTATCTGTACTATGATTGATGGGTAATTGGCCATTTCTGATGTTACCTTTTCCTTTCAGGTTCTTGTACCAATTGCTAATGGCACAGAGGAAATGGAAGCTGTGATCACAATTGATATTCTGCGCCAGGCAAAGGCAAATGTAGTAGTTGCTTCTGTTGAGGATAAACTGGAAATAGAGGCATCGAGGAAAGTTAAGCTTGTTGCAGATATGCTTCTTGATGAAGCTGCTAAAGTTTCATATGATCTAATCGTGCTACCAGTAAGTTAGAGACACCTCTTCACTTTCTTAAAATTTGTAGTTCCTGGAAAGGACAGTGTTGCTTAAGTGCATTCTACACCTTACAGGGTGGACTTGGTGGGGCTCAAGCACTTGCGAAGTCTGAAAAACTGGTGAATCTGCTGAGGAAGCAGAGAGAAGCAAACCGACCTTATGGGGCAATATGTGCTTCACCAGCTCTGGTTTTGGAACCAAATGGCTTATTGAAGGTAATCTTGGTTTTATGTGGATCACGATTTCCTCCGTTCTTATAAAATTATGGAGGATCTGACTTATCATGGCGCAGTTTGCTCCTTTTCTTCCTACAGTTTGAGATTTTTGGTTCCTTCCTGACTCCAGGGGAAGAAGGCCACGGCTTTCCCAGCGATGTGCAGTAAGCTGTCAGATCCTAGCGAGGCTGAGAACAGGGTAGTCATAGATGGCAACCTCATAACTGGCAGAGGCCCTGGTACCTCAATGGACTTTGCACTAGCAATAGTGGAGAAGCTGTTTGGACGCAACAGGGCACTAGAGCTCGCAAAGGTGATGTTATTCGTTCAACCTTAATATCAATCCTTGAGTCTTTTCCAGACCAACCCAAAAATGGAAAACAAAGAAGACCTTAGTACTGTGTAGTGCAAACCCTGTGGGTCCATATATACCTACGGATCCAGATCGAGATGGCCCTGTAAATAATACTGGAGGAATAAAGAGGCTAGTCATAGAGATACTGCTAGGATGTGATGTTAATAAGTTGTGGTACAAGGCGAAGATGGGTTGACAAGAATCATTGGGTCTATCCGCAGTCGTATATTCTGTTGGACAAAAGGAAAGGCACTGGTGAGAAGAAGAGGAGAAAGGTATCCTATCCGGTTTGTATCCGATCTAAAAAGGAAAAATGGATGAAAGGTCTTCGGTTATATGAGTCGGATCGAGAATATTCTGTGCAATAAGCGAAAGTGGACGAGGCTGAGAGTTGATGGAGAAAAGTCTGCCTTTTGACTTTGTCATCCCAAGTCATACGCTACACAAGCCTTGGGATGAAAATACTTAATTCCAGGGTACGCTATACAAAAGGCCAATCGTCTAGCTCGTTGTGTTTGGGAAGCGTCGGCTGAGATGAGATCACGTGTTGGAGAAATTCACACTGGGTAGGTTTGGGTTTAGGATGCTTGTGCAGGGATCGACCTTCCCTGAATACGCCCCATCGCGCCCCCGACCACCACCCCGCCGGGGGAACATATGGAATGATGAAGCGGCTGACCTTCTGGGAAAATTCAAAGCAATGGGAATGCAGCTTCATGATGATGGGACCAGAGTTGATAGACTCCGTTGATGCGGGGGGGATGACGCATGTAACAAGCGACAGAAACGCCTTCAATTCTGGCGGCTCGTTTTGCGGGATCATTTTGGGAAAGACGACTTCCTTGAACAAAGAAAAATGGATCATTTTGGGTGACGCACGGTTTCGTTGAGCACCCCTCGTGACGATCAGATTGTGATGTCTAGGACAGTGATCATTCTGAAGAATTTAATTCGGTTGGGAGACTCCATTAGATATAAAAGCAAAAACTAAGTTAAAAAGCATAAAATGGGTTGAATGCAAATAGAACTATTTAATGATTAAAATGCTTGTTTTTAAGGGATCAATTTGGCTATGGTATATCGAGGTAATAAACATACATATTGCTTGATTCACCTTATAACATTAGAAATGGAAATCATATAAATGATTAAAATTGCTAGGATTTTATATAACGCAATAATTTTGACCCAACGGATTGTCTCCGGCGAATAAGCTGTGGCAACGCATGCCACCAAAAAAAAGGGAGAAAATGAATAGGAAAACTCGACTCAGGGTGCGAGAGGGAAGACTATCACCTTAAAAGGTCTGGGCTCAGTGGTAAAGCGGAGATTCTTTTACTGTCGTCTGATTAAAGTCTGGAATACACGGACAGTTGCACTTGACTCTTCATCTTATAACCGGCCTGTCCCGGTGCCAGTGAGAGCTCCTTATATGTATGTATATATATGTATGTATGCATGAGATCCATAGCCGCCGGTTTTTGTTTTTTTTTAATAATTACGTACCTGACCTGACCGCGGTGTGCTGGACTGACTTAGATTTGTGTTTACCATTACGGTTAGCAGCCAATAAATACTAATAATTGAGGCCTACATATGAATATGTATGTATATATAATAATTTCTTTATCGGGATTGCAGCTCGGACACCGGATTCTAGCCGGAGAAAAGGTCAACCCTTCTCTATCCATCCACCCTCTCCCTCTCCGTCTCAGCTCTGCTGTCGACCGGCACTCTGTCGCCGTTGCATTAGCTTAGCTTCAGGAGAGACTGCTCAAGAGGTGAGTGAATCCTTGTCGACAACTCTGCTGCTAGTTTCGTACTCACAGTTGATTTCTGTTCCGTCCCGTCGCTTTTGTCTCGCTTCGATGCTGTTGCGACTTCCGGGTGACTGATTTGTCCTCTCTCTCTCTCTCTCTCCTGCTGTTGATTCTGCCAGAAATAGAATCCCGCGCTTCGCTGCATTGCGTTGCGGGCTTTTGAATCCTCTGCCGTTTTAGCAAGTCTCGGAATCACCTTGCGCTGTTCAATTGGCGGCGGTTTGTAGCTGAATTTGTGAGGTAATCCCAGAATAAAAATGTTGATTATAACGAGATTTGATCTCACTGCTTTCCTTTTACCTGTTGTTGGCATGCAGTTTGCAGTATTACCGATGCCTTGGGTCAGCTTTAGGTACAATTATTATTAGATATGTCCTGAAACTATCCCTGAGTTAAGAGTTCCATGGGAACATGTGTTTTTCAATTCTGGTGTGTTTGTGGACTTCTTAGTCTTCGTCTAAAATATGTCCGTTGCAATTTAGCACCATATCCCTTATATATTAGGAGAAAAGCTGCCTTGTAAGGACATCTTCATCTCCAACTACGATCCATTTGTCAGTCCTAAAAGGATCAACTCTCATCTTGGCAAAAACATTAGCTTCCTTCCAATGAGTTGCTGGTGGCAACAAGTGCTTTCTACTCTAATGACCTTCCAATGTAGCACATAAGGTGCATTTTTTCCGACTTTTTGTAAGGATTTTCTAGCATTGACTGTGGGACCTGTATGCTGAATTTTAGGTTTGTTCTAGCCCCTTTTGGCTTCCACTTGATATTGTAGTCAAGACATCTTAGATCCTTGTATATCCATGCCAATAAATGATCGTGTTACCTTTCCAAAAAAGCAAAAAAATGGCCATGCTATGTGAAATGTTGTCATATGTATCACTTGGTCTTATAATTGCTTGGGCTGCTTCCGTTATCATGCTGAAACTTTAATAGCTTTGACTTGTTGAATGTGGGCATCCGAACAGAGGGGAAACAAAGGCACTCACTGGGTTTCCTCATAGTCACACGTGAAAGTCGAATACCTATTGAAAATCTTGAAGCTTTATCAGCTCATATAATGGTCTCATGATGACAATCGGATATTGATAGTTCTTCCATTTTGCAGTGAAGAGTTTCAATTTTCTTGCTGATCTTAGTCCTCCGAGAACAAGCTCATTATGCCTTGCTTTTCTTTTCTCAAGCGGAAGGCCCCTTTTTTATCTGGGCACACGGTAGAAATCGATGAAGGTATAAGCTGATGAAAATCTTACTAGATATACGTAAAAACTCCAAAGCAATTTATTGCACATTCATTGCATATTCTAATACAGAAATTTTCTTTCTGTTCAGAGGTATCATCTATTCAGAATACTAAACTTTACCCTTACAAAGAGCTGCGAATAGCAACTCAAGAATTTAGTCGAGCTAACAAGATCGGTGAGGGTGGTTTTGGATCTGTTTACAAGGTGAATCCCCGTTTCCCTTGGGCATTGCAAGAATAGCAATCATATTATCTCATAGTTGGTTATTATCTTTGGTAACTGAGCAGGGAATTCTTAAAGATGGAAGTGTGGTTGCAATAAAGGTACTCTCTGCAGGATCAAGGCAAGGACTCAGGGAGTTCCTCAACGAAATAAACGTTATAACTGAGATAGAGCATGAGAATTTGGTTAAGTTGATTGGTTGTTGCGTGGAAGAGAAACATAGGATTCTGGTCTATGAGTATCTCGAGAACAATAGCCTCGCACAAACGCTTCTAGGTGAGTTGGCTTTTCCTTTTAGATTGTTCTCACTGAGCCATTGTTTTGTTAAACTATGCTTGATGTGGACCTGTACATTAGCACCACTTGACAGGGTAAAAGAGCAGAACTTACACTTTCAAGTTGTGATGGTCTCGTGTCTTTCTTTATTCTTTTCATGTCTAGGCTGCGCTTGTTAAGCCCTTGCACAAGAGAGGGAGTGGTCGTGATATTATCATTATTGTTGAGAATTACCTTGAATTATTAAAAAGTCGAGCTAATCTTTAAGGTGGAGGACACAGTAGCATGCAATTTAGCTGGCAGGCAAGGCGTGGAATTTGCCTTGGCGTAGCAAAGGGTCTCAAATTCCTTCATGAGGAAGTCCAACCTCATATCGTTCATAGGGATATAAAAGCAAGCAACATCCTTCTAGATCGATACCTCAAGCCCACGATTTCGGATTTTGGGCTCGCTAAGCTCTTTCCTGCTAACATGACCCACATCAGTACCCGGGTTGCCGGAACAGCGTGAGTACATAACTCCTTCCATTTTCATTTTAGGTTTCTCTGCTAGAGCAACAGTGTAATTTATTGAAGCTATGTAAATTAATCTCCTCCTTCCATATCTTCATTGTTATTATTGTTCAGTTGGTATGCTTATTTTGTCACAGGGGGTATCTGGCACCTGAGTATGCTTTGCGAGGACATTTGAATAGAAAAGTGGATGTCTACAGTTTCGGCATCCTCCTGTTGGAAATTGTTAGTGGGAGATGCAATACAAACCGAAGACTTCCACCTGAAGACAGATATATTCTTGAAAGGGTATGTGCAATTATGCTGTACATATACATCATTATTCATCACTTGCTTGGAGCGGTGCTACAGAGAAGATTCTCTGATCTCAAAATGATCTGCGAGAAATAAACAGAGCCTAAACACATTTGGTTTAACTGGCTTCTGAGATCTTTGCGGCCTGCGGTTCCTATTATCATTTTAGGATCGTGTTTGAGTCAGTTTGGTCTAATTCCTCTCGATATCCATGAAAGTTCTGGCAAGCTTGAAAAGGAAAGGCTTAAATGTATTCATGACATCTGCAAACATGTCTAGATGCAATCACTTGTCATATCAGAACTTGTTGGTCTTGTCTGAAAATTTTCACTGTATCCTTACTTAAGAACCTTGATGATACGATGTAACGTTGTCTCAGGTATGGAAACTCCATGAGAGGGGAGAGCTTGTCACTATAGTGGACTCTTCCCTCAATGGCGATTTTGATGCCGTGGAGGCCACAAACTACCTAAAGATCGGTCTCCTTTGCACCCAGGACGTATCGAAGCTCCGGCCTTCCATGTCCACTGTGGTGAAGATGCTTACTGGTGAGATTGATGTGGACAAGGAGAAGATCTCGAGACCTGGACTCCTTTCAGAGTTCATGGGTGTCAAAGTTGATCTTGGGAAGACGCAGACGAAGGATTCTTCTTGCAGGACATCAGCATCTACCTCTAGTAACGCCGGTAATATGTCTTCCTCGTCCGGGAACACTACCACTTCTCATGCCACAATGACGTTCAGTTCGATGTACGACCGTAATTGACCCATGGGAAGCTTAGGCTTCTCGATGCTAACCAGTGACCCAAAAACAACAAAAATAGAAGGATTCCTGTAAATCTTGCTTTTTTCAAAAAAAATTTTCTCAATTAAAATCTGTCAATACTCTTTCTGGAGAAATGCCTTCCTTAATTCTTTCCACCAAGGGCTGCGACATCAGTTCTTTGTATTCTTATAACCCAATCAAGATCATTTTTTGTACTTCATTTGAGCTGTAGTGAGCCTTTTTTCCCTTTTTAAAGCATGTTTTGGAGGAGAGTTCGAGAATGTCATGTAATCGTGGAATGTCTCTGCTCACTGTCAACTCTACGAAAAACCTATCCCTTGTTACCTCTCTCTTCCTGGGTACATATGAATTATGTAAATGTGTGTATATGTACATATACATATATATTGGGTTGAATCGGAGGAAGTAACTAGCACGCTTCATTTGTGACGTGGTACACTATCTCATTTGCTTAGTCCAGCCTTCGGTCGTGAAGCCACAGGATAGAATAGTCCATTAATTGAGGCCCAACTTATCCGGCCCAACTTGTGTTTGGGCTTGGGCCTCGGAGAAAGAATGTGGGCCGCACCTGAAGGTAATTAAGAATCACCAACATGGCAATTCGTAATTTTGTGAAATCCCGGGGGGCATTTCTACATTCGTGATAGAATAAAACCCAACGCAGGGCCCCCCCGATTACCATCTCTATTCCCTACGGGTTTTAGGCTCCGCAAAAACCCTAACCATGGCTACCCAGCTCTTCACCCGCTCCCTCCTCTCAAGGCATCAGCAGGCCCTAGCCTCCATCCTCTCCCGCTCCCGCTCTCTCTCCTCGCTTGCCCTCCCAGCCGTTGTGCCGCGCTCTCGGCCTTCACCGTCCCTTTTCCTCTTCCGCAGCGGGCGGCCTCTGTGCGCTGTGTCTAGGGAGTTTCACCTCCGCTTGACTGCTTCATCCGCTGCTCGGAGTTTCTCAACTCGAGCAACGTCTTCCTCGCTTAATGACCCCAATCCTAACTGGTCAAATCGTCCTCCGAAGGAGACCATACTGCTTGATGGCTGCGATTTCGAGCACTGGCTCGTTGTTATGGAAAAGCCTGAGGGCGATCCCACCAGGGATGAGATAATCGATAAATATATCAAAACCCTGGCCAAGGTCGTTGGAAGGTGAGATGTTAATTTAATCTGTCACTGGTCTTTCCGTATAATAATCTAGTGTTTGTACCCATGAGCTTAGTTGTGCCCAAAATTCCTGCAGCTTAAAGCTATTTCTATCACCTTACTGACCGTTGACGTTTTTGTTTTGTGTCCGCTTAGAGCCATAAACTCTGACAGCAATTGTTAATTTTGGGGAAAATGTTTGACCTTGAGCTCTGTAGTTTATGAATAAAAGTCATGCTGCGATTATAATCTGCAAATCTGTAAATGGAGATCGAGCAATATTATCGACGAATGATGTTAAATATTGCGATTATAGCTATCACTTTCTCACGTAGTTGTGATAGTTTGTATTAATACTTATCATGAAATAGCTGACAAGAAGGATTATTGTTGAATTTCGCAAGATATCAATGGCATGTAGGATAGTGTTTTCAAATTTATTGCATGTATGTCATGTACTCCTTTCTGGTGGCGATCTCAGCTACGTTTTGTAGAAGCTAAAATGGAAACTCATAATGAGCTGCCCACTCTTGCAGTGAAGAGGAAGCTAGGATGAAGATCTACTCTGTCTCCACTAGATGTTACTTTGCATTTGGAGCATTGGTATCGGAAGAAGATTCATACAAACTCAAGGGTGAAGCTTTTAATTTGATTACCTGATTATGCTACTTCTCTCCGAGGAAGTAGAAATAATGGTCATTGTTGTTGTTCACAGAATTGGAAGGAGTTCGTTGGGTTCTTCCTGATTCTTACCTGGATGTAAAGAACAAGGATTATGGAGGTGATAAATGCTCGTTATGATGGTTATATGATTATATGGTCTTTGTTGATGCAGGATTGATTTTCTGATTCTTGAGTCTCTCTCCGGTCTCTGCTTGTTTGTTGTCTTCTGTTTCCTTGAACATGTGGGATGCTAACTCCATGTTATATTGCTGGGCAGGGGAACCATTCATCAATGGGCAAGCTGTTCCTTATGATCCTAAGTACCATGAGGAATGGATAAGAAACAATGCTCGGGCTAATGAGAGAAACAGGCGCAATGACAGGCCTCGTAATTTTGACAGGTCAAGGAACTTTGAGAGGAGAAGGGAAAACATGCAAAATAGCAGCAACTTCCAGAATGTTGCCCCACCTAATCGTGGGGGAACGCCTTCGCCCCTGAACAGCATGGGCAGTGGGGTGCCTCAGGGTAGCATGGGCAGTGGTGGGTCCCAGAATGTGTCTACACCCCCGAGCTACATGGGCAGTGGCATGCCACCAAATTCGAACTTCCAGAGCAGACCCCCGAACCAGAACTACCAGGGCGGACCCCCGAACCAGGGCGGACCCCCGAACCAGGGTGGACCCCCGAACCAGGGTGGACCCCCGAGCCAGGGCTACCAGGGTGGACCCCCGAGCCAGGGCTACCAGGGTGGACCCCCGAGCCAGGGCTACCAGGGTGGACCCCCGAGCCAGGGCTACCAGGGTGGACCCCCGAGCCAGGGCTACCAGGGTGGACCCCCGAGCCAGGGCTACCAGGGTGGACCCCCGAACCAGGGCTACCAGGGTGGACCCCCGAACCAGGGCTATCAGGGTGGGCCTCCGAACCTGAACTATCAGGGCAGACCCCCGAACCAGGGCTATCAGGGTGGACCACCAGACCAGGGCTACCAGGGTGGGCCGCCGGGCGGGCCACCAAACCAGGGCTATCAGGGTGGACCTTCAAATGCAAACTATCAGGGAGGGAATGTGGCCCCTAATGTGGGTGGCATGCCTCCTCCTCAGAACATGGGTGGGATGCCACCACCGCACAACATGGGGGGAGGGATGCCACCGCAGCACAACATGGGAGGACCTCCTCCTCCAGTAAACCACGGCTGGAACAGCAGCCCTCAGTCGAACTTGCAGGACCAGGGGTTCATCCCGAGCAGGGATCCAGGAACTGTGCCAGCTGCAAACTCCCACTGATGAGCTTGTGGCCTTTATAGGTTTGCCTTTTCCTGTTGTGAGGTCGATGCACCTTCCTGAGTTGATGGTTCTGTGTAAGATGTGAAGTGGCCAGTGGTATGCATCTATTGAACCGATGATATGCTGAAGTATGGCTTCATTTAGCAGTTTGGAACAGTCAGGATCATATTAAATTTGTTTTGATGTGGTCATCTACGTAGTGGCAATTGCCTGCCCGTCAATCCTTTTGTGTGGTTGCAGCTTGTTTAGGTTCCAAAGACCCCCGAAACTGTCTCGCTTGTTACATCTATAATAACATCAGGTATTTGCCTCATCCTTACTCGGTTCAATCGCGGATTTGCGTTTGGTGGTTTAGCTGCGCGTCAGTGCAATGGAATCCTCAACGGAATTACCTCTCTACGAACTGGGCGACGTGAGAGACATTGACATTTGTTGATTCTCCGTCTAAACTCGGTGCTGTGATATTGATTGATTTTCAATTAATAAGAGATGTCCCCAGATAATCTTGGATGATTAAGGCAGTGGTGCAATATTGTGGTGAAAAAAAAATAGTGTTGCCACAGTCTTCAATGCGTTTGTGAAGCCAGGCGGCGACAAGATGTTTATCGTCAAAGCAGGTCCTAAGTGTCGACGACTTGCTCTCAAGACCCACTGTCGACCCCGCCAAGCATTTGATAATTGGATCTTTCTAGCAGTAATAATAATAAATAATTGAATCTCTATGATGGTCCGTCACTTATCGCAATTTCATTCTCTAGGTGGGTACCCCAATCGGTGTGTATTTATTTCCGGTTACATTCGTTTTGACGAGAAGCGACGAAAAATGAAGGGAAGTAGAGTGAAGGGGCAATCCCTAGCCCAGGGACTTCCCTACTTGATGTGCAGCAGCAAATAATTGATGACGATGTGGGATGATATAATATAACTTTTATTATTGGATTAGTAGTATTGGATTATTATCAATATATAAGAAAAGAAAGTAATTGTTATAGATAGACACGAATATGGTTTTGGATATATCATCGAATTAAAAAAAAAGCCCCCTCATCTTGATTCGAGAAAAAATTATCCCTTTGGCTCGATTGAAAAAGATTTTGAGAACCTAATTTTCATGTCAAAAAAAAAAAATGATAGGTATTGTTGGGATTTTGTCTATGTGAAATAAACTTGCGTTATTTCCTGCCTCCTCGTCGTCCCTTCTGCCTACAGAATAATACGGTAGTATTATTATTATTATTATATATATTTTTTAATAAAATATTAAATTTAAATATTATAAATAAAAAAATTATATTAAAAAGAATTATTTGGAATAAAAAATGACAACCAAAAACAAATTCTTGCAGCGTAGAAATCTTCGTGGGTGTCGAGCAAGTTCTGGTCTCTCTACAGGTACCGATGAATTATTCACTCATGGATACTAAAAGGGATTGGATTGATCAGCAGACCAACACTGATCCTCTTCTCTTCTCTCCTTCCGCCATGATCAGCGCTGCGCACGGTCAGGTGGTCCACTCTTCCCTTTTGCACTCCGCTGTATTAATCGGCTGACATATTGGCATCAGTAGAGTGGAGTTTCGGTCATCTTCGTCGCGATGGTTTGACAAGAACCTGATTGTTGAACGGAATCCTCCTGATGATTAGTTTGGTCTGACGAGCCTTGGACTTCTGAGTTGTTGTTTTTTTTTTTTTGGGTATTGCTGCCTCCTGAGATTGTGAGATTATCAGGTCATGGTGGAAGGCTGGCCCAAATCCCTACTCTTTTTGCATCAGCGTGGAAGTGCGAGCGTTTAACTGTCTAAAGTTTGGTCTTTTATTCTTCCAAGTTGGCTTCTTTTCTCGAAAAGCTTCATTGTAGTTACGGACTCTGTCACCAGCTGGGGAAACTTAACACGTCTATGGTTACAATCCCACTTGCTTGTTGCGATATTATTTTTGCTACAACGGGGCCCCTCGAGCTACCCAGCGAACAGATTTTAGTTCGCTTCTTGCAAGGTTCAGGAAGTTGTTCTGGTCTTGCACATGCTCCATTGTTTTCCATTTATGTGATTGCAACTCTTCTTGTAGTTCTTTTGCTTCCATTGTGACTTTTAGGTGTAGTTTTCCTTACTCTGAGAATTGGCTGAATCATAGTGAGTGCTGTTGCAGGGCTTGCGATCTGTTCTGTTGCTTTGACTTACCTCTACCGTTCCATGCCTGTCTGTTTTGCTGTGATTAAACTTCACACGTCGTTCCAATTCACAATTCAGATCAATCCACAGGATATAAGTGGGCTGAAATTCCAAGTCTTTGGACCTTCCTGGTTTTTTAAGCATCATAGTTTCTCTCTGTGAAATGACTCTCTTTTTCCTCCTTTACCTGTAACTGTTACATCATTTTCTTGACTTTAGTAAGCTACAGTACCTAGTGGTAATCCTAATCTCGTGCAGGAAGTTGGCCTTTTGTGAGGGCAGCGGCTTGTCAATATCTGAAGCCTTGGTCCTAGAAACACGGAATGCGCTGAAGATGGATCTGAATAACTTGACTGCTATAGGTAGGAGCTGGGTGGGGAATGTTTGTCAGAAGGTTGAAGGTGTGTTCCAGGAGATGGATGCTATCGTGAAGCAGGTAATGTTTGACTCTGTGATATCTCTCAGTCCTGTGTTTTTTGCTCATTTTGAGCCTGAAATCACTGCTTAATCATCAACCCTTCTTTCATCTTGGGATGGGAGATATGTGAACAAGATGCCTCTTGATTGTAATTGGTGATTCTATCTGAACGTCTAAAGTGATATTTTCCCCTTCGTAGAATAAAGTAAATCATGATGTTGAGCGAGGACAAGTAATGAGCAAGATGGTGAAGAGTCCAAGTGCTGAAGTTACTGATGAAGTGTCCTTTCATAGAAGTTTTAAGAGAACTGAAGACCAGTTATTGGGTAGAGATGACAGTGCTGGCACTAGCAGTGTTCCCATTATGCTTGCAAATGTTGAAGAGAAGCCTATTCAAGTGGGGAACCCACCTGTGAATATCAAGGACAACTCTACTTATATTGCTTGTTCACTTGCCACTTATGAAGACAGACGTGCTCTGGTTAATATGTCACTTCTGAATTTTGTTGACACATCTGTAGGGAACAGCTCTGAGCAATTAGAGGCTGAGTTGAGTGTCCATGGAAAGAATAGACCCAAACCAGAATCTAGTGGACCTGATGCAGAGAACCAATTGGATGATCTAGCCTTTACATGTAGACCTGAGGGTCAATTGGAAACAATTTGTGAGTTCAATACTGTGGATTCTGAGAACATTCAAGATGGAGATGTAGCTTGTGAATCTCACCTTGTCACTCCAATTCCTGAAGAACCACTGGAGGGGGCTGAATCTAGAAAATGTCAGGAATTCAACAGCATTATGGCAGGACATGTGGGCATTATTGTCGGTGAAAATGCCATCAATGAGGAATCCGGTGCATCTGACTTGAAATCAATCCCTTCCAATGAAGGGGGATTGCTTGATCCACGTGAATGCATCCAATTAATGGATGATGATTGTGAAAAGGCATTTGGACCAGAGGCTAAACTTTCTGTTTCCAGCTCTATTCACGGAAATGAAGCACTTATCCTGCTCTCCCATGATACTGATCATGCCACTGTATCTGAAAAGTCTTCGGTATGTCCTAAGGAGAAGAGTCAGAAAACAGAACTTGAAAGGTCAAGCAGTCCTCCAGTACTGCAGGCCGTTGATAATTCTGGTACATTGCTCGAAAGTTTCTCTGGGAAGAATGGTTCCACTGATGCCCTGTTTTCTGTCAAACAGCGTGATCATGGCAGTTCATCTCTTCTCCCACCTTCTATCTTAAGTGTTACTGGTATCTATTTTTTATTTTAAACCTTGCATCATCTACCAAGTTTTTTCTATTAATCAGTTTTAGTTTTCCAAGGTAAATCCTTTTTTTGTATGCTACCTTGTTAAATGTCCTGTGTAAGTTCCTTTTTTTTTCCTAACGGGTAACATTGTATCCATGTTTCCATGATGATGGTTCAGATGACTTGGGCTATGATCTCCTCAGCCTTGACATGGAAACAGTTGATTTGACTGATGAGGTGGAGGAGCTTGGGGGCAATGTTGACATAATCAACAATAATGAACTTCATGCTTTGTGTCTTCGAGTCCAAAATCTCCGATCCTTCAAGGTATCAATCCACTTGATGGAAGATAGATACATACTTTTAAAACTTCTTTTACATTTCATATTCTATACTTTATTGTTTTTTGTCATAGCTATTGTTATAATCTTCTCTTCCCCTCACAGAAAAAACTCCGAGATGCATTTGCTCCAAAGAAGCGATTAGCTAAGGACTATGAGCATCTGGGTATCTGGTATGGGGACGTTGATATAAGGCTCACCGAAGAAACCCGTCCAACCATTTCCACACCAGTCTCTTCCCTGGTTTCAGACTCAAAAAATCTGCAAAAACATGAGCTAACGGACTCTGAATGGGTTCTATTGTAAATTCTTAGTTCCGAACACTACCCATTTTACATGTGCACTAGTTGATTTGGTTTCAGACTGGTTGAAGAGCTGTTTAACTGTATAGCGAACTATTTGGCTTTAGGAATATAATCTGTCATAATATTATCAAGTACATATCAGGGTTCAGATTGTGAGAATTCCCTTTGTTGCTTGCATAAGAATTTTGCAAATGATTGGTGAATTTAATCAACCTATTGGTGATGCGTGGAATTTGGAAAGAGTTTCGGTTCTCAAAATTTTTAAGCAAAGAGTGTAGGAGAATGATGGCATGGTCGTGCATATCTTGTAATGGTCCAGCATGAACTTCTGTTCAATATATATTTCAAAAGAGGGAAATGGAAAGTCAGAAAATATCTTCCTGGTTCTCTGAAATTGAACTGGATCTAAAATATTCCTTGATGTCATTGGACACAACAGCTTTTACACAAGCTATTGAGTATTTTGATGGTCCTTTAACAGATACGCATACAAAATTTCATTCCAAGCATCTGGGACACCAGGTAAGCACCAGTGAATGCAATCTGCAAATCTTTTTGGGTCAGCCTTCTGTTCCTTTGTCAAGAGCTTTCCCTTGCGTTCTGTGAATACGGTCGTGTGACCGTCTTTCCGATACTCTGAGAGCTGAGTTATATTCAATAGTGTCACGTTGATCTTTAGCCCCTTTAGCACATCTTGAACTATGTCCATTATCTCGAGGTTGGATCCCGTGCCCCAGTAAGGGCCTTCAATCGGGCGTGTCTCATTGAAGCAATTCTCATCACTTCCAGGCCTCCATTCCCAGCTCCTACATGTTGGACAGCAAAATTCGAAATAGTTAAGTATGAACCTGAACTGTTTTTCTATGGGGATCTGTTTCACAGTGATGCATACCAGAGATGTGTTGGAGACATGCTCATGAAGAAGACCTTCTGAGTCTGAGGATTGATGTTGGTTTCCAACCAATTTGCCCATGTTTCCAGTGCCAATCTGTAGGCTGTGGTCACATTGTATTCTCTGACATTGAATGGAGTTCCGTAACTGCAAAAGAGCAAGGCAAAGTCACAGCATATTTGGGACAACTTTTTCCAATCTGCAACAACCAATGGTCGTTCACGGAGGACCCGACTATATGAAATTCTAAGGTGCTGGTAACTCACGAGGCGTTGATCACTGGCTTGTACATCCACCAAACGTAGCTCTCGAACACAAGCACGTCAACTCCATCCCAGTACTTACTATGGTTAGCTACCGAATCAAGTCTCACCATCCTCTTGTGGACAGTGTGGTTCGTGGCATGGTCGGAAATTGACTCAACAACAAACGGAGCCCAATAGTACTCGATAGAGATGTCGTAATCCTGAGATTATCGGGCACAGCCGGTCACTTCTACAGAGCTAAAGATGTAAAATGGTTTGCAATGAATGTCTTAGTTATACCTCAACTTTGAAAATTTTTCTCGGAGGGATTCTCTCGAGGGACTTCTTCCCTTGTGGGATTGCAGACTGCACTAAGCAAACCAGAGAGTCGAACTGTGCTCTCTGAATTGAGTCCCCGACGAACATCAGCCTCTTTCCCCTTAACATCTCCAGCATCATCAGCGGATCGAACCTGTAGAATCCGAAAAAGGAAAAAGCATGCGAGAGTGGCAACTTAGATGACGGAAAATACACCAAATCCCCGGAATGTTCAATCTGTGATTCTACCTGGGAAGGTTACATCCACTCGGTTGCCACCTCCAATTCTGGTAGAGGGAATCAGGCCTCCCATTCTTGAGACAGGTCACCTGCTTGACCAAGTAAGGGCAGCTGTCTTCTCTGTAAAGCGGATAGCTGGCATTATCCCACACCCACCTCCCCTGAAACACATCACAGCCGTCCTTGATCCTGTCCTCCTCGGGAACGAACATCCTTGGGCCAGTTCGCCTGTGGAAGATCCCCATTACGTTCCCGTGGCGACTCCTGAGGTGGTCAACGACAAGCCTCACTGTTCCGAGGACAAGGATGGATGCCAGGGCGACCGGGAGCAGGGCCTGGATGTGGCGGTCCGACGAGAGCCTCGGCTTCATGTCCAGGCTTCTTCCGGAGGAGAGGGTGGAGAGGAGGAGATGCGTTAAGAAGAGAAGCATTGGAATTTGAAATCTCAGGGGATCGATCGAGTTGTGTGGGGGAGTGGCTTGGTTTGCAAGTCTCATGGAGGACACAGTGAGTGCAACAGCTGGTTGGTGAGAGCTCCCTGAGTTTAGGTGCATGATGTTGATAACTGAATGCAAATTCTGGGCGTATATTTGGAGTAATCGGAACGAAAGTTGACCATATACAACTGCTATTAGTTCAGATATCTTGATCGAAAAGCATTATTCATCAATTCGTTAATAAATTATTATTATTATTATTATTATTATATAGTTAACTAAAAAAACTATAAAATAAAATCATGAGCTTAGACGGGCCTCAATTTCTGCGGTCTTGTGAATCCTACTTCGGTTTCTCTCTTTCCAGCATTTGTCTTTTCTGGCGAGTGTCTGATGATGTTTAGGTCTTATATATCCTCTCTAGCTCAGCTTGACGTAGAGTATTACGAGCATTTGTGTGTAGTTGCCAGCCCGTACATGCTTCTTCTTCTTCTTCTTGGCTGAGTGTTCTCAGTCATCATCACGTTTCTCATATTCATATGGAAGAACAGAAGCTCTCTAATCACTGCTGAGTTCTGAATTTATTCTAGACTAATAATGCTGCGCCAAAATACTCCGTTGAGTTCTTATCGTAAAAATTTGTGTTTGTGCTCACTGCTGCATCAATCTTCATTTCATTCCTGTAGAAACAACTGGCTTGCAATCCTCTCGAGGAGCTAGAATCCAGCCAATCAAGCTTCATTTCCTTTTTCATGGTTGTGTCTTATTAGGTAAGCTGGTTACGTGGGTGAAGAGCAGCTCGGGCAGGCTTTGGAGGGATCGGATGTGGTGATCATTCCAGCTGGTGTGCCAAGAAAACCTGGAATGACCCGTGATGACCTCTTCAACATCAACGCTGGCATAGTCAAGTCTCTTTGCACAGCAATCTCAAAATACTGCCCGATTGTGAGCATTATTCTCCTCAGAGGTTCTACCGAGGGAAATTGTGCACACTCATTTCTACATAATGGGCAACTCCTTAACCTATATGGCTGATTCAATCAGGCAATTGTGAATATGATCAGCAATCCAGTAAACTCTACCGTTCCTATTGCTGCTGAGGTTTTCAAGAAAGCTGGAACATATGAGGAGAAGAAACTATTTGGTGTGACTGCCCTTGATGTTGTTTGGGCAAAGGCTTTCTATGCTGGCAAGGCAAAGGTTCCTGTTGCAGGTACAGATGATTGTCTTTGTTTTACTCGTTTGGGAAGTTTCCTTCTCTTTGCCTTTTTAGGGAGTCAAATTCACCTCAAATTTTTTGAATTTTCAGCACCTTTGAGCTAGGCAATTACGGTTCTTTTGAACTATGTAAAATTAGAGATGGCTCCAATGAAAGGAGATGTGTCTTAAGATCTGAAATGGATTTGTATTTATTTATCAACATCTTCTTTTGATTTAAATTGCTACCATCTTTTTACTCCCCCTCCTCAACCATTAAATGCAAAATGGTTCTTTTTAATTTTTACTGTAGTTGGTATCAAGTTGCTCTTTTGATGGTGTTTATTACATGCTTCTTTCACAGTTGTCAACGTTCCAGTTGTTGGTGGTCATGCGGGCATAACAATCCTCCCACTCTTTTCCCAAGTTAGTTCTGTTCCATTTTTTCCCCTTGAATTATATCCGAGTTGAATATAATAACAATCAGCTGTGGAGAAATTGCAGGGGATTTGGATTTAAAGTTCCAGATTTGTTAATACAGTTTCTATCCTCTTTAGGCCATGCCGAAGGCAAATTTATCTGATGAAGAAATTGTGGCCCTTGCAAAGCGGACACAAGATGGGGGAACAGAGGTTGTTGAAGCAAAGGCTGGAAAGGGTTCTGCAACCTTGTCAATGGCATAAGGCTGAAAATATACGTGTGGTATTTTCTTTTCTGAAGCTATGCTGGAGCTCTCTTTGCTGATGCTTGCTTGAAGGGGACTACTTAATGGTGTCCCTGATGTTGTGGAGTGCTCATTTGTGCAGTCCAGCATTACTGAATCGCCCCTTCGTTGCTTCCAAGGTGAGATTCGTGGACCCCGTAGGAATCTCTTCTGTTCTAATTGGATTTCTGGGTGTACGTTTGTCCAAAGATCCATACCGTATTATCTCAGTTTGTGTCGTGATTATGAGAACATATCCATTGGCTGATTTTTCTGGAAAGAAAAGTACACGTTGAGTGCTGCGTTTTACTGTGGTTAATCTTGCGGAGGGAAGTTTGTATTTTCAATCGCGGTGTTCAACGGGCACAGGATTCAGAGTTGAGCTCTCAAAACTCTAGACGACTCTTTAAAGAGTCTGAAGACTCGATACCCTCAAAACTTCTGAACGTGTTCGAGTTTTGTATCTACTCTTAAGAGTTTGGTAACCATGAATTTTGATGATCTTTGCATTAATTAATTAATTATAAGTTGAACCGAGGAGGACTGGAAGACTAAATATGATTGGATATTTCTACAGGTGAGGCTTGGAAGGAAGGGCGTGGGGGAAGTGCTGGGGCTAGGCCCTCCGTCCGACTCCATCGAGAAGGGCATGAAGTCTGCCAACCAGAATTGAGCAACTACCTTACTTACGAATCTACACACCAAACTCAAATTTCTGTCTTCCTGGACCGGAGGAGTCTATTTTTCATTCTCAAGATGTTACATCTGTTGCGGCAATCGCATGAACCTGTGCCCGGATCAGGGAGGAGTAGGCGTTGGTGTAAAATTAGGCAATTTTTTTTTCCCATTAATAATGCCCTGATTGTTATGTTATGCTGTGGACACTACTTGAAGAGGTCGCGTAATGATGAGTGGCGAACTGTCTTCGAACTTAAAAGACATTCATGGGATTTGGTGTTCCAAGGCATCTGGCTCTCCATTTCTCGTGATTTCCGCTGCGGAATGATGCGGATAACGAATGGGGTCTTCTTCTGTCAAATTAGCACCACCACCACCACCATGAGCGATCCGAGACTCTGTCGAGACAGTTGGGCTGGCTCTAAATCATGCCCAAATCATCCTCTGAGCCCATTCTGAATATCACAGTTGAGCCCAAATTGCATCCTTGTTATCTTGGGCACAGACTAAAACGCTCGACCCGTTTTCATCCAGGGCCGTGTTTGGGCCTACTGATGGCCACCCCAAGTGGCCTGCTGACCACGATTGGGCCTCATAGTTGGCATCCTGATCAAAGGGCCCGAGTCAGGATGCCGTGGCCCACCATTAAAGCAACATACTATTGTTGGACTGGGCTGAGCAGACCCATCCCTGGCCTCACCGAAATTGACTATCGTCGCCAATCATCCATCAGGCAATGACGTAATGACAGCATGTTATTGAAGAATCCATGTCTTTATACAGAAGGAACTATCTTAGCAAAACAAATAGTCCCTAGAATGAATCTGACCTTAAGAAGGTTGCGTTTTAAATCTACCAAGGGAGAAGCACCAGCGCCTTCACAAGAAATGAAACGGCTCTGCTGCACATTCCGGTCTCCCGCGCTGCCTCCATCTCCCACCAGAGGTCAGTCACCAAAATGGAGTTTCCCGGGGAATCATACGGTCCTTCCACGACGTCGACAAATCTTACATTTATATGTATAGTATAGTTAACAACCCGATCAGCCGTATCACAGTCTCAGAAAGAGCAGAGGACCGATAAAAATTATTCCTAGTATATAGGGCTAAAGCTGATTCACTGCAAAAGTTGATCTTTTCAGCAGGCAGCTCATCCCCTTACACATTCATTAGCTTGATGAATCCAAAGGGATGACAAGAATCAGCTATCATGAAGAAGGTACTTAGCCGTCGTAATCTGCACGAGGAAAGTCAAGATGGACCATAAAACCTTTCTGACTCTTACATAAACAACACTGTAGCAGCACAGAGATGGGCAATTAATTACCTGGTGAAGAGGATCCCGAACCACTACTACTCAAGCTACCATCTGAGCTACTTGGCCTGGTAAAATTTCCACCACGCTTTTCTGCCCAAACAGGAGAAGAAGAAGTCTTATTTGTTTCAACTGCACCTATATACAGAAACCCTTAGGTGAAATAAGGATGCGGAGAAACACAGCATACACTGATTTCAGATTCCGTGAAGTGGTGAATAATTACCTGTCACATTGTCCTTTGGTGCATCAAAGGCAACTGGATTCTATAAAATTCAAAATTGCGACAAACACATAATCAGTACAAACATTTTTTTTTTGGAATCTAACAACAGATTAAGGAATCTAAACAAATGGAACTGTCCAATGTCTTACTGATTCTGAAGCAGCATGACCTGCTTCAGCTCTTCCAAGAAGAGCGATTTTGGGCTTCCTCTTGATCTTGCTCAAGTTTATCTTGTGATTCATCACAAACCGATCAAGCTCCCAGAGAGTTTTGAGGTCAACACTATCAATATCGACCTCAATCTCATCTTCCTGCTGAAAGAGATGAGGGTTTCTTTTTTTGATAATCTGAACAACATCTTCCAACCTCTCAGATGGCAAATTCTGCAGGTTATCACTAAGCTTCTGCTTCTCCTCATACGTCATCTCTCTCTTCTGAGGGTCCTCTGCCTTGAGCTTCTTCAGAACTGGAGACCTGCCCATATGACTGACACTCTTGGGCTTAGTTGCAGATCCCGCTGGAAGTATCATAGATTCTGCCTGATCTAAGTCCCTCACTTGTGGAAATGAAGAAGGAAGTGTTGGTGGAGCTGAAGAAGTTGGAGTTGGAACCTTCTTTGATGTAGGTGTGTGCGAAGCCATATCATATCGCCTAAATTCCAGTGCGTGCTCCTTCTCAATAGCCGCCCACTTCTCTTCAAACATCTTCAGCAAGGTATCAGCCATGAAATGAACGTCTTGCCCTTTTGGGTTATACAACATCGCATTACAGAAAGTAAGTCTCACATCCTCTGCCAATTCCCTGGGCGACTTGTACCAGTTCTTGTTTAGCCTAGTCTGGACAGTTCCTAAATCCATTGGGTGCTTAATTATTCTGAAATAATCATGCAACCCGAGACCTTCAGCATCCACTGGGTTATTAAACACCCAACCAAACTTATGCCTCACCAGCCTCATCAACAAATTTCTACAACTCTTAAATAATTCATTCGATTGCTTATCTGCCCCAAACCCCAATCCTCCGATATCATTGATCCCCATATTTATTTTTTTCTTCTCGTTACTCTTTACTGACGGAAACTTGTCTTCACCAGCCACAATTTTTGATTCAGGATATAATCGATCTGTCTTTGGCGTCCTTTTGTCGATGAATTCACTAAAGGCTCCATTGTTGCTATCTTCCATTGAAACAACAGAACCTGGAAGCGGCCGCGAAAGAGCCGGCCCCACAGATCCCACCTCTGAATTAACTCTCACCAGATTTCCCACGTTCTGATTTGCGAAAACCTGCGAATTGGTATACCCATCAGCGCCTAAATACATTAGTACCTCCTTAGCTTCCACCCTCTTGAGCAAGCACTTAACCTGATCAAGCTCACCCATGAGCTTCCTCCTAAGCTCCCCAATCTCACTGTTTGACCTGGAACCAATGCTGACACTGACATAACTACCACAATTATTATAACCTGGAAGTGAGCTGCCGATCACAGGCCCCGGGCCCTTCGTTGGTGAGTTCAGCCGTAGAGGATGGCGGCTTGACGAGTCATCGGAGGAGGCTACTCCCTCATCATCGAGATTGGGCTCAGAAGAATTATTGTCCTGGTCCTCCATTGTTTGCGGGTCAGGGTCTGCGAGGATTCCAGTTATGAAGGGGCATTATGGTGGCGGGGTTTCTTCCAGTTGCTCCGGATTTTGCGTGACTAGACTCCTTAATCCCTCGCGTCCGGCCTTCCTCTTGAACCTGAAGCCACACACGATGTTGAAAACATCGTAGGAAAACACACAGATCTCTCAGCTTCTGCTAGCAGGAAAACTAAGCAGCAACAGCAAGTCAAATTCAGGGATAGAAAGTGAAAAACTAAAGAAAATCGATGGAGGGTATACCTATGGATTCGATCAAGATGCACGTTGAGGGGCCTTGGTTGAAGCTTAAGTTGTCAGTACAGCTGCAGTTTGAGCTTGTAGGAAAGCAACTTTGGTGTTTGATTTTCAAAAAGATATAGATAAATCGAAAATGACAAAAAGATCAAGATCTAATTTTTACGTTTTTGTTTCGATTCCCAAATAAGATTAGAACAGTGAGACATCGACAGCGAATTGATCGGAGACAATCGGTAGACCGGAGTTCCAACGTCGACTCAAGTAGCTTTGCCAAGTCTGTTGGGCTGGGCTAACTCTCTGCAATTGCCCTTCTATTTGGGCTCCCATTGGGCCCCTTGGGCTATTCCACAATGCAGAGCCCAATTCAGAAAACGCTAATTGGGCTTGGGCCTCATGAATTCGACTTTAGAATCTGGCCCCTCTTTCTTGAAATTTCTGATGCTACGATACATGTTCCCTTTTTATTTATTTATTTATTTATTTTTGGTGAGGAAGGATGTGCTATATACTTCGGTAGACACCCAAAGCGGAAGTTGGCATCGTACATATTCGTGGGAAATAAGGCTGGATATGTATCTGCCGAACGATACAATGCTCAGGTGAATATGTGCACCGTGGGCAACAGGAAGACAGTGCAGCGAGTGATGGCCGGAAGGATTGATTTTAAGCAGAAAGCATAGGAGAAGCATGGGGATCCATTACTACAACAGAACAGCAAAACAGAGAAGCGACAGAACAGTTTTTATGTTTAATTTTATTTTTTCAGAGTGTGCAGTCTATGATTCAACCTCAATTGGGAGGGCAAATGAGCTTTACGATAGAAATGAAATTTTGACAGTGACCATCGTGATTCTTGATGCTAAGTTCTGAATAGTGGGGATCAGAATTCGAGCTCCGTAAGTGCTATTTTTTTATGACTTTTATGGATCGACTGTATGGATGATGAAAAATGTATATTTAATTATGATTGATCTAAGGGTGTTCATTGTATAAAGTATTATTATAACCTCCGTTGAATAGTGAAATTTTGATTATGAACTCGCTCCCATGATTTTTTTCTCATGTAAAAAATCTGTCCTCTTTTTTTTTTTTTTTTAGTTATTGTTTTTATTTCATTATATTTCGATAATACTAAAAGGAAAAGTTCTATTGGTTGCATTGATAATGTAGGATTTATACTTTCCCAACAGAAACAAACACCAATAAGAGGTATTAATTACTGATATAAAACCTACCACTCAGAGAGTTATTCTACTTCCAAAACGCCACGCCACATCGTAACCTGTTTTTCTGGTGGATGTTACTTAGTGATGTTGAGGATCCGGTCCACCCGGTGAGACCCTCTCGAGCCCCGCTTCCTCCATCAACCTTCGCGGCCTCTGCTCCCCGAGTTGAGGGTCGACATTGTACCCCAGCTTACGCAGAATGTGCACCCTGTCCGTCTTTCCCGCCACGGTCGGAACTGCATCATCCAATGTTGTCCGAGCCTCGGAATTTACTATAACCGCCAATAAGATCACTGCGAGGAGCACTGACACCTGAGCCTTACTAGAGAAACCCATGTAGTTCGATCGGTAGAAAGGATCTTGTATGACCTTACGATACACGAGCTAGAGTCGAGCAAGAGAGCTCCCCCTTTTATACGTAAAAATGAGACGGCTCGCGTGAGATTTGGCAGGGCGGTGTCAATTCAAGACACAACGTTTTCTCGTAAGACAGTTGATCATGGCGAACTGTGGTTGCCAAGTGGATAAGTATACCATATGTGATCGCACAGACCAAATTGTTCTTTTCTCTTCTTTTTTCTCGTATGTGAAATCATTGGTTCGATAAGGATAAATGCTCGTTGTTGTGGAGGGTTCACTAGAGGGTGACTGACCCACATACGTTGCACCCATAGTGGACTCGAGATGAAATCCATTACCTTGCCCGCGGGGATTCGTATTTCATTACCATTATCTGTCACGTGTCACATTCCATTTTAGCATGGGAGGGTAAATCTGATACATAGGTCCTAGAATACATGAACAGTGGTCGAAAATACATATACTGGAGAGTTTTCCATAGTTGCTCTTATTTTCAATGCCAACAGCACAGTGAACCATGAGAGTAGTATGTCGGAGTATCAGATTTCATTGATTTTAAGTTTAGACAAGAGCATGAATTTACAGGAGAGTGAGTCAGATACTAGGCTTTTTGGTTGGAAAGAGGCTTCATATTCTCTCGCATAAAGCCCAATGCAAACCTGACAAGTAAGATGGAGCTTGAAATTAGACTGTAATTAGTGGAACACTTCCAGCAGATGACTCTATTACAGTAAAGTTCATCATGCCATGATGGCAAATTTTCACACTTGGAAAGAGATAGCTGACCGGTTGGATTTGGTGAATCATCACTGATCTAATCATGGGCTGTGAATGAGCCGAAGACGCTCGATCTCAGGCCATCGATGCCATGCATTCTATTAATATATATTTCGTGTTTCATAGGAAAAAAAAAAAGGTCTATCCAAGTGTGTATAGTTGACCTCTCAGCTCTAGCAACAAGTCCATCCCTCCCCGTAATTAGCCACAAATGAGGGTTTTGTCCTCCGAGGCTGGTAGAACTAGCCGGCCAGTAGTCGTGGCTAGTCTGCTCTGCTCGGCTCAAATGGGAAGAACACACGGGTGATTCGTGCGTTTACTGTCCAAGGATTCCTGTTATTCGATTCTGCCGCCTGCCTTTGCCAATCTTATCCATAAGCTGAATGAAAGCAGGGATAAAAGAAATGGGTATAGTTCCACGTAATCATGAAGAAGCCATCTGGTCAACCCATTTCTCAATTCTCACGGATCAAGACTGACCAACTTCTTCTCCTTTGCTTTTCTGTTTTCCACTTGAGCAAGCTAGCAAGTTACTTTCACATATGGAACGGAGTCAAATGACCCCAAAAAAGAAGAAGAAGAAGAAGAAGAAGAAGAAGTTATCGACGCTAGCTCATAATTCCCTACGCAAAATTAGGATTAGTTACGTGCGTACCCATTATTCCTTTCGTGGGATATATGCCGTCAATGCACCTTCGTCAACTATGTAACTAATATTATCTTTATGTGGCCCGACTGAATTTTATTTAATTATTTATAAATTCGATTGCAAAGTGAAATATCTATTAGATAAGAAATAAAATAATGATTGCTTATCTTTCCATTTAGATCTACGACATCATTTTTCCAATTAATATGAACACTCAATTGAGATGAAGAGGCAAGATCGACTGAAAATGAAACCTCCTCCCATACACATCTAAGAACCCACTGGTGGTGCGGATCAGGTCCGCCAGGACTGCGCTGCCTTGGACTGACAAAAGCTCGATCCGGCCGTTGCCTCTTGGCTCAGTCCGTTGAGTTTATCACTTCTCTCGCGCTCTCCATCAGTAATCCCACCCTCTGGTTATAGGGGTTTCGAGCTGCCCATGCAGTCGCTGAGAACGCATATAATAAGAAGAAGGAGAATTAATGCTGATCAGCCACGGACTGAACCCCACTGCAGCCATCGAGATTTTCGTGCATAGGGATTCGAGATCGGACATAGGTCTGGGAGACGGGAAATATCATGAACACGCACGCATGTATATACAGAATATTATTCTTGATACCAAATTCATGCGTGAAGGGTCAGAAAATGATCGTATATGAAATTGATTAATGGAAGCATGCCTCTCGATCGAATATGTGTAATGTCCACTTCCGATTCCCCGCACCCAACGTGATCGCTGATTTCGGTGCTGTGAAATCCAATGATTGGAGAGTTCATAAAAGATAGCTACTGCTTGGTGTAGCTAATGTACGTTCTTGGGGAAATCTACGTACCAAACATATCATTTTCTCAACACAAACAATACAATCTCATATTAAAAAAAGAAGATAATTATAATAAAAATATTAAATATATATAATTTATTTACTTAATTTTTATATATCCTAAAATGACTACTTTATTCTTATATATTCAATTTTATAAAATATTAAGCATAATTTTAATGGTATTCTAATATGACATAATGACGTATCAATAAATTATCGGTATGATATGCTAACGTGACAAAATTCATATGAAGTGGTGTGATAACGTGTCAAAAACTTTTGCTAGTGTGTCATGTCGCGTGACATTATTAAATTCGTATTAACAAATCATTAAAATTAATACTAATATATATTATATAATTAAATATATATAATTAAAAAATTATTTTAAAATTTATATAATTTAAATATAAAAAATAATAAATATATACAACTTTTATGTAATTTTTCCATAACAAAAATATATAGAACAATTCTCTTATCCATACAATACATACCAAGTTATGATATATCTGTTATATTTAATTTATATAATGATTCAGCATGACGTATTTATATTAACATCCTAGGTCATATGTGTATATATATATATATATATATAGTCGATCACGCAAGTTGCTCTTCGTGCTTGATCATGATGAGGCCTTTTTTTATTGGTTTTGTCATATAAATTGTCTTCATGTCCCGTCCTTCTTCATCGTGGACAATAATTTATTTTTTTTAATTTCGAGTTAGACTTAATATGTGTGTATATGTGTACTTGTAGAATAGATATATATATATATATATATACATCAAGTTACACTTCTTTACATACACACCATTCTTATCGTTATCCAATAGAATACATATATATATATATATGCACAAACAGCAAAGAGTGGGAAACCGGAGGGGGCAGCCCCCTCAACCCTTAATGCTGTCCAACTCTAAGATCACGAAAGATCAGGTTGTCTTACGTAGGGCTGCTGTTTGTGAGCTACACCTACATACATACATATATATCGCTTTCTTTACATTCGCCTTTCCTGTTGAATTTTCGCCGCGGCTCTTCCCTAAACAGTACGTAAGCCCATCCACCAGGGACACGATCGGCGGCTCCCCTCTGTGCACGTTGGGTCATTTTCCCATATACGACTAAACACGCGTAGGTAAACTCATTAATCTATAGAGCAGATACATGATTAATATGACCTTCAATTGGCTACAATAACATATAAAATTTAATGTTATAATATCTGATTTTTTATTTAAAATTAAGAAATTTTGAATTCGACTCTTTTTAATATAATTTCATATGTATTTTTATTATACTCTCGCTCTTTATGAGTGAAAAATCCAATCCATAGTTACGATGCGTAATGTGGCAGTTGAGCCGGCCATGTGGAATCATCATTTGATACAGTCCACTCTCTCAAATTATGAAACTTGTCTCATGTAAAAGATGTATGGGCCACTTATTCTATACTTTGCTTTCTCATGTGTCCATCACAGCATAATATTTTAAAAAAAATCAATGAATTTTAATTATTTTAAATTTGATTAAGACTTATCCATCAAACTTTTCGATGCTATATAACAAAACTTGAAAAATAGGATTTTATTTAAGAAAACTTTTGATCGGTAGGTGCCAGCAAGTGAATGACAAAAGTTTGAGTAAAGAATTAAGCATGACTTCAAAGTAGCATTTCAGATTTATTTATCCATATGTATAAATTAATGTGGGTTTCGATTTGGTATATGTGCAAATGGGGATGATATATTCACACACACAAAAAAATGCAGCTGATATAATTACTAATTAAGGAAAAAAACAGTTTTAAGGTTATTAAATATTCAATGCCTATTACATAACAAATTTGTCATATAAAAATTAATGATAGAGTTACACTTATTATATATTGAGATTATTTTTTATTCTTTGATAATTTTTAAAAAAAGTATATATATAATTATTTTATTGATTCTTACACGACGAGCTCTACTATCCATGGGTCATCTAGACGCAGTGCTCGCACATATAGATAAGAACCACTTACCTGACAATGTAATTCCAAATCACAAGCCACAAAGAGGGGGGGGGGAAACAATATTGGAGCATGTAATTTGCCTAGACAAAGTTGCTGATATCACCTCGTACGTAATAATCATTAAATTAATGTTACAAATGGTCCGTCTCGAACGCCATTGTCTTACACAAATTGTCTGTATCCGGCCCTGCTTGTATCTAATTGTATTCAGAGGACACACACAGAGACATACAGCGACAGGTCAGGCACACGCACACGTTACATACATATTTGCAGTTTCCGGGCCGGTTTGAGAGGACCGAAATGGTCCATATACATCAACCCGACACAGAAAATGGTTAGGCCCGAAAATACTATCCATAATTTTATGGAAGCCCGGTCCACGTAATTATGGCCTAAAACGTGTGATCACGACTGACCCTAATGGGTGAACCGCAATGTATATATATGATCAGGAGTCTTGTCCTATGACCATCGCGATCCGAATGATAAATGGCTAAACGTCTTCGAGTCAAAGAGTGCTGCTCCTCCTTCTCGCGGTCGGCTTGGTGCTGTCGATATGGACTCTCTGGATCGAGACATGTACGTACGCACCACATTTTTTTTCCCCTTCTATAACTTCTACATTTCTACTCGATGGCGGTAATTTCCGATCATGGGCAGTTGGAATATCATCCCCCACAGAGTCATCTATTCATCCGGTTCGATTAGATTCGATAAATCCAATGGCTAATTCCCTACATATCATTCTCAATTATACAGATATTGATCTGATCCAAATTGATGAGAGAATGGTCGGGAAGAGATAGGTACCTTATCTTTTTTTTTTTCCTGATTTTACGACGAAAAATAGAGACAGCCTAAGTATTAATCATTAAACAGGATATGTGTATAGCTGCTTCGCACGAGCAGCAACGTGTTGGTGGGTACGTAATTCCTAAAATCAAGAGGACAGTTCCAAGGCACAGAAGGTGACTCGGATGTTGGGTAGCACTGACAGGTTCCCCTCCATCCATCCAAATCAGAATTCTGTGGAGGATATTGGGTATCCCTTAGAAGCATATGCCAGTCCCCCTTTATTAATTTTCAGAATCATAATTCAGAAGATGGAATATATATTAAGCTACATAATGATAAAAAAGGGAAACAAATTTAGTGAATACGAATAATTTCATTATTAACATTTAAAGTAGGGCCCACTATTGTAAGTGTAATATTGCACAAATTCTCTTTTCAATATATTGGTTGATTAATCTTCATCTATATTTTTTTTCTTGTCCACAACAAAAAAAAAAGACGTTTAAGGGAATATTGGGCATATTACGAATTTTCCCAACACATGAAAATTTCAGAAATTAAAAGCCGATTTCAATGATAGAACTGAAAGGGGTTGTGAATGCGGCATTGAATTTGATTTTAACATCAACATCAGCTTAGCTTTTCGGTTTGCGCGTGAAACCTGTGGTGGGTCAACTCCACACGCACCCCAAGAATAATCTCAAACTTTGCCTCATATTCACCTCTGCCCACAAATCTCTCTCTCTCTCTGTCCATATACTCACTGCAAACAATCAGCTGTGCATTGATTTTCAACGCCTGCATGCCACCGGTAAAAGATGGGAACGGTTGATGATTGTTAGTTGAATCGCCCCATGGCTATTCGCGTGCCGGACTTACGGTTGTTAGCAATGGGAAACCATACTGTGAAGTGATCGATGATGCCGATGATGAGAAACTGAAAGGGATTGGAGTTGGACCCCAGAGAATTGAGAGCTACGGCAGCCATTGCATCTGCAGCTGCAGCAGCAGCAGCGAATGACGGAAAGGGACTGCACATATATACGTGGTATCTAACAATGAACCGCTCCATGAGTCCATCATCACCATCATCATCATCATCATCTTCCCCTTCTCCTTCTCCTTCTCCTTTCTCTTTTTGGGTGGGTCCATAACCCCATATTTTAAAATTGACAGTTCAGAGTCCGACTCTTTCAAATATTCAAAAATTATCATAACTTCTGCCGACCCTAATGTCCACCTCGAATTATCAGTATTGAATGCATGAAAGGATTTGTTTCTCCCTGATTCGAACTCCTCTTATTCGTTAAATAATTTCAAACAAGAATTTTATCATTTGAGAATTGATAAACATGACACTGAGGAGAGACGAGAAGTGTGTATATTCACTAGCCGGCTGCCCAAGTTCAGTTGATCTAATATTCGCTTATAGGAAGTTTTTGAGTTTTGGAAAGCGTTGGAATTTTCTCCATCCATGATAAATTTCTTCAGTCATCACTATTGGAAAAGGGTTTTCAAGCCCTCTATCAGCATTTGTAGAGCCACCCGTTTGATCCAGCTTTGGACAGACGTTGATGGATGGTCCATGGCTTGACGGCAGAACTATCTTATCCCTTAAAAGGGCAGCCCCATGGCTTCCATCCACCATTATATGGAGGAATTAGCTCTGTGCTTTATAAGGGGTTGATATTGGACCCCGAGCCGTAGAACATCCTTTTAACAAATGATCGACAGAGGAAATTACATGTGCAAAAAAACTCTCCTTACTGGGATTAAGACAGTACAATGGCACAGTGTCTCAAAACCCTAAACCTCAATTAAGGGACATGAGAGAGCACAGAGACAATTAATTATTCATGTCTGCCAGTGAACAAACACCCTAAAATTGGAAATGGTGAAAAGGGGGAAGATAAAAAGACAATGTTCCCCGGTGCGTACGGTAGTAGGTTGTGGAGTTTTCCATCACAAGATCGTTGGCATGGCATTTTCCCTCATAGACCGTCTCCTTCTCATACGGAAAAGTGCTTGGGATCTTGATGGCCTCCCCTTTGCATCGATGCAGGCGAACATTTTGCATGGGAAATCGAGGGAATTTGTAAGTACGAGGTTTTATGGGGCAGGTGAATTTTATAGGGATTTTCAGGGTAATAAATTCAAATTTAATACCAATTACAGTCATAGTTTTAAAAATCGGACCGGGTCGGCCAGTTCGATCGGTTAACCGGGAACCGGCTACTCACCTGGTCCGGTTCCTTCGAAAAATCCAATTGCACATTAAAAGAAAAAAATCCGATTGAACCGGCCGGTTTTTGGTCCAACCGGTGAACTCATGAGAAAACCGGCCAACTTAAAATAAAACAAAAACAAAAACCTATTGTAATGTACCTATTTTATTTTACTAAACTTATATTTACATTTTATATTAAACTTTTGTTTAATATAATGGTTATATTAATGATTTTTGTTATAAATTATATTAAATTATGATATTATGTAAATTTATTAGTAATATTATTTATTAAACATGCGGTTTAACCCATTGAACTCCCAGTCCGACCCATGAACCCATGCCTACACCGGTTCCCGGCCCGGTCCGATTTTAAAAACTATGATTACAGCTTTATATATATAGTATAAAATCAACAAATTTTCGTTACACTTTATATTAGTGAACTTTTTTTTTACCGCTCTTATGAGGCTAAATACGGTATGCTCAAGTATGTCGGCAACTTTAATATATATATATATATATATATAATTTTGTAATTAACAGCAACAAACAAGCACCTAAAAATTATAATAGTAGGACTCATGATCTTGGTGCGGTTGGACGTTCCGGGTCGATGGTCGCGGCTGAAAGGCCTAAGGGTTCAAGTCTGACCATGGACATTAATTTATTGGAAAATAAAAAGGGAAATTATTGTGGAAAATAACGTGTTCAATTGTAATTTTTCATATATATATATATATATATAAAGTAGTGGAATGAAGCTCTATTTAGCAAATAATTAGCATGCATGCCCAAGAAGAGTTAGTTTATTAGTAAGTTGATAATATATAGTAGATCAAGTACAAGATTTGAAAATTATCAGAGGTTGGTACATGAGAATTAATGGTAAATCTCATACTATACAATACACCGTCAAGTACGTTAATTAATTGATGCAGTGCCGGACATTATCAACATTACAAATAATAGCATGTGTGCTTATCTAATTACTGGAATGGAAGGGAATATTACTTGATCTGTGTATACTTTCCATATATTTTTTCCCTAATAATTATTAACACAATGATTAAATGATTAATGTAATAACAAGTCAGACCAAATAATTACATTAAAAAGCCATATTAATTTTTTTAAATTTGAGCTATCAAATATATATCCCAAAGTCCATCTTTAATTAAAAAAAAGATACCAAATGATCGAGATATGATATATGACTAAAGAACCAAACATTTTATATATTTTCATGATAAGGACTCAGCAATCAAACCCAGCCAATTAATTTAATTTAATTTACTGCCACTTCCCATATGCTCGAAACCTTTCTGGCCGGCTATATATATATATATATATATAGACAAAATGTCTTGACTCTACGAGACATTCGTGGATCTCTCTATTTTTCAAGCGCTTGTCTGAATTCCTAAGCACATACAGCTTCCCGGTTTTGCACGGCAGCAGACTTAGCCCCGCACCGCACCCCCAGGCTCCTGCGCCATACGAAGGTCTGATTGGTGCATAAATTCCCCTCCAAGAAAGTGCGCTAGCTCGAAGAGCTTTATCGTCGCTCATCCTCAGCCACATCCACAGGGAGGCGGGACTTGCCCGGCACGGCACGAGAACGACCATATGCCGTCAAGAATTCCTCGACAGGAACCTCTATTGCCAAAAGTGTTCTACTATTTTTCAAAGATTCTGTGTACCATTAAGGACTTTGAATAATGTTAACCGACGGAGTGGCGATCCCAAACTTGGATGGGGAGGGCGATTGAGGGAATGACGGAATATTGCTTTCGATCGCGAAAGAGATAGAGACCTTGTGCCGGAAAGAGGATGAAAAGAGGGGGAATTCGTTTACCCAGAAAAAGGAGGGAGGATTCGACGGACAGTAAAGATACATATATGTATGTATATATATTAGATTCATTTTCTAAAGTTGTGGGCGACACCATTGTATAAATGCTGCGATAATTTTATTTTTTAAAATTTTATTATAAAAACTTGGAAATTTTGTATAATTTTTTATCTTGCAAGTCGTAAAATTTTTGTTCTTTTTTTTTTAATTTGCACCACGTAATATTTTCGAATCAGTCGAAATGTACATCGAGACTAGTCTACGGTCGGGCTGGGATCCCTGAAAAAATTCTCATCGACTCTCCTAACTTGACATTCAACCTTTAGATCATCAATTTGATAGTTTAGTGAAAGAACCACTAGTTTAACCTCAAGTTGATCATAAAATTTTTATTCACATTATGATTGATATATATATCAAATGAATTTTTTTTATGCCGTATACTACCATTCCACGAGATAGTTTTTTTAAAAAATAAATTTAATATAGCAATTTGAAAAAAAAGGAAAAAAAACTTGGGAGAAACTTTGATAAAAGTTAATATTAATGATATGTATTAATTTCCATAACAAATTGATTTGTAATAAACAGATTGAAAATGTAAAAAGAACAATCAAAGAGTTGATTGAGATGAGTTAATTTCCTTCTATTTGTAAGGTTATAAATAGAAAAAAAAATTTATCGAGGATTTTACTTTTTAATGAATCGGTAGACTTAAATTTAAATATTACAACGTAATTGTTTGAAATTTAGATCAAGAAAAAAAAAGTAAAAGGACCTTCCTATTTCTTCCTTTCTATAACCTTTTCTAACTATGCAGCTAGGAAAATCTAGTAAAGAATATGGCGGACAAATTTTGACATAATACGATAGTATGATATGACATTGAATTAGATAAATTTGGGTTGAGATATGGTAAATTAGTTGTTCAACTTTGATAAGATAGGATTAATTTTATATAATTAAATATATTTAAATGTATATTGAACATGTCGACTTATTTAAATTGTTTAAGTATGTGTATCATTAATTTAATTTACAATATGATGTGTGTTAAGTTTTATTTCTCATGATAATCTCATTATTACAATCATATTGTAAATATTTTGGTCAAAATTTTATTATTGACGTATTAAATGTATTAATTGTGTGCACATATGATCGACATGTCTAGACACATTTAGTTTATATGAATTAAATATGTCAGTTGGGAATATTATATTTTTACATGGATCGTTTAGATATGACACGTCTAAATATGATACAATATATGATTAAGCATAAGAGAGAGAGAGAGAGAGAAATATTATTTATTTTTTTCTTCAAAGAAAGTTTGCGGTAAATGAAGACAGGCAGTGGTGAAAGAGTGGTAAAAGAAATTGATAGAGAATGATGACAATGCTCGGCATATGATTGAATTGAATGAATTCCTAGCTTGGTTGGTTGTCTGTGCGCTGTTGTAAGGTTGTGACAGAACCGAACATCTCCCACATGTCTGAGTCTGACCAGACGAGTCCCTTGTCAATCCTCTAACCAGTGGGAAACACACAAACAAAAAAAAAAAAGCAGCGTTACTTCAATCTCTAGACATTATTGTTTGCAATCACACGGTTTGATTATTATACAATATTCCAGACAAATTAAAATACAATTCAAGATTAGTCTTCAATTATTATGAGATTTTTTAAAAAATTCTAGTCCACACTTTCAATCTGAGATTTGATTATTGAATCGTTTATTTAAAAGTGTAGTAAGAGAATCACTAATTCAACTCTAAATTGGTTTAATTATTATTCTAGCAGCGAGAATTCCTCGTTGATTCTGCCACATTATCAGGTGTTGTTAGGAGATATCAATTAAATTATAACAAATGAGTTACCGAGCAGCGGAAATAATTAATAACTGTTATAATAATAATTTTAATTTTAATTTTTTCTTGATATGCATCATGACAAGGAGTACGGCCATTTCAATTTTTCTGGATCATAATCATCCACTTTAATCCCGGTTTAGTCTTGATTAACTTTTAATCTCGAGTTTTATGAGTTGATAAAATTCTTAATTAGAAGATTGTTTTTTTTGGGCAACGGATCGAGCTATCATTGAGTTTCTATATGGGATGATGAGCGTTGCCCAAAAAGAAACTCCTGGATTTTCCGCAAGAAGTTCCTCCAACAATATCCAAGCTCTCTCTCGTATGTTGGTCCTAATGCCATTGACTTGAACCCCAACTTAGCTGGATCCTCAATAAGAGTCTATGATGTGGTTGGGGACCTTGAGTCAGTAATAAGGACATAAGAGGATAGGTATCCTCCAGTCCACAGCTGGGCGGGGGGCGTCATATATTTAGTTGGCATAGCTGCTCTCCTCTGTGTGTGTGTGTGTGTGTGTGTGTGCGCGGAGGAGTCAGTGTCTGGCCGCTAAGTCTAGGAGGCCAGGAGTCGTGGGAGGTGCTTGAGTTTGATTGGTCAACTGAGCATGCAATTTGGCAAGAGCCTGCAGGGAGGAAAAGGGTGGAGGAGCAAGGGATCTTTGGGTGTAAGAAAGATTTTTCTATGTAGAAAATAAAAGCAGCCCAGGTCATCAAAAGCTGTGTACTGAAGAACCCACCGAGAGAAAGCTGAACGGAACGGAAGAGATGGCAGAGCACAAAGAGACATACAGAGTAAGGAGCTGAGATGGGTTAGGCAGAGCGGATAGATAGCTAAAGGATAAGGCCACTGGTTTGGTTCCCGTCATAGGGTGGCTGACGAAAGAAAGCTTAGTTTGAGAGAGAAGGCATTGGGATTGGAGGGTTAGGGGATTAGTTTGGGTGATGGAAGTGGAACAGTGCTACTTGGATGGCTTTTGGGAGGAAGAGAAGAAAAGAGCAAGAAATCAGACGCAGAGGAGGCAGCATCAGTGTTATCAGGTTTCATCAGACAGCAGCAACAACAGGTGGCACTTGCACAATCACCAAGAAGAAGAGATTACCGACAAAAACAGCAAGACCTTCATCGGACCTAGCATTTTTTGTTGTAGCAGCAGTAAGACCACGACAGCGCACCTCTAACACCCTAAAAGCGCTACCAATCCACCGCCAGAGCTGCTTCTGCTGCCGTCCTTTTGATTCTTGAAGAGCTGGAACCCGGAAAAGGAGAAGAGGGGGAAGAGGAGGAAGAGCAGCACAAGAAGAAGAACCGTCCGAGTCTGGATCCTCACAGGAATTCCCACAATCCTCATCACAACCACACCCATAACTTTCAGCAGCTTCTGAACGCTGTCCCTAATGTAGGCGAGGCAGAGGAAGAAGACCCCGATCCTGACCTCCAAGAACAGTCCCAGGATCAAAGCCACCCCTTTCTGTTAAACACTATCCCTTCCCAGAACCATCAGCAGCACTCTCACTTCTTCTATGGGGCGAGATTAGAGGACCTGCCCCCTCAAAACTCTCAGACGCAGCCTTCCAAGAAGCCGTCCTACGTCCCCCAGTCCTCTGGCACTATCGGATATACCCAGAACATGAGGGAGGCGCAAGGCCACCACCAGGCTGCGGTGTCTGTGGCTGTCGCTGCCCCCTCAAGACTCGGGGTTAGGTGCAGCAGCGGTGGTGGGGAGATCGTGGAGGTCCAAGGCGGCCACATTGTCCGGTCCACTGGACGGAAAGACCGACACAGCAAAGTATGCACTGCCAAGGGTCCGAGGGACCGGCGAGTTCGCCTTTCTGCCCATACGGCCATTAAGTTCTATGATGTCCAGGACCGGCTCGGCTACGACCGACCCAGCAAGGCTGTGGACTGGCTCATCAAGAAGGCCAAGGCCGCTATCGAGCAGCTAGCAGAGCTCCCTGCCTGGAGGCCCACGGGCGCAACAGCTACTACTGCAGCTGGTTCGAGCCGTGCACAGGAGCCAACGCGGCAGAGCATGGAGCAGGAGAATGAGAGCATGAATCGACATCAGGGTCAAGGTCAGATGAATCTCCATCATGGGAGTGTGGATGCTGCTAAGATGTTGAGCAGTGCCTGCGGTGCTAGTGGTAAAGTCACTTCAGTTTCAGTCCCCGAACACCAGCAGGTAGATGAGAATGGAGGCTTCTTGCTGCCCTCCCAGGACACTGACTCGATTGCGGATACCATCAAGTCATTCTTTCCTGTGGGAGCATCAGCAGAGACGCCGCAGCAGCAACCACCCCCGACCCTGCAGCCTATTCAGTTTCAGGACTGCTCACACTCACCCGATTTGCTCTCAAGGAGCAACCACCAGAGCCAAGACCTGCGGCTCTCTCTCCATTCCTTTCAGGACCCAATGTTGCTCCATCATCACCACCAGCAAATCCAATCTCACGAGCCGCCGCCGCCAGTCGCTGCTGTTGCTTTCTCCGGGACCAGCCAGTTAGGCTTCTACACATCGCCACCTTCCTCCCTGTGGTCTGATGCCGCTCGCTTCCAAAGAATGCCAGCATGGAACACTGCCACCCACACCGATACAGGCGGCAACAGCAGTGGTGGGACTTTCATTTTTGGCTCACAGCCGATACTGCAGCCCTTTTTTGGGCAAGGACAAGGCCAAAGCCAGTATTTTTCACAGAGGGGACCCCTTCAGTCCAGTTTCGCGCCTTCAGTTCGCGCTGGGATCGACGCCATAGTCGCTCCTGATAATCAGATTCCACACCAATCTATCCATAACCCTTTCTCTGTCTCGGGCCTTGGGTTTGGGGCCGGGGGGTTCTTGGGGTATCACATTCCAGCGCGGATTCGAGGCCAAGAGGAGAACCAAGACGACGGCGCCATTCTGAACAAGCCGTCCTCTGACTCCAATTCTCGCCATTGATCCATCGAACTTCGAGGGCATTCTCTTCCTTATTAATAATAGGTAACTAATTCACAAAAACCTTTGGAAAAATTACCTCTTTCTCATATTTGTGTCTGAAATTCTACATCTTTGAAATGCAATGACCCAGGGCTCATTGGATTTTGGAGTATCTTCATGATGAAGTATACCAAGGATAGTGTCAGATATTGCGTTGCTTAAGGCAGGGGAGGGATGCAAGGTTTGTTTTTTCTGCTTCAATGGCCAACAGGGAAGGAAAATCTGAGCATGTTTCAGGTTTCTCTTGCCCTGCGTTTTTAACATATTTCTATCTCATGATGACGTTCTTGTTGTTGTAGCTTTGTGGCGTTTTGTGTTGTAATGCTTGAGTGGGGCGTTTTGTGTTGTAATGTTTGAGTGGGGCCTTTCTTTGAGCTCTTCAACTTTGCTTGGGGTTTGGACTACAACTCTCTGTTGGACTACCTTGTGCTCCTTTTTCTTCATATTCCTCAGAAGTTGAATGTGATGGTGCTGTTTCCCCTTTATAGATTAGAATGAGTATGATGTCGTGAGTGATCTCCTTTTCCTATTTTCTGCCATGAAAGATGAAATTTTGATCTTTTTTAATACATTTCCTTGCATATGTGTGATGGGATCTCATGGAATGTGGAAAGTTCAAGAGTTCACCAGTACATTGAGGTGTTTCGCATATAAGGGTTCTGAAATTATATTAAATTTGCTAGGCCTTACTGTGTCTCTATAGACTGAGAAGGCAGTGAGTTGGTTTAATGATGTTTATGCATGAAATGCTACTTTTCTTTCTGATTCATGAAAAGATATTATCTGTGTATTGCTGGGTATAAAATGGGACAGTTTGGTATGTAAATGAAGGTAAAACTTCTTTTCTGGGGTTGATTCTTGACCGGCTTATTACTTTATTGAACAATTTAGATCCCTTAACTGAGAGCTCTGATAGGCAAAAAGGAACTGTGGAAGAACCAAAATTGGTCTTTTTCTTAGGATGGTATGGTTTTAGGGAACAATGGACCTCATGTCATTCCCTTTGAACAGTTGCCATATTTTAAGATGAGGCTTACTGATTCCTGAGTAGTCTCAGCCCCTATTTGGAACTGTCTTGGTATTGATTGGTGGAATCCACTTTTCCACTGTTTGTGAATTTTAAAGGCATGTCTGCCTTTGAAAACAATATTTTTGTATCCTCGATTCTCTTGCAGTGACAGTTTGAGAAAACCGATCTCTGTAGTCTGATTTTCTCCGCCCATAAGAATATCCATTGGAAGTTGCTTTTATTTCATCCATTTGGGGGACATAAAACATTCATAGTAAAGGGAAATCTTCCGATTTCAGGGTTGAACTGTTGAAGCCTATTCTTGTGAATGGGTGGTATTCCCTTATTTCTGCATTATCTGTCCCTTTATCACCTCTGTCTATTCTGGAAATTTAAACTTTCTGAAAGGCCAACCCTGAAATGAGGGCCATTCAACATTAAAACTTAACAGTAACATGTGATTCTTCTCTGCATTGAGGTTTGAAGCCCTATGAGTCAAAGAAGGGGGAAGCCGGAAGGATCCTTGTGTTTATACAATGAAAGGTCTCTCTTCGTATCAGTTGGACGTGGGACAGATGAACTGCGTAAATCGAGATTCATAGTTCTTGTCGGCTTAGAGAGAGAGAGAGGAGAGGAGAGGGGGCTGGAGAGGGACAGGCAGGGTAGGAGTAAAGTAGAGCTTTGAAGGGAGTGAAGAAGGTAGACAATGGAATGGAGCAGAGACATGAGTTATGGAGGAATTGCTGAGTAAATGCTTGCTTTGCCCATCTGTCTATTTATGGTCCCCTACTCGCACTGACTACCCTATAATAAAAAATCTCGGCAGAGATTCCGAACCCTTAACTGGAAGGACACCTCCTCTGTTATCTTCCTCGTAGATTGGTCTCCCTCCTCTTAGCTCTTGGTCCAGCAGTCTGAGCAGTAGACTGAGTCTCGATGACAAGTATTGGTTCCGATCAGCTTCGGGAGCAATCCCTGTATGAAAAGGTTCTAGAGGCTTGTTGGGTCTTTATGGAATCAAGTTCAATTCCATTGCTTGGCTTGCCGCCTCAGTCGTTGCAATAATTTCAGATCTGCTGCCCATTCGTTCGAGTCAAATATATGATCTTCAGGCTCAATTTGCAACTTTAAGGGGATTGAATTGCTCATCAGTTTCACCGCATTCACTCGACCAATACTGACGACCACGAGCATAAAAGGCCTAGTACAGATGATAGTCTTAAAATAAAAGCAGAGATCCGTGGTACAAGCAAGCACTTCCTCTCCACCACGAAAAAAGCACAATACAGATGGGATAGATAAATCGAGACTCAATAAAGATTACACAGGCTGGCATTATCTGAGGCTGGAATTATCTTGAGCTCAGAAATGCGCTTAGACTTATTTGATCGGTTCACTTGCTTGATCCTCCCCTTGTTAGGATGGTTGGTCTCAACCCGAATCTCCCATGGCCTTGCAGCGACCCAGTGCTGCAACCAGCTCCACCCCCAATTTTCCTTGTCCAGGCAGAAAGAAGTTTCACCAAGATACTGGCTTGCGTTTGCTCTCCACTGTATCACAGTCGCACATGAAAAAAAAAGAAGAAAAGAAAAAAAAAAGGACAAGACAAGAGAAACTTGGGATTTTCGGAAACTGCAGGAAAAAAAATTCAATGCCGGTGAGCATAGTTTTTAAAACCGGACCGGGTTAGAAACTGGTCAAGGTATGGGTTCATGAGTCAGACCAGTAATTCAATAGGTCGAACCGTATGTTTAATAAATAATATTAATAATATAATATTTTAATAAATTGACATAATATTATAATTTATGATAAAAATTATTAATATGGTCATTATATTAGTCTCAAATTCAACATAAAATATGAATATAAATCTAGTAAAATAAAATAAGTACATTATAATATGTTTTTATTTTTTATTTTTATTTTAAGTTGACCGGTTTTTTCACCAATTCAATTAAATTTACCGGTTCAACTGGATTTGACCTTATTTAAAGTGTAATTGGATTATTTATGAGAACCGGACCAGGTGAGTGGCCGGTTCCCAATCGAACTGGTCGAACCGGCCAGCCCGGTCCGGTTTTTAAAACTATGCTGGTGAGAGCTCTAGTGTGTCTGACCTGATGAGAGAAGGCGTATGCCATTGCTCGTTCCCGCTTGACTGCCGCTTCTTCCTTTTGTTGTATCCTTGCAAGGATCTCCTCCATAGTCCCAGACTCTCCGCACCATTCGACCTGTCGGGTTTTGTATAAATTATCTTAAGAAGAGGCCCTCGACATGTACAAACTGTCAATAGTCCCCTAAATGTGGATCAAAGTCGTGTGTTTTAATGGCGTCTTGCTTGTGCATTTGCTGAACTAAACGAGGACAGGAAGTTCGTTTTGGCATGTGCTGCAGTTTTCTCCATGCTCAACTCTGTGTGGTTGGTTTTGAACAGAAATAAGTAAAAAATTTTGTGCACGATTATCAACCCCCATTGATACAGTTCATCTGTTCGTCGCTGACTAGAGCCCTGTCATTCATGTTCGTCCTAATCCAGATCTATTTGCCTGAAAGAGCATCAATTTCATTTTTTTTATTTTTATTTTGTAGTGAATTTGATTCATGATGATATGAGAGTTTGATTCTTGAAACTTACCTCTAGCTTATGCAGCTTGGCTTCAAACTTGAGCTGATTTTCCAACTTCTTCTGCCTCATCCTCGCCTCAGTGACCATGCAAAATCGCCGAGCTCTGATCTGAGCTTGGATCCTGCTCCAAGAGTGCATACAGTTCAATGTGCTGGAGAGCTGCTCCTGCACAGGCTGTCCTCGGGTCAGGACATGAAATCTCACTACACCTTTCAGTCGGGATAATGTTCTTCTTGCCTGTCAACAGGGGAAGATGACGAGGAAGGAGTTAAGAATTTTAAGGTGGGTTTCATGCGATCATAATTTTGGATATTACAAGGGAACGAACATACCAGATATGCTCGGAATGCCGTTTGAATCTTAACAGCGGCTATATCTTCGATTGAATTCCCGGGAAGTCCTGAATTTCTCAGGGAATCCCTGCCTGAAGAGACCAAAGACTGTTTCCGAACACGAGTGCTGGATTTGGAGCCATGTGATTTTGCAGCAGCAACTGATCCTGCCTGCCTCAGGAAGAATGGAGAAACACGTGGTTATTAGTATCATGATTCCTCGTCAAGGATTACCATACCCTGTTCATGTTCATTCTTCATTCAAAATTCCCCCGGTGTCCTGATCCGATCTTCCTTGGAGATGGGAGTCTTGTATGATCCAAACAAAAAATTCCTATATCAACTATTAGAACATGTCTAGTATAGTGCACCTGGCTTGCTTGAGAGATCGATATAGGCTTGATCTAGCCTATCTTACGTAGTAAGCATCAAGGACCGACATCATCAACCCAGAAGTACAGCTGACGTTTCAATTTTCACCAACAAACAGCTTCACTTAATCGTGTCAGAACATACCTTTGCTTGTTTCGATGTCTCTCCCTTCGCTTTCTTCCGGCAAATTATTGCCCTGAAACAGTCTCCTGGTCCCATTCCTGGATCAATTGCCACAGATCACGGACGAAAACTTAGGTCTTCTTCAAAGAATGTTTTATGTGTGATTTATACCAACTGGTAGAAACAAAATGGAATGAACAAGCACGCAGAATAGCGTAACTAGTCATAGCAATTCCATTCCGTTGTTGAACAGTGACAGCAAGCAGATATCCAATCTTTACGTAATCAAATGGAATGCGGACAACATCGTTTGGTAAAGGAACTACATCGATTGAAAAATCGTCAACATGACAACCCTAGGACTGCAGTGAGAACTGAGAATCAACAAACGATCAGATTTTACTGTTCTACATTCTACTAACAATATAAAATAATATGGCAACAATGATATGTCAATTATAAAGAAGCACAGATAAAGAGATTCACACATGTGTTCGATGAGCAAATCGGAATTACCACAACTATGATATCATGAACCTCAGGAAGAGAGGTCAATCTGATAAAACTTGGAAGCAAGAAATGCCATTTGCAGAGCAAACGGGGAGGAGGCTATATAGTGAGAGTGTCCACTAAGCTTCTCTGTCAGACTGACAGCCCAACTAAACTGAAGGGGGAATTTGATCTCTTAGGAAGATCAACTGTCAACAGCACACAGAGGGAAGGTCGAAGATCTGATGATCAGCATTTCATTCTTTTGTGATGAAAATCGGACGGATGAGGAGGCTGGATCTTCTGCTTTGTTCTAGTGCATCTCGTTTGGGCCTGAAAGGAAAAAACATGTGCAAGGTTTTGGATTGGATGAGATGATTACAGTGGAGGATAGAACTTGAAGTAGCAACCTCAGGCACATGAGATCAGAAAACACTCTACACGAGCCACTGGTCTGGTAGATGATCCAAAATTCTATTTAGATTTTTCCTGGGACAGCTTAACTGATAAAATGGGGCTCAAAGCTTCAATTGAAGATAACAGTAGTGAATTTGATCATCTCCTCATTTTTCACAGTTTTTAGTTTGACCAGGGAACGCATTAATTTTGCAGGTGTTAACCATTACAGAGCTGAAAAATGTTTTGAGCATTGTCAGTCAGCTCAAAAATCACCATCAAAGATAAGGAGGGTGGGTGGGAATGAAGTGTCGGCTTCACAAGTTGAAGACAACTCTGCATGTCCTCTCATCTCATAGGATTCCTTAATGTGGAGGGCTCCTTTAAAGTTAGCCCATCTCCATCCTTCACAGGTATGCGGGGTACCCTACCCTCTTCACATATAGATAATAATATGTGGGAGGGTAAGACGTGTATTCCCTCGTACCATTTTGTCAATGGCAAATTGAGATTCCATCTATGTCCCAGAATTATATTAAGAGAACTACTTGCATTCTGTGCTGATGGAGTAGACCATAGATATGCCCTGATACTAGCAACATAATCATACACACTATTGAGAATTGAAAGATTTATCGCATTCAAATACACTGATATAACAGAAATGGAGCCGGACGCAATTTAAACAGAAATCACAGCACCGCCAGCAAGCGGGATCCACAGGAGCGAATGCAGAAGACCTTTCTCAGAGGAATTCCATGAGAATAGCAGATAGACGGACATGTGAAACTGAAGAATGATCACAAATGTATTCTGTAAAGATATGGATCTCGATGCTGAGCACTGACGGAGATGATGACAAATTAAACATCAACTAGAAGCAGGGCACCCTCAGTTGAAACCAGCCAGAGAAATCTTACATTGATCGATGTGGTATACATACAGACACTCGCTGATTAGTCTAAGCTACATGGCCTCACATATCAAATCAATCGCCATGATGTAACACTCCTACCCAAGTCAGAAGAAAATTCAAGCGGGCTGTGGGCAGAACTTTTGTGAGGTACCAGCAAAGTCCGATTAGAGAATTTGAAGACCAGAAGGCTAAGAGGTTACAGCACCTAGGACTCTGTGTAGTAAGACTGGAAGCAAACAGAAAAATAGGGCATCCACTTGAGCCTCCAAGCATAATCTATGACCAACCTAGAACATAATCTAGAACATAGACCAGTGCTAAGGAGAACGGATACAGTGCAAACGCTATGAGAGATGTCCATAGCGGGAAAGTGGTTTTGAAGCTGGCAAAGGTTCCCATCACGATGCAGATGATCAAAATGATCAGAACTTCTGCTGAGAAGTCCCATGTCAACCCTCTGATGTAAACAAGAGCCAAGAAAACTGATAAACAGAGGAGATTATTCATCGTCACTGCCCCATATAACTGCAGAAAAAGGAATCTAGAAATCAGAAAGATCTGCAGAATTACGTTATATTGTTATTCACAAGAACGAGAGAAGAAGCTTTCTTTTAGACTGACAGTCAACCACAAGCAGTTGATCGCTACGTGCCCCATGATGGTAAATGATTCCGATTGATCTAGTCAATAGGAATAATTTTTAAAGTCTGGGAAATTCAAGAGTTTTCCAGAGAGCATACCTCAGAGAATGTCAGGGAGGAGGTTCTCTTCTTTTTGCGGCTAGCAAATATGATTGCTGACACGGCTTCACTGGAGTTTGTGGCCAAGGGCAGCACGACAAAGGAGATGAAGAAAGTTGGAATGCTTGTGGCATCAGAAAAATTATCCACCGCATCAACTAGAGGATCAGCAAAAATTGCAGCAATGACAGTTCCAAGAATCAGCATGAGAACAGCTTTCAAGGTTATCCACTTGAGGTTCTCGATACCCTCAACAACCTCATCACTTTGGTCCTCCATTCTCAACTGCTCGTGCTCCCTCTTCGTTTGCTGCACATTAATTTGCACTAAGCACATTAGAGACCTGAAATATTCTGTGAAATGGGAGAAATCTTATATGACAACATACATGGTGTACGAAATCAAGAAACTTCATCGTGCCAAAATTCCTTAAACCAGAAGCAGCCCCTGCAATTTTTGCCCTGTTGAGCCACTTCGAGATCCCACCCACAAACTCATGTATGTCAAGTTGAAAATCATTAGAGGTATCGAAATCTTTCATTATTTTAGCAACAGCATCATCCTTGTCCAGATCAAGTTCTTCGAAATGGATGCCCATAACAAGTGCTCTTAGTTCTGCAGCACTCAGATATCCATCACCATTCTCATCAATATTCCTAAAAAGCCTGTTGCAATGTCCCATTATAAATTCTGGTCAGAGAAATGTTAGAAGAGAATTTCTTTGGTGGGGAAAAAAAAACATGGGGTTCATGAAGTAAAACTAACTTTTCCACCATTTCATTGTCAATTTCGCCATCATCTGTGAGAAGCTTTCCTAGAGCACGCTTCCTTATCTGTCTCAAGAACCCAAATATGACATGCTTGTGCTCTGCGTAGGCAAGCTTTCGCCTCTGAACCCAAGGCTGAAAAACCTGCAATTGAGTTTACAAACTTAGTTGACTCAAAATGTCCCAACAGAGTATTATCCGGATGCAATGTGATGCAGCTGTATATATAAGCACCACGTGGGTTGAATAAAACGAATTTGGCAAACTATACAATATGCTGCTGAGAAGTGACAGTTACCTGATAGAGACAATAAGCTACAAGCAAGCAGAGGGATACAATAAGTGCAACCAAAATGGCTAAATGCCTTCCTGAAGTTGAACTGAGGATCTGAGGGATTTGAACTACGACGAATGGTATGACAGATATAACCATGATCCTAGCAGCATAGCTCGTCCATACATCAGTGCTGATTCCAGAATCTGAAAGCGTGGAAACGTAATATCATCCTTCAAATCCTTTGTCTAACCTTCCCCCAGTAAAGATGTCAAAAAGCAGGTCCATATTTGTCAAATTCTCTTCATTCTAGCAGACCAGCCAACTTCAAATCATCATAATACATAAACCATAAACAGAATAAGCAGCTACAGCTTCTCCATTTCTTGAGAATATTCTTACACTAACATTGCATGAAGGAGAAGGCATTACCTGTTAAGCTCAATCCTTTGGTGTCCTTTTTGTCCACTGCAACTGAGTTCTCAATATCGCATTTTCCCACAACGACACAGCTTCCCCATATGACAGTGATAAGCATGACAGTTGATCCGGCTAACAAGCCCATACCCACGGAGACTTGGCTCTGGGCAGTCTCCGTGCTTCCGGAAAGTCCAGATACTACAGAAAACGATTAAATCAGCTGAAGCGTTAATCACTACTTCAATCACCATTTCTCTTTGGAACGAAATAATTTTGCGAGACCCAAAAGGGACACATGCACTGCAAACAAGTTGGATGAAAAAGCTAAATTTCTGAAGGATCAAGAGGTTCACAGAAACCAACTCGACCCAATGGGCCCTCGCACAAGTGGCTCCGTGCACCATTATCCGAAGGTCTACTTTTTTTATTTGACATGAGGAAAAACCGAAAAAGAAATAAAGGGAAAAGGAGGATATTTGTTTTTTTTTTCCCTTTTCGGGCATAGATAATTTTGACTTTGAAGTTGAACTAGTACGTCAATGCTTGTTTGAGACCGTTGGCGTTCGTTCGCTGACAAGCTCTATTTCTCACTCTCTGATGGCTGATGTGGAACCAAACTACAGGGCAAAAAGGTTAGGATAAATTATTGGCTGGCCGGGCGGCCGGCAAGAATCTGAAGAACAACAAAACAAATTATAAAGAGGACAAACGAAAGAAAAGGGAGAATCTTCCAATTGCTAACTAATCCCAACTATCATGATTACCTGACTACAAATTAGCTCAAATTTCAGAAAGTCGGCGACTTTTCACGGTAAATTGTGGGAGAAATGCCTGTCAGTCCTAATTAACAGTTTGGTCAGATGGGGGTGTTGCCGGGACGGAAAATCGGAGGGAATTGGCTCAAGGAACCGGCATTCGCGAGGGAGATTTAGCTAAAAAAAGGGGCCTCGAGGACAATGGCAACTTCACGTACCCAGGATGAGCATAGCGTCGGGGAGGGCACCGAGCATGGGGAGGAAGAGGCCTCCGACAATACCGGGCCCCATAATCTCCAGCAGAAGCTCACTCCCGTTCGACAGAAACGTCGCCGCCAAGTACATCAGGTAGCCGTAAAGTATGATGAGGAACAGGTTTCCGAGCCAAGTCGAGGTGCAGGGCATGAACCCGTAAGTCTCGTCGCAGGAGTCCGACGAGGAAACGGAGGCCTGCCCGGGCAGTCGCAGGAAAGGTGAGTACCCATACCGCGGGCCATGTGAGCTGACGTCATCTGAGATTGGATCAGAGAGCTGGGAGTCGAGGACGGAGCGGCGTGACTGCACGACAGAAGCGGCCGACAGCAGGAGGAAGAGGTGAATGAGGAGAAGGGAAGACGAAGGGACTTTCATGGTCATGGCGGTCAGCGGAGTGTGATGTGGTGAGATTCAGCTGTGGGGTTGGCGCAACGGAGAGAGACACTTCGGGAGAAGCCGAGGTGATGGGGGGAGGGAGACGCGTCAGATTATAAACGTCTCCGTCGTTTGGTAGGAAGAGGGAGGCGGCAACTCCTCGTCATCAACCCGTGGGAGCAGCAGCGTCCAAGCCGTGTCTGGAAAAAGCCGACTTCGGTGAATTCAATTATCACATGACGGTCTCCTTCCGGATCGGTGTCGACCCAATGCTTTGAATGACAATGGAGCGTGAATGACATCATGCATACATAAATACACACACATAGAACTGTGTGCGCGCGCGGGCGCCATACACCCTCGTGATATACGGAGTTTTGTCATAACCCACGAGGTATATATATATATATACTGAAGCCATGTGAGACATGATATTAATTAAAGATATTAAAATGAGACAACATGCTCTCTCTCTCTCTCTCTATATATAAGACGTATACTTGTCATCAAATGGGAAAAAATATATATATATATATAGAGGAGTTGATATAAAAAAGTATTATATATAACGATTATAGTACGTAAGATACTAATATGGTATAATTGTCTAATAAAAAGTTAATGAATATTATTTTTTAATAATTTAAGGACTAAAAGAATTTTAAATAAACCTTAAAAACAATTACCAAACTCTAAAATATGTTGTATAGATAAAAGTGAATTACAAAAAAAATATACATAAATTTTTATAAGAAATTGCGCTTCTCATTGCACAATGCAAAAAAAAATCTGTCTAATTTTAATTCACCTTCGACAATAAAAAAATGAGAGAAATAAGGAAAAAAATCAATTCATTAAATATGTACAATTCGATAAAGTGAACAAACATACAAGCAAAGCGGTCCAACCTTAGAAAAATTCTCTGATCAATAGTCATATTATCGAAATAATCAACAATTAACTCACTAATTTATTATAATCCGAATATACAATTTGCGCAAACCAAAGGTAAAAATATATATATATATTCAATTTTCATCCGTACTAAAATTGTACATTTGCTCGTATTTCATTTTTCTTATTTTCTCCGCCCCGCCACGATGACCTGCTATTATAAAATAAAAATAATAGAATCAGCTACAGGACAGTTTCTAGATACCGCGTAAAAGTCATGCCCGTTGTGCTATAAGTCCGGGTGCAGTTTCTGGAAAAAGCATGAAACCAGAGACTGGTTTGGTTGCCCAAAGATTTTCCAAGAGGTACGGGAGACCGACCGGTAACAGACCGGACCGCGAACATACAAGCTCAGGAGATATTTTACGCTGTCTTTCGAGACAGACTTGGACCGTGGAAAAAGAGTTTTTCCAGCGGAAGATTTGAATCGGGAATCCTCAGAGGTCCTTAATTCATTTCTCGGGGAGCTAAATGACGGCCACTTGTGCCGCCGACGATTGAGATTGAGGGGTTCAAAGTCAACGGTACGATCTGACTCGGTCCCAGGCCTCCCGCATCCCAGGTGGTCCCACCTTGCATGTACTTTCTAGTCCACTGCCGATGTTTTACCGGGCGGGCGGATCCATAAATTCGATCGGTTGAATCCCGTGGGTTCATTAAATGAAGGGCAAAATTTTTTCTGGGTTTGGGCCACGTCTCTCACGGCAGGTTCATTCCTTGATTGCCTACCAATTGACATATTTGCCCATGAAATGTGCATGGTATTACTGTTACCCCACGTCCCATGAAGCGGGGGGAAAAAAAAAAACCTATTTTCGTAACTCCATTGACATCCGATCAACAGTAGCCGGATTCACAGCGAGTTGTATGCAAATAATGCATATGCCTTCACATTGAAATGTGGCACAAAAAATTAATAACAATAATCGATTTGAAACTTTTTGATATCAAATCAAAAATGATACCAACCGTATCGAAAGATGTTTTCTTTAAAATTATTGGCAAAGTCTGTTCACTTAATCAATAAAAAGAAAAAGGGGGAAAGAAAAACTGGCGAGCAAAGCATTAACTCGACATGGAGACCCGACCCGGGACCGGCACTCGTAGTGGTAGAGCAAGACCAAAGGCCGACCAATCTCTTCTCTTCAGCCATTTATTCCTTATTCATCTCGATATATGTAATACAATATAAATCTAGGAATAGTTGAGTAGATCATCCAGAATATAGACCGAGAGGAGGGACAGAGGGTACAGCAAGTACGCTAAAATGGCTGTCCAAAGAGGGAAGGTGGACCGAAAGCTTGCAATCGCGCCGACGGCGGCGGTGACAATCAGGACCACGAGAACCTCCGCCGAGAAATCCCAGGTTAAGTCCCGGGCGTATATGAGGCAAAGCAGAACGCAGAGACCGGTGATATTGCTCATGAACACCCCTCCATATATCTGCACACACCCATAAGAGGAGAGAGAATAGGCGGGGCCCATCTTGATTATCAGAAGTCCAGAGAATTTCTGAAATCCGGGATCTGGCGACGTTTCGTATTCGATGACATCGAAACGAAGTATAGAGGACTCACTACTCTAGAAATGGGAACAGGAAGAAAAAAAATGGCAGAGATGTACCTCGGAGAACGTGAGGGAAGTAGTCCTCGGCTTCTTTCGCCGTGCCGCTTTGATAGCAGCAGCTACTTCTCTTGCATTTGTGGCCCATGGGACCAGTATGAACGAGACGAAGAAAGAAGGAATGCTCACAGATGTCGAGAAGTTCTGCACGCTATGTATCAGCGGTTCTGCTAGAATGGCCAATATCGCGGTTCCTATCAGCAGCAGGGCGATCGACTTTGCCCATAACCACCACAGCTTCGCATCTTTGTTCTCTTTCTCCTCCTCTTCCACTATTCTGTCCGTCTCCTCCCAAGCTTTCTGCATAAACCGGGTCATGTGATTCAATTCAAGCCTCGTGCTGTCATTTTACAGGGAAGACACGACAGAAAGTTAATCTTCTCACTTGGTAGAAATCGTCCTGGGTCTCGTGTGACTTCGGCGCTCGATTTTCCTTGTCGGTTCTTGACGTGTCGAGCCACCTGTCTAGTCCAGCAACAAACTCTTCTTCGTTGATCTGACGATTTCCGCTTGTGTCGAACATCTCAATCATCTTGACAACAGCCTCATCTATATCAATCGAAACCTTCTCAAACTTAACCTTGGCCATTATCTCCTTTATTTCAGCCTGTGTGATGCAGTTGTCCCGTCGCGGTCGATCTCTTCAAACAGTCTAGACAGCTCCGGGACCGGCAGTCAATCAGAACAGGGAAGATAAAGAGATATACAAAATAAATATCTGCCTGGAAGTCATAAACACGAACTGTTACCTCCTAATGTTTGGTAAATCTGGTGTGCCATCATCTGTTAGAAGGCTCTCGACCGTGCTCTTGTGCTCCATTTGTGTTAACATCTCCGAGAGAAGATGCTTCTTCAGTTCTCGCTCTTCCTTCTTCTTCTGAATGATAGGCTCAAACACCTGATACAAGTCCCGGAAGGATTTCTTCGAGTATTTCTCCTTATCTATCACGGTCTTTGCCTGCTCAAGCCATTTCGTGAATCCAATCATAAATTCCTCTTTACTTATCATCTGATCGCCATCAAGATCGAATTCTCTTACAACTTCTTCTACTGCTCTATCCTGGTCCACTTCCATGTGCTTGAACTTGATCTCAAGCAACAGCTCCTTCAGCTCATATGGCGAGATCTGATCATCCCTGTCATGGTCTATTTCTTCAAATAACCTGATGAAGCAAACATAATCCATCACCAGCATTCAATTTTAAAAGCGGTCAAGTCTGCCTGATGGAAATTCACCTCTTTATAGCCCGTGTGTTTGGTGAACCATCATCAGTGAGCAGTCTCTCTAAGGCACGTTTTTGGACATACTGTAAGATTGTCAGCACAAACTGCTCTTGTTTCACGTACTCTAGCCTTCTTTTCTGAATCCAAGGCTCGAAGACCTGTAGCATTGGTGATTGATTATCGAACTATGAACTATACCAGTTTGTTTGAATAAAAACTTCTAAACATCACAAAGAAGCTCTGAAATCTGATCACATTTGGAGCCTGCACCTCATCATTGTTTCTCAGAATTTGAGTCAGCTTACCTGATAGATGAAGTACAAAAGGAGCAGGATAGCCGAAACAATGAGAGTGGAAAGCAAGACGGCTCGTTGTTCGGAAGGTAATGGGAACAGTTTCTCGAGTTGGATAATAGCAAATGGGATCACAGAGAAGGTCATGATCCTTGCAGTATAGCTAGTCTCCAAGTCGGTAATTACTCCAGAACCTATTAGCAGTAGTAGTTTTTCAGCAATGATAAATCGGAACAATTGCCTGCCAAACAATCGAAAACCGGATTTTGGCTCGTTATTGCATTCACCTGCCAATGATTCCAGTAGCTTCTGTGCCCATTGCTTCAGAGAATTTGAAGCTTGCGAGGAAGCGCTGGGCCCCGACTCCATTCCAACAGCGAAGTCTCTCCTGCCGAGGACATTGCAGGTTCCCCATAACAGCGTTAACAGCAAGATCGACGATCCAGCCATTAACCCGACTCCCGTCAATACATATTCTTGCGCTGTCTCTTTACCGTTCAGAAGTCCGGAAGCTGCGTTCATCGAATCGAGGCATTGAGAACCAAAAGAGAGAGAGAGAAGCAGTTGGAAGGATGACAGTTTTGTATAAATCGAGCATTCAAGATGTTACCTACGAGGATCACCGACTCAGGAAGGGCTCCGAGGACATGGAAAGCGCTGGCCCCGAAAATCCCGGGGCCGAGCAACTTGAATATCTGCTCGCTTCCGGAGGCAACGTAGGACTCCCCGTGGAACAGCAAGTACTCGTAGGCAAGTATCAAGAACAGGTGCCCCCACGTGCTGGTCGAGCAAGGCAAGAACCCATACATCTGCTCGCATGTCGAACTGTCTTTAACAGTGTCATTAGCGGCATCCGATTCCACTTGCCTTAGAACGAGCAGCGAGTCGGAACACCGGTTATGCTGGAGGAGATTGGCTTCTTCGATGCCGTCCCGAACCAGCAGAGGGTTGAAGTTGAAACAGCCACGTTGTATAGGTCGGGCATCGGCAGCTGATAGTACCAGAGCCAACACTACGAGGATTTGCTGGGAAATCCTGAAGCTGCTCTTCATTTTCATCGTTGACCCTCGCACGAGGGACACTTGAGAATGATGAACAAGGAGACTACGAAGGATTTATCCATTTCAAATCGTAAGTGGTCAGTTCTGGCTACTGTGAGGGGCTGAATATTCAACTGCGTTCGCCCCCGCATGTGTCGAATCATGAAGTCAAGGAATTAGTTTTTTTTTGGAGGGGCTGGTAGCAAGTGGGTGTATTTAATTAGATTTATTCGCCAGAAAATAAAAAACATTAAGTGTTTGGTTGAGAAATTTTTTTTTTAATTTTGGATAATATATCCAGCCATATTTAGCTGTTGATGTCGTGTCTCTTTGTTGAAGGTTAGGTACGAAGAATAAGAAATAGCATGCATTTCCCCGTTCTTTCCCCGGATAATTCCAATTTCCACGCTCTCAACGGAAAAAAAAAAGAAGGAAATTGGTTTAACCCGTGAAAACCTGCGATGTCTCCCCTCGTTCGAGATTTATTTCAATTAAATACATCCCATAAACCCGATTGGAGGATCGGGTTGGACTCGCGTAGCTAAACTAGCATTGTTCACTCACAGCACAATAGCTAAAGATGTTAAAAGGGGCCAATTTGATCCGGAATCAACCCATCAAAACCTATAGTTAGTCTAGATTATCTCCAAACTGACACATAACCCTTTTATTAGGTTAAGAGAGGGTTATGAGTCGAGTACAAGAGATATGCCTGTTAAATCAAAATCGATTCAGCATATTTTCTCGTTGAATCAGCTCGAAACAGTTATAAAACCAAATTGAATCGCCCTGGACTGCCAAAGACCTTATAAATCAACTATCAAATTTTGTGGTTTCAACTTAGAAATTAAAAAAAAGACATATTTTAAATAATTTGAAAAAAAAAAGATGAAATGGTCACGGTTTACTATTTAAATCAGCCTAGCAAGCTTAATAAAAATTCCAAGCCAATTCATATTTTCCTAAATTGTGACGTTTAACTAGACTGACCTATTATACTTAACTGGTCAAACTATTTCGCGCATGTTTTGAACTGATCCGAGTGGCCCATTCAACTCACATTTCTATCTATTGCTGCTGTAAATTAGCAACCGCATTCGATGTATGAATAGCCCAAGCCCACTAGGTCTCTCAACCGTCAGATCCCAGTTCGAAGCCCATACTGGGGCCCATCAACGGCCCATAATCACAAGCAGCTGTTCGACATTTCAAAGTTTTCAACATACAGGTAGGGCTGCCGCCGTTTCTGATTTTCTTTAATTGCCTCATTTTTCTTCCCTTTCGTGCTTCCAAGAACTCGATCAAATCGACGCAAGGTCCGACAGCTTCCTCCCTCGTTCGCTCCCAAATCTCAGAATTCGGGATTGGGAGTTGGGCTGCGGAAGTTCTAGCCGATGGCGGGTGGGTACAGAGCGGACGACGAATACGATTACCTGTTCAAAGTAGTGCTCATAGGAGACTCCGGCGTCGGTAAATCAAACCTTCTGTCGAGATTCACGCGGAACGAGTTCAGTTTGGAGTCGAAATCCACGATAGGCGTTGAATTCGCCACCAGGAGCATCCGCGTTGGTGATAAGATCGTCAAGGCCCAGATTTGGGACACCGCCGGCCAAGAGAGGTTTTACATTCCCATCCTTGATGCTGTTCTCGATTTTTCTGTTTTTTCCCTCCCTTCAATAAATGCGGGTTTATGGAAATTGCGTCGTGTGACTGCTTGCGAGGATCGGAATTCAGTTTTTTGGGTTGCATGGATTCTGAGATCTGAGGAGTGTTTGTTGTTTTTTATGCTCGAGTGTGGGGAATATTTTATTCTTTAACCTTGTACTGAGTTTATGATTTTAGGATCTGTGAATATGAACTGATATGATACGTATTAAACTGACAGAAGCTTTAAATCGGTCTAGCATTTTCCCCCCTGAATCTCAATTCAGTGGAATGGAAGTGGGACATATATGTTATTGTTTGTATTGACTAGTCAAGGACACATTATTTGTGATAATTGAGTTTCTACCCTCTGAGGTCGTGTTCTTAAGTTTTGTTTCTCCATACAGGAAGTAGAATCAGATGTGTTTTGCTTTTCCCTGAACTGTCAGAATTTTTGTTGCTGCTTGTTGTGCTTGATTTCTTGTCGTATAACATGGATTATAGATGTGAAACTGGCATGTTTCTACACTTGGATTATTTTAGCAGCGTCTTAGGTAGGTAAATTGTATTTGACATTGCTATTTTGGAAAAGGACTTTCGTGGGGTCATGGAGGACATATCAGAAATCTGGGAACTACCGATTTCATGCCTCAGACTCAGTCCTTCAGTTTGCCCAAATAAATTTTCAGCTGATCTATATACATTATATCAGGGTGCTCACAGTTTCTAAGGGTCTTTTTTTTTTTGTCTCTTTTGAGATTAGTGACCTTTTTTCCAAATTTGGAAACTTTATGGTATAGCAGCATAAGCTGAAGACTTTACTGATTTCAGATTATTGCTTCTTCTGTTAATTAAAGTATATAAAGTTTTGTACTGGGTCTTACGCTTATTCTTCTACACACATTTTCCTCTTCCATCCATGAAAGGTACCGAGCAATCACAAGTGCATACTACCGAGGAGCGGTTGGTGCCTTGCTTGTCTATGATGTGACCCGACATGTCACATTCGAAAATGTGGAGAGATGGTTGAAGGAGCTCCGGGACCACACCGACTCTAACATTGTGATAATGCTTGTCGGTAACAAAGCAGATCTCAGGCACCTCCGTGCAGTCTCTACCGAGGATGCCGCTGCCTTTGCTGAGAGAGAGAGAGCACCTTCTTCATGGAGACCTCCGCCCTTGAGTCAACAAATGTCGAGAACGCCTTCACTGAAGTTCTTACCCAGATATACCGTGTTGTCAGTCGCAAAGCTCTTGATGCTGCTGATGATGCTGCCACCCTCCAGCGGGACAGACAATTAACATCGGGTCAAAGGATGATGTCTCGGCTGTGAAGAAAGCTGGCTGCTGCTCTGCTTGAGAGAGATGTGGTCTTATGAACCCCTTAGAGAACGTTTCCACGGTTTAAGCTGGAAATGAAAGACCGGTGCTTTTTACTAATGGGGTGATAAAATACTGTATCAGGGCTACTGTTTGAACTTCGGATGAGAAAATCGGGTGCGTGCTCCTTAGGATTTTAGTTTCTGGTTTCATTGCCATAGTATTTAATGTGCCTATTCGAGCTTGTATTATTTCATTACTTTGCCCTCGTCTCTCTTGTATTGGATTGATCTGGAATAGGAAATTATCTCGAGATGTTTTCAGAAGCTTGCACTTGGTTGGACATCAAGGTCCGAAAAGTCAATTGATGAGAACTTTATGCGACTTGTTTGCTAATCTAGCTTTGGACAAGAGAGAGAGGTTCCGAATTCTAATCTTATCCTGGGTTCATCAATGGGGAATTAACTGGCGTTTGATTGACTTGAGCTCCACAGAGGCAGGTGCTGCACTAACACAAATTTCCTCTAGTACTAAAATATGATGTAGGGTACGCAAATTGAGATAATGGAAGCGGACAAGACATGAAACGAGACCCAACAAGCAAAATGAGCTTCCCCGATGACAATGTGTATATTCCAATTGGAATCTCAACATTGTTTGGAGCAAGAACTCAAAATAACTTGTGCACGCATAACAATCTCACCAGAACCCGTTGTTCTTGCCAATATCCCATACTTGTAAAGCATGACTTAGCAACAAGGATAAACAATAAATCCAAGTTCATTAACATGCCTAACAGACCAATGTAAAAGCAGTCTGTACAGAGTCTGGTAATGGGCAAGGCAATTGGATCCAAGTTAATGGAAACCAACAAATGAATAGTTAGCAGAACATGTATATCTACAAAGTACAGCCTTAAACGGATCTTACATTACAAACATCCCACAAGTGTAGTTATCTTCTCCCCCACATCAATCAGCATAAGGAGGAAAGCGAGAAACAGATTGTTCTATCTGGGGGGTCGGGGTGGGTGAGGGGGGAAGAGAAACTATTTAAGTTGCCATGTTGCATTATAAATCCTTTCTGTCTCCTGGCAAGGCTTTCGATTTGCAAATCGGGCAGACGTTCTTCACCAGAAGCCACTTCTTCAAGCAATCCGCATGGTACTCGTGCCCACAATCAAGAGTTCCTATCTTGTCGTGGTCCTCATACATATCCTATGAGCATAAAATGAAACAGCTATTCTGAAGCATTTGCATCCAATGATATTTATATATTTCATGCAAAACTAAGACATGAGATCGGATCAGATACAGTTTTATCTTCTCAAGCTACATGTGCTTAAATTCCTTATACCTTCTACAATTCCAACAACATTTTGACTAAAGATGCAATCTCTGACTTCTTACTCCTCCCATATTTTCTTAACTTTCAGGAAAAAGAGAATGAACAACCCAGGCCAAGTCAACCGAAACAGAACCCAATTACCTGGCATATTATGCAGGAAGCTGCTTCCTGATCCTCACATGGCAATTCTTCCAAGTCAATTAGGAGTGAAGAGGCCCAAGTTCTTGTTTTCAACTGACTGGTTATCGTTTCTTCAGGTAGTCCAGTATTCACATTGCCGATCAACTCTCCCAAAGCGAGCAGCTCCTGCAGTAAAAGAATTCCATTTCTTCATTGAATATATATGAGGAACGTACTGACACTCAAAAATTTCTATGATCAAGTAGATGAAACAAATTTCCACAAGGTATATGCAGGATTTCTTGGACTAACCTCATATGACATGTCCTCTATATCCAAACGCATGTCCATATGATGATCATAGTTCCCCACACCATAGACCTCATCATAATCTATCACAGCAACTTCCTGGAAAGAGCAAGCAACCAATTATAAGAGCAACAGATTAAAAGAAATTAATTTTGATAATGAATGTAAGTACAGGTGGGAAGATTTTTACATCAACAGCCGAAACTCTGAAGTGGGGTGTGTTATGGTGCCTTGGGTTTATAGTCTCGGGAACAATAGCTGTACTGTGGGGTGAACATATCCTGAATCCAGTCGGCTCAGATGGGCCCAAATGAGAGACACTGTGAGATGGAGCTCTGTCGAATGTTGTTGGTGGTTGCAGTTGGAATGTTAGATTTCCATTTCTGCTTCTGGTCCCATGCACAGGAGGAGACAGACATGGAAGATTGCGATGCTGGGCATTTAGGTATGGGAAATGGAAGAAATTGGTTGAATTTCTATTCATATTCAACTCAAGATGTCCCTGGATACCTTGGTTTCCAATTTCCATGGGAACTCCATTAACATTCAATGCTGAAAGAGACAGAAAGCCTGTATTACTGCTCTTGTATGAGGTGAATTAGAAGAAATTTAACATTAATTTTTTATTACTTTTTGAGGAATGAGCCTATACAATTATGGAGCACATCCCCTGGCATGTGAACAACCTATAAGATCAAATATCATCCAGGCACAGTTCTAACCCAATTCAAAAAGCCCATGTGCATGGCCACATGTGTTGAAGATGGTGCAAGGAGTCAACATTGAGATGTTTCACCATGCCTCATCTGCTCCTTTGACCATAGGATAGACCCAGAAACTATTTAAGACAAAATATAACTTAATCTATGAAGAACCACCACAAGCTCCTAATGGTCTATCCCAAATTTGCCAATCTCTCTCTGATAAGGAAATGCGATGAGACAGAGTGAGAGATGAAAGAAGAATAACTTACTGTTCGTGAAGGGCATAACTGGAGGTGGAGGACTCCAACCTAAGACACCTCTATCAATAGAGCTGCTGCTTGATGCTTGGTCAAACCAGAAAGGACCGCCCTGTATAAAAGACTGGCTGCTTGGAGGGTTACCATAATTATGTGTATGCTGAGCAGAAGTTACTCCAGCAACACCTGACCTAACTCTAACACTTGAACTGGAACTCTCATCCAGAGCAACGGAACCATTGCTCTCTCCACACTGAGGGAGCCCATAAGATGTGGAAGAATCCCTCAGCCTGACTTCAGCAGAATGCCTTGCATCCATCGGGCCCACGAATGAAGTGCTTGTACTTGCAGAGGCATTAGTGTAGTGATAAGTGTTCTCAGGCAAGTTCTCGATGGTCTTCCTCTTGTAAGGGCATCCAACACTGTCCACAAAGTGGTTCATTCCATATTCTTGATAGGCTCCTCCATGCACGGAATAGTTACCATGTAATGAAATTTGAGAAGTGGACCCATAATTTATTGGAAGAGGAGGAATTCTGGGAACAGAAGAGGAGCCCAAATCAAAATTCGCAGACAGAGGGTGAAAAGTGTAATGGTTGATCCCACAGGGCACAGAATTATCATGATGATTGGACAAGTGATGAAGATCAACATTCCCGCTGGCATTTGCAAATGGTATGTTGGGGTTATGAACATTTGTTGCCGTTCCAAAGAAGAAACAAGGCTCTTGAGGAACATAGCTTGGGCCATCTATTTCCATTTCCGTGCCAATACAATGCCTATTAAAAGCCATGCTTCTTTGGTCCATAGTGAATGATATTTTAGCACCGCAAGTTCCCTCTTTTGGACCATCAAAGATGGAAGCCACAAAACAATAACATGATTAGGCATCGATTAGATAATAAAAAACAAGTAACAAATAAATGCATTTGAAAATTATAGGTTTTACCAAAACTCATCAATGGTACATTTCGTTCGATATCTTCTTCTGATACATATGACAAGAGAATGGAAAAAAAACCAAGTTTTGCATCCCCATCCATAGACAAGTCAAGAATATTGGCAATGACAAAAATAGCCCGAACTCCTCTAGTAAATATTCATATACTCAGAGAAATATCTTAGATGAATAGGAAACCTCGGATTCCTGATCCAACAATCATAGATTCACGAGATAAGGACAACATATGCTTGCCCCCTTCTGACAGTTTCCCCAGTTGATTTGACTGTGACTTCAACTACAGAATGTATAGCTTCTAGAGTAGATAAAGTGGAAGGAAAACTATCAAAACATCATTTTGACATTTTTACTTTCGTACTTTCTTCAAATATGATATCCATAGGCAGTCGTTTATAACCAATGTTGTTGAAGGTGCAAAACTTTGAAATACACCTTACAGCCAGCAACTTCCCATTCTTGTTAAATCACACCTCCAATCACTACGATTCAATTGTGCAGGACAGAATTTGACTCAACTCCTACAAGTTTAGATACTAGTGTTCCACTATTTCAGTGGCTCCTTTATGAGTTACGTGCATCTGAATTGCACACACTACAACAGAAATCCTTCAAAGCAAACCCTTCGTGATCCTGAAGCAAAAAAGTATAAACATGCAGTGTTGCAAAGAAAGATCCTTTGTCTATGTCACGAGATCATCCAAATCTTCCAGCATCCACAGAAGAAGAGAGCGCTCGAGTAATTATTAGGAGAAAAAACCATTTAAGCATGGAGCAAATATATAAAATATCAACAATTGTACCCTTTTCTAAGCTTGCAAGAACACAATAATTGTTTGCATTCAAAACCATCCGATTAATGAAACTTCGCCAGCACTGCAACCCAACCAGTGTCAACAGAAAATTTTTCAACTTTTGCAAGGTAATCAAGGCAAGGAGGACTCGTCTTCCCTAGGAAGAGCTTAATTTCCACAGACTACCCCAGAGCGACTCCAAGAAAAAGGTTTGCCCGCAAAAATCCAAACCTTACCCATATTCTGGAGTTCTTTTACAAAGATGCTCGTTCGCGGAAGGAATGGACAAGTATAAAGAGCGAGTACCTTGTTACCATTAACCGATCAAGAGCTTTTATCAAGTCACACAACCATCAAGGGCTGGAACAGGACCTCAAAGTTTCCGAATTTCTGCAAAAACTTATCGTCAGGAAGAAAGCCAGACATATTATCTACAATCCACGAAATGGGTCTACTGGAGATTGCAAAAAACGTCAACTATAACAAGATAAAAATCTCAAATTTGTCCGATGAACTCAACAGGAAAGGAAGAGAAAATCAGTAGAAGGCAATAACACACCACCGGAGATGGAGAGATCAGAAAATCTCTCTTGCTTCACGTTTGTTTTCCAGGGCTCTGAACAATATGGCAAATTGTGGAGGACAGAAGAAGAGAAAGGGAGAGGGAGAGGAACAGGGGGAGAGAGAGAGAGAGAGAGTTAAATAGACAGGCAGAGGTAATAATCTGTCCCTTTTTAATTCTGGCAGGGGCTTTCTTTTAACCGTTCATGGAATCCTCTCCTTCCCCCATTCTCTTCCCTCATAAATTTCATTAATTCACAGCGGCAAACTGAAGCTGTACCAGTACACGAGCCTATGTGCGTCACCGCCCCTCCATTCATCTCGGCTTTTTCGTCGTTTTCCCCTTCTAATTTTTCTTCCTCGTATTTTTACAGAGCATCCCTCAGTTGAGCAAAGAACTCCGTCAGTAATTTTGCGCGAAGCGGTCAGGCCCATTATTCCTTTTATCGGTCAAAAGATGCAAGCTTTCCTTTGTTTGGGCAATACAATGGAACTGGAAGGAGATTTCTTACCAATTTATGCTTTCATTGCAAGCAATTTTAACCTTATTATAATGTATACTGCAAAGAAAAAGATTATGAGCAGTTCATTTTTCATGTTATTCCTATGCCAACAGACCTCTCTCCGTCTCTCTCTGCCCTGTAAAGAGTTTGGGCTCTGCCCTGCAACTCAAGAAAATAATAAAGTAAATCTGCCCTCTCTGAACTTTTAGTGTTTTTTTTTCTGCAGAATAGTTCTGAAAAACTATCAGTTAGCATCCTGTCTCTATTTACCCCCCAACTATCTCCCCGTCTTGTCTCATCTAATTCTTCTCCCTCACACCAACTGCTCCGCAAAACCCTCTCCCGCAGTGCTTCCCCTCCCTTTCTCTAAAACATTTTGCTTTCTTGAAGAAATCCTGAATTCCAATTACTTATGCAGTCGTCCAATCCCTTCCGAGCAAAAATACATCTCTGTGGATTGATGGGTTATCACTAATCCGGATAGTATATAATGGCGTTTAATTTGTCGGTTGTGTGTTGATGAAAACTAAAGAGATGGTCGTCGGGGCCAGCCGGCTAAGTAAATGTTTTGTTGAGAAACATCTGGGTCTGCGCTTAATGCTCACACACGGAGAGAACAGACAAAGCAAAACCCAAAAAAAAAAGGGAGACAAAATTGAAGTTAAAATGCCAAAGGCATATTCTGTCCAGCTGGTTTTGGTGCTCTTTAACATTCATCCACTCGTGATCCTCATTTTCCACACCAATTCTGTCCGATGTAGTAGTCGGCCCCGTGTAACATGACATCTACCACAATATCCCGATTAAGGATTACATCGACCGTAAAATCGTGAACACTTTTTGCGTCTAAGGGGGCAATGACAGTTATTATAGCATGCACCGAGAAACAAAATACAACTCACGTTCCAATCCCGTGCCAATGTCATCGGATTTCTCTATGGTTTTACGGTTTTGAATAGATCGGGACTTCATTTTCCGGGTCGACGAACAACGAAAGAAGGAAAGGGGAAGTGGAGACTTTCGAATCCAGGTGATCTGCATTCATTCATCCATGTGGGGCGGGTTGGGGTGGGGTGGGTGGGCTGAGGTTGGCCGGGGGGACGGATGGAAATCCATTCTCATACGTCAATCAGAGCACCTTCCTATCCCTTTCTTTCCTCTCCAGCTTTTGCGGTTTGCTTATACGGTTGGGGTACGGATCTGGTTCTTGTTTGTGTATGTACAGAATACAAATACGTCTCTCATCGTCATCACCACCTCACACTCAATACCACTCGCTGGCCTGCCTTTTCCCCATGAATTCCTGCCGCCTCCTCCCCGGAATATTAGGATCTTCTCCTTCAACTCACCCTCGCCCCCAAAAAAATTTCTACTCCTTTTTTTTAATAAAATTTCTAATCCGCAGGAGAGCCCTAATTGATAAGTCAAATGAAGATAATCAGATCCTAAAATCTCTTACTTTCATATGGAAAGTGAGGGTAACTGCACCCGTGTCCCTGCTCTCCATTGTAAGTCTATTTGAAACGTTGTTTTCTTGCGCAGTGCAGCCACTTCCGACCATTATAGGTGTCAATCTCGATGCGTGCAAGAATGTCGAGCCAGGCTTCTGTCAAAAGAGCCCGCGTGCCGCCTTTCAGGATGGTGCAGCCCAACCCGACGGTTAGGGCTCTCAACGTGTGCGCGTCATCACGGTCCAAATAACATCGGTCAGGCCAGGCAGGCCTTGCTTGGTGAACCGAGAGATCATGGGCCTGGAGTGACGAGTTGAGTCTGATCTCAAGGAAAGATCGTGTGCGAGTATTATATTATACGACCAATTTTCCCTAATGTACATGCAGTGAGCAGCTTGGTTCGGACAGAAGAGCAATTCGATGACCCGTCATCAATTGGAAATCTTATCTTAGTATACATTATTACAAGGAACGTCCATAAATTTAAGCGGGTCGTAATATGTGACAAATAAAAATAAATAGATAAATTTCGAAGATGATAATTAAATTCAATATCATGAATTGAAATGGATTTCGTGACAAATATCAAATAAATAAATAAGCATGAAAATATCATAGTTATAGTTTTAAAAATTGGACTAGGGTGGATGGTTTGACGAGATCCGGCTACTCACCCGATCCAATTTTTATATTTAATCCATTTGCAATTAAAATACAGTCAACTCCGATTGAATCGGTCAGTTTCCGGTCTAATTGATAAACCTAATTGAACCAATAAAAAATCGGTTGACTTAAAATTAAAAAATAATAATATATTATAACATATTTATTTTATTTTACTACACTTATATTTACATTTTATGTTGAATTTGTAGTTAATATAATACTCATATTATAAATTATTGTCAACTTATTGTATTATGTTAATTTATTTGTAATATTATACTATTAATATTATTTATTAAATTTACGGTTCGATCCATTAAACTCCATGTCCAGTTCATTAAATCTCTAGTCCGACTCATAAACTCATAAATCCATATCTTGATCAGTTTCCAGCCTAATCCGATTTTAAAAAGTATAATCCTACCAACCACGGTAATTAATCCATAACATGACATGAAGTCGGCAGCTTTATCACATAATTTACTACGCTTTATGTTAGCTTTATTTAACAGCTCCGTGAGAATTTTTTTTTTTGGTGGCCAAAAGCCTAAATCCCCGCTTTCAAGGTTGCTTTTTTTCAATGACCTTTTTTTTGGGGGGTCTGCACTTGATGAATCCAAAAGATACGTCCGCCCTCTGCATTATTTAATTTAATGAATATTATAAACGGGTTAAATTCCCTTTTTAATATGAATTATTGAACATAAATCATCTAATTAAGTTGTTAAAATAGTTTTGGTTCAGTATGATCAGAGTCAAATCCCACGGTTTTATGTCCCCCTTAATCCCTATTCCCTTCGCCAGTGCACTCTGAAACAAAGCTTACTGCTGCTAGCTGCTGCCGCCCCTTCCGTTTTTCACCTCGCACAGCCAACAGGTGGCTGCCACGACATAAAATAGACAAAACCGGGCCGGGCCAGTGGTGGGGTTACAGTTGGAATTGTCTCCTCGCGGGTACAGACAAGCTGCTATGCCCCCACTCGGACTTTACAACTCACGCGCTCAACCGGTCAGTCGCTGGCTACGAGGGTCTTTCAGTTCGGACAGCATCACGCCTACTCGCAAACCGATGGAGCGTGTCCGCTTACCACTGATGACTCGAAAGGTGACTTCGGGGAAAGATAGTTTTTTATCCGACACCCGAGGCAGATATCGAGTATTCAAAAAGGTTCAATAACAATAACGCGGTCCCCTGTATTGGGAGAGTGAGCTTGTAATAAATTAAGTTTATACTTTAAAATATTTTAGAATTAACATTTAAATATATTAAAATAATATAACATATCATATTATGGACATAACCAACAAGGGATAGTACGTGGATATCAACATTGATAGCATTCACGCTCTATGCCCCGTGAAGGCTTCGAAGATGCAGAGGGAACTCTAAGGCACTAGTACTACGGCTCCTACCGCGGCAGTACATGACCGTGCATCATGGTTCGGAGAGTGAGAAACACGCTCTATGATGACGCGTGGGTCCAACAATAGAGTACAGGGCTCAGAGAACATCAACACTCGCATGCACCTTATGATTATCCTATCTGGACGCGGGTCACGTGAGTCCCCCCCAGTTGGATTATTCTTCCACATCTCATTCACCCACTTTTACCCCGTCCCTGTCCACCATGTGATGTGATCTCCTGCCCCACTAGATCACCCACCCTCCAATCTCTCACCACTAATATCGAGATTGCCACTGGCCTCTCCGCAGTCGATCGGTGGAACTTGCTCAAGAGGCAGCTTTTGCCACAGAATAAGGCGACCTAGCTCTAGACGTTTGACTTTGACCACTCAACCCGGGATCCCGTCAAGATGGATCGGACTTCGTCCAGCTCAAACTGGTCGGTTTTAATGAACAATGCCCCTTTTTATGTGGGTGTATATTGTAATTTAGCATATTTTCATATAAGCCCTTGCCTGTTTTGAGCTCCATTTGAGCTCCAATTTGTAAATATCAAAGCTTATCTGGTATGACCGGTCTTTAACTCAAAAGGGGATCCCATGGATCCAAATTATTACTTACTTTCCCTATAGGGAGAAAAACTTTGGTAAATAGATAGGGATAACTCTAGCAATTTACGAATAAAGCATAAGAGCTCGAATCGCCGGAAGCATCATCCTTACAAGCTTTTAAGATGAGCAATCCTAATCGCTCGTTATATCCTATTCAAGCCGTGCAGGTGCCACAAAATTATTATGTACTTATGGGTTCTGAGAGGAATATGGCGGATTCATTATAAGCTGATGCGATCATGGGCATGATTCATGATTGTGAAAAGAGAGGGAGATTTGAACTCTGATTTGCCCATAAATTGATAATATATTAATAATAATAGACACCGTCAGTCCTGTTTCTGTTCTTCTTTCTTTTCTTTTTTTTTTGGCCCATCTCAATGTCTGTGATTGCATTGCACTCTTCGTCTGGCTCTGACTATGATCTGGCCACGTTCAATTCTCGTCACATGGCTCTCACTGTCAGTATCCTCTCTCTGTCTGTCTCTCTCCCTCTTTTTTTTAATTAATAATTAATAAACAAGCAGAAAACTCTGGTTATGGGTGAAGAGAGTCGACAGACCCAAATTGAGATGGAATTTTAAATGTTAATGGGTGGTGTGTGGAGGGCAAAGGCATGTCAGCTCCAAACATCGTATATATTCATTCATGGAAGCAGCTCAATCTGCCCATCTGTTGGCCGTTCATTCTTGCCAATAAACACTGATTGAGATGGTGATTGACGTATGTGTGTGTGTGTGTATATATATATATATATATTTATGATGCCATGTTCTTCCTTGAATTTGCTGAAACTAAACGACTGGGTCCATATTCCATGTAAGATGCAAGAGGAAGACACCAATTCATGAATAATTAATTCAGAGCATTCCTACGATAATTACCAAATACTGTTTGCTTTCACTTAATTCCAATTTTGCATCGTTATCAAGAGAAGATTTTCTATACAATGGTTGACATGCCAGTACAGTGTAACTATTTAATAAAAAAATTAAGGAGTGTTAATTTCATAATTATTAAAAAATGAAAAAAAGACATTAAGCAAACCCTAAAAAAGGTGTGAATATTAGGGTAAAAAGAAAAATAAAAAGTACAATTACGTGATTGGCTCCCAGATTAGTTTTAAGATTATTCCCCCAAAAATATTTAAAAAAATCCATTTGCCACGGCGAGATTGTATCTCTATTTTCTAATGATACCCTCGGCCTCCTCGTGACCATTCCACAACGTAAGACCTATAACACGTGCTGTACATTGTGTGCCACACTGGACACGTGGGTAGACAGCTTATGAGGGCAGCCGACAGTGTAAGCATCCATCCATGTCATCGGACCAGAGTTTTAAAAGTAACAAACAGATATTTAACAAGTTCTCTCACGGATGATTCCGCCCCCTTTTTATTTTCATCAATAATTAGTTAATTAATGCTAAATTCTTATAGAGGGCAAGAAATGCGCGTGTAACATATTTAACCATCATTAAATAGATTAATTACGTCATTATAAGTAATTATGGTAACTTAACTCACGGCGTGAAGTAATGCTTCACCGGCTAAAAATGACGTACCTGCTCTGTTAATGAATTAGTGGCGCATACCTTAACCCGAGTATAAAAGTATTTTATGCCACGCATATATTTTTATTTTTATTTATATTCATATTTATTTAATAATTAAAATTTATAAGAATAACTAATATTTTTAAGGTTTATTTAATATTTCTAAAATTTTAATAATTAAACACATATTAATTTTTATTAGATATAAATATTATATAAAATACTTCCTCGTCACTTGCTCCTAGAAATAGTACTCAGATAGAAATATATATATATTTATAAATTAAAAAAATTTAAAATTGTAAGGACATTTTTTATGCGTCTGAATTATAGTTTTTAAAATCGGACCGGGTCGGAAACCGGTGTAGGCATGGGTTCATGGGTTGGACCGGGGTTCAATGGATTGAACCGCATGTTTAATAATATAATATTAATAATAAATTTACATAATATCATAATTTAAATATAATTTATAACAAAAATCATTAATATAATCATTATATTAAACAAAAGTTTAATATAAAATATAAATATAAGTTTAGTAAAATAAAATAGGTACATTACAATATGTTTTTATTTTTTTTAATTTTAAGTCGACTGGTTTTCTCATGAGTTCAATTGGGTTCACCGGTCGGATCGGGAACCGGCCGGTTCAATCAGATTTTTTCTCTTTTAATGTGCAATTGGATTTTTTTGAAGGAACCGGACCGGGTGAGTGGCCGGTTCCTGGTCGAACCGGACGGCTCGATCCGGTTTTTAAAACTATGGTTTGAATCAATTATTACCTATATATTTTTTCAGATTTTATTCGGAAAATGGAAAAGTTTGATGATCATATTTACTTTGCGATTTCTATTTTTTTTAATCAAATAAAATATTTCATATATCGGATATAAGCATATTCTTAAAATTTATTTAATTTTTAATTTTTAATTTTTAAAAAATTAACGATAATTAAAAAATTACACTACGCAAAATGATATTTTCGATGCCTTCTCGTGCTTTCGTGAATTGTTTCTCTCTCTCAATTCTAGCATCATGCTAGTTCGTAGGTACTAGGAGGCTAGGAGGGCACAGGGGCATTTTAGTCACACCGATAAATCACGCTAATTGGGAGATGGAGCCAGAGCTCAGTTACATCTCGCTAAAGACACAACTCCTCGTCGTCTTCCACTCAACTCCCCCTCCCCCTGTCTCTCCCCCCACCCCACTGTTTCGTCTTCCTCTCTCCTCAATCAAATCCCATCAGAAGCGAGTGGAGCCAACTCCAGAGACCACCGCACCCTTCAGCAGAGCGATCTTTTCCTCTATCTCTAGGAAGGACCTCAGCACCTCTGTACTTTCGATTTTAGTTTCACCCGCCCATGTTAATGTGTCTTTGTCTGCCGCTTAATGGTGAAAGCTCAAAGCACTTGAGCAAAAGATCCAAATCAACCCATTTGTCAAACATCGCATGATAGGGTCAAGTCGGGTTAAAAGAGGTAATGAATGGACTCCTCGGCTGATTACTATAGACCCCAGCGCACGACAAGTATCAACAGCAGCAGCTCCACCACAGCTACTACCGCCACCAGTGAGCTCTTTGTCTGCTTCACCTCTCGCCTCTCTTCCTCGTCTTCCATGAAACTCTCTTCCTCCAAGTCCATCCTCAGCCCCGCCCGTGCGAGGGACGCCCCTCCCCCTGCTCAGATCTCGCTTTCCTCTTCCCTCAGCCGGCGGCTAAGGAGCAACGGCAGCTTGAGGGGTGGCCAGGCCTCCCCTATGTTCCCATCCAGTGGCAAGAAGCGCGGCAGCGCCGGCTTCGAGAACCCGGAGCCCAGCTCCCCCAAGGTGACCTGCATTGGCCAGGTCCGTGTTAAGACAAAGAAGCAGGGCAAGAGGTTGAGGACCGGATCTAAGCGTAAAGGAGAGGTGAGTTTTGAGTAGCACTTAAAGTTTTGTCCTGCTATAACCCAATGCTCTCTTCATTGAAGGGTTTTTCTCTGTATTTCTTTTATTCTTCTTTCCTGGTCAGATGAGCTTTAGGAAGCTCGAGCTCAGTAGGTCAGGCCACCACAGCTTCGCGCCTCAACACCCACTGAACAGTAACCCAGAATGTCTCCCTCACCGGAACCAGAGGTGGGTCCACTTCCCGGTGAGTATCTGCGAGGCTCTGAGGACCTTCGGAGCGGACTGGAACTGCTTTTTTGCCTTGCCGTTCCTCGTGCATGTCCTCCAAGGAGGAAACGGCGGTGGCAGTGACTGCCAGATCCGATGAATGCGGAGGAAATGGTGGAAGCTCCTGTGGGGCCGTGATAGCTAGGTGGCTTGTGGCAGTGCATGAAGGGGAAGGCCGAGGGAGGAGAGAGATCGAGTTGGTGGTCGGAGGGGAAGATATTCCAGCAGAAACTCATGAGAGGAGCAGGAGTCGGAGAAGACATGTCTTTGAAGGGATCGTGTTCAATGAAGCGGATATATGCAGGGAGAGGAAGGAGGCTGAGGAGGAAGAGCAACAAGGGAGGGTCAGTATCTGCATTCCTCCGAAGAATGCGCTTCTATTGATGCGCTGCAGGTCTGATCCAGTCAAGATGGCTGCACTTGCAAACCGATGTTGTGGGTCCCCGGTTAAGAAAGACGAGGAAGACGAGGGTAAGGATTCTGAAGATTGCCAAGAAGATGGTAACGGCAACCAGAAGGTGGTGGAGGATGTAGAATTTGAGCGGCAGATAGATGTTTCAAAGGAGGAAGTGAACGAAGAGTGCTGGGTTAGTGCTGAGGTTAGTGAAGAGCAGAGGACAATAGAAGAAGAGTCGAGCTCAGTGGTTGGGGAAGAAGAAGAAGAAGATGACGAGAAAGAAGAGGAGCAAGAAGAGGATCAAGATATCATTTCTGTGCCGCTGGAAGAATCTATAGAGAAATCAAAAGAAAATGGAGAGGAACAGAAAGAAGAGATACGGAGTGACTCTGGAGCTGATTCTCCTCCGGCTCACCAAAATGAAGCCAGCAGTGGAGAAGAAGAGGAACAAGCAGGAGAAGCTAAAACTGAACTCTTGGCTGCACATGATAATGATGGGGTTGATCTTGACGTAGGATTAGCGTCCACACCGTCAAAACTGGAAATAGATGTGGAGGCAGAGCAGAAAGATTCAGAGACAATTGTTACAGAGAAGCCCGTACCGGGGCTTGAAGGAGCAAAACAGGAGATGACAGCTGAGAGCAGATCCAAACCAGATAAATCCAAACCTGACGATGTCAATCCTGCTGCGGAGTTGAAGGTTAGAGATGGGGCTGACAGGGAGCCTGCAGGGCTGCCCGACTGCCTGCTGCTAATGATGTGTGAGCCAAAGCTGTCAATGGAGGTTTCAAAGGAGACGTGGGTCTGCAGCACGGACTTCATCCGGTGGCTCCCGCCACGACATGGGAACAAGGCAACTGCTGGTGGGGACGACCCCAAGAAGAGGGCCATCGAAGCAGCCCCCAATACAAAGCGGTCCAGTTCTGCCCTTACGACACAGCAGACACGCATCCTGCAGCAGCCACCAAGGAGCTCGTGCTCCTTTCCTTCTCAGGCAGCAGCCATGGGTGCTGGGGTTGCTCGGCAAGGCAGTGAGTCTATGGCTGGAATGATAGAGCAGAAGCTGCTGAGCGCCAAGCCTGGGGAGCCGCTTGTGCTCACCAGATGCAAGTCTGAACCGATGAGGGCGGAGACAAAACTTGCACAAGATGCCTGCTTCTGGAAGAACCGGAAGCTTGAGCCCCACAGGCCATCAGCCAACCTGAGGGTGAAAGCGGCTGGGTTAGGCTTCTGAGCCGGACTGGTCAAGAAAGCTGTATAGGTGTCTCTTGGTTTTCTTTAGTTAAATTTTGTTAAAGATTTTGATTTCCGGTTACTACTGAGTTTTTGAAGTCTGCTTTCTTTAGGGTCTCATAAACAAATGAATTGTCAGGTGGATTTACTGTAGATTAGGCAGGCGTTGCTGTCGCTATTGTTTTAGCGCATTGTAAGGTGTCTTTGTAAATGGTCAATGAGTTCATCTCCTCTCTGTTGGCTTGGCCGTTTTGGGTGGAAGGGTTAAGAGGTTGCTTATAGGGTTACGCCTGGGAACACATGGGGGCAAATCTAGGACAGTTTGCTTGGTCGAAATTAAGCAGATAATAGAGAATTAGGATAATGAAATGTTTGTTTGGCATGTGATAATCCAGTCAGACATGAAATATGAAAGTGATGTTATCCAAGTGGCCAACACTCCTTGAACATAATGCTATTCTTTAGCATTTTACTGGACCAGGATTCCTTCCTGATCTTAGTGGAATGTGATCAATAAAGGGTTGCTAATTCTGTCTCTATGCATGCACCAGCTTTTATTGTTTACTTAAAACGCTGAAGTGAGTACACCAGATGCACTTTTGGTGAATTATAGCGGTTGTTTGCTTTGCACTATCAGTCTATTCCCAAGGAGGAGAGATGAGATGACGCACTTCCTGGGAACAGAGACTTCAGCCTTTCCACCGTGGCCAAAAAACAAGAAAGGAACAATAGAAAAGGACTCTGATTCATTCATATCAGTATCTCAATTATGTCTCGGCAGATTATCTCTCAGCAGCTTTCTTTTTGATAAAGGAACAAAGAAAGAGACAAAATGTGACAAGACGAAAAGAGAAGAGAATTACCGTTCCTGATTTGGATGGAAGGAGAAAATCAAAGCATGAATTCACTATCTGGACAATAGATCATCCGACCCGTCTCTTAAAGGGCCATTTTACTATTTTTGACTAAAGAATGGAACAGTTACAAAAGATACTCGCATCCTGGCCCGAGGCCAGCCTTGAATTTCCGGCTTCTATTCTCTACGGAACTATGCCGCCCAAAGGCACCAACAGACAAATACACAAGGAAATGACGGTCCCTTTCAGTCCTGCTGATAGAAGATGAGTGACTTTTACAAGCCTCGGTTATTCCTCCAACTCATGCACTAAACACCGAAGCCAAAATTATGTGCCAACCAGCTATCATATGCGATTTTCAAATAAGAACCGCACCTTATCAGGAAACTTGGGATCCCTCCATGCAGTGATCTTCACCTCTGCACCGTCGAGGAGCATCCGCTGCAACACCCTTGCAATGTTCTTTGTATCATCGAACCCGAGATGATGACTTCCAAATGCTGGTATTTCAAGTTGTTTCATCATCGCCATCATCCCTCTGGCCTATTGTGCATAAGACGGACAACATAAGAGTTTCCACAAATAACATGAATTTCTTTCCATAACAGAAGATGAACCAAAACTCTCAAACACCTGTCCTGGACATATTTGTCCGACACTTACTGTTCTGTGATAGAAATTTAGATAGACATCCTTAAGATTAATCCATTCTGTGAAATATGGGGGAAGTCTCATCTTCAATACCCTGCATTGCTGAGGAATCTTCGTCTTCAAATCCCAATTTCCACTGATGCAACATTAGAGGACATAAACTGCATTAGCAAGTAACTTCTATCTTCTCCACATTTCTCTTAATCGTAGCTAGTGTGCACTAATCAAAGCAGGTAGTTTGAACCAAATTCTAGGACGAAATTTAGATAGAGTCCTATTAAGGTCCAATGTTACTATTTGGTTATGGAATTCTTAGGCTGATCCACAGTTTGGACAGTAAAGAGGAGACAGGATGATTAAAATCCAGAAAGGCTTTTAGATGAACAAGCACGGAACTGCAAAGGAAGCATGGGTTATACAATTTGTCTACAAGCAAGAAGCTAGTCTTATGTGCCAAATAGCTAATGACTAATCATGGACAACGAAAAATATTTGTTACCCATTTTCCCTGAACCTACCATGTCACAAACGCAGCCCGATCAAGTTGGCCACCTTCTTCCTTTATCCACAGTTGATGTTTACTCAACCAACTTTCAAATTGGTCAATGGCATCCTTGAAAGATACAGCTGTATCATGCCATACCCTGCACATTTGCAAAATGGATCAAATGGCAGTGGGCTCAAAGGAAAAGAGACAACAATGAATAGCTGTATCTTCCCTTTTTTTTTTTTCAAATATCAAGACCCTTCAGTACTTCTAATAGGTAAGGCAAATTTACATTTCAATTATAATGCCATATCATTGTATTCCCTTCAATTGAAACATACCAAGAGGGCAATAAGGGTGAATCAGCAAAGATTCATTATGGAACCACAGAGTAAACCTAGCAAAACTTTCACATAAAAAATAGATAAAAGGCACAAGCTGACTCCCTTCTGCTAACTTTAACTACATACCGGTCAACACCAAATTTTCCATATTTTCCTTCAATATACTCATTTATCCTCTGCTCACTCATCTGTGAAGGCCTCACAAACCTGTAAAATGCTTATTCAAAGGAACAGGGTATAGACGAGTAAATGACTTTAGAACCTCATGGATATGATAATAGAAATCTCTATGCACATACTTCATGAGGATCGAATGACATGAATAGTATAAAATAGAAACTAGCAAGTCCAAAATGTGATGCTACAAATAGGGAAATGAATTCAAGATGCATCAGGATTCATTACTCCTCTTATTATGGGACGCTTAACTAGCCAACATTTAGATACGGCTTCAAGCATTTTCTATTTTATTGAATAATGCAATATTTTTATTTTATTTTATTTATACATCATTTCTAAATATTACAAATAAAAAGTTCTTTTTATCACATCTAGATTCCATGTTCAAGTGACCTAATAGGATATATTCCAAGACAGAAACTACAACTAGACAGAGCAGTACCTGTGAAACAAGTCAACAACATCCAGTGTTTTAGCATCCATAAGCAAGACAGGAAATTCAAGAATCTCGACTTTTCCTTCCAGATCAAGCACTAAAAAGTAATCCATATCTTGAGGAGACATGCCTCTCAAGTCAACAACATTAACACGAACATCTTTTGCAAAATCATGATTGAACTTCTCAAGGTGGATGGGATCATCCATCTGAAAATAAAAGTAACTTCCATAAGCCATTTAAACAGCTTCACTTGCATAAATCAATAGTAGAGTTCAATATCACATTCAATAGAACGATAGATGCTGACCCAACAAAGAATCAAGACACAAAAGATGTAAACGGAAAATAAAGACTCAAAACAGAAATGACAGAATAGCTCATAATTTTAAGCACCACAATGAATAATTTGTCAAAGGAAAATAACATTTCTCAGTGAGCTGAGATCATGCCAAAGATGGCCAATTCTGAAACAAGATCCTTATGACCAACAAAAGCAACAAGCCTACAAGTTTAAGTGATGTTCCTCTATAGGTAAGAATAATCTTAACAGAAAAATGACCTTGCAAGTAGAGTTTGGTCTCAACATCGTGTTAAACATCACTTTTCTTGCAATAAACCCAACAGTTGTAATCTGTACAACATTAGAGTACATTCAATCACATTTGATCGTGTGGGTACACGCACAAATTTGATTTGTGATAAATGGGACAGACAAATGCCATTTAAGACAACGAAATGTATCTCCCTGTTTTGCATTCCGATGAAATAAACAGATAAAACGGTAAATAAACAAAACCATCAGACTGTCGGAGCCACCTTGAATCAAACACATCGCGAACATTTTACGTGCCAAGTTGCAGCCACCAGGCAGCCTAAAGTTCAGTGACTGAACAAGACTCACCAAAACGTAATGAGAACCAAATAAAGCAGAATTTTGTAGGGCTGAGCTAAGCTTTAACCACTAAAACTTCGACTTACAAAGGCAGAGAATGGCGTGCTCAAGCTAAGCAACAGTAATACCTTGGTACACTTATCTTGCGTGTAATACAAGCACATGGGTCTCCATGGATGAGGGCTTCCAATGGTCTCCAAAGAGGGAAGCTGGTTTGTCGGTTGCTGATGTTGTGTGGCAACGGTAACGGAAGGACGAGAAGTTGGAGATGAAGACATGGACGCAGCGACATTGAAGAAACGAAGGTGAGGGAGAGGGAACGTAGAGAGACGGGAATATGAGGATGGAACCCATGTTAGAGGAAGCCTTGTCAGAGGCGAAACCGCCGTTAGCATTTTTCGGCAAGGGATGCGGGGGAGAGAGTTTCAGATTCGTGCCCACTCCGGCCAACCTTCCATCGGGAACCGCCCGATGACTCCATCACTCGATCAGATTCTATTTGGGCCTGGGCTTCTAAGTTGGGCCGCACTTACGTGGCACAGAGTTGCTTGTATAAACCTCTTAAATTGGGCCGGCCCATTAAGTGAGGCCAGACGACGGAAATTGTCGTCCATATGATTGGGAAAGTTTCCCGATGACTACAACACGATGGCTATAGATTAATTAGCATAAAGGGAACAAAATCAAAATTCAAAACTAGAAGCATATTATATCTAATTGATGTACACTTCTTCTGGAAGATGCTTGTGAATTTACACATTTGATGGACCAAACTTGGTGTTTAATGGGTGAAAGCAAATCACAATCTAATGATTTCATTATTTCTCACGAGATTGACTGTAGTAAAAGTGAAAAAGATAAATCGAACAGACCGGATAAAGATCACACTTTTTTCTTCCATTGTTACACAAATTGATATGTGGAAGTTCGATGGATCTGGGTTAATTTAAATCCGAGCTAACTTACTAAGGGAGAGTTGAATTTTCTCTATGAGCATTACTAAAGACATCTGTGTGGAAGCACATCAGTGAATGTCTGCATGCATTGTGATGAACTTCTCTGTGGAAGCTGACGTTCCCATGGCGAAAGATTTCTCAGCAATCGGACGGGCTGGACCCAGTCCCAAACATTAGACAAGCGTAGAGATCATCGAAGTAGAGGGTCTTATCCTCCTCGTCCTCCTCGTCCTCCCAACGGCCAATGACATGACGATGATCGTGACGAGGCTCATCAAAGCTGTTATTAGTCGCAGAAATCCCGCCTCCAAACTCAGAAGACCATGATAAATTATTAGAACAGGAGGAAGGAACAATTACTTTGTTGTTGTTGTTGTTGTTGTCGGGTTCTGGGACTTGGTGGTGGTTCAGACCAGCAAGGGCCAACATATCACGGGCATTCCTCAGCTCCGCTCTCAGCCTCTCGACGTCCCTCTCGAGCTCCCTCTTCTCGGCTATGGCAGACTGAAGCTTCTCCTGGAGGGCGTTGTAGTCGATCTCCAGGGTCTGGGTCTTCCACCTGGCCCTCTTGTTCTGGTACCATATCGCCACCTGTCGGGGCGGGACCCCCAGCTCCACGGCCAGCTGGAGCTTCCTCTCTGGGTCGAGCTTCTTGTTGGAGCCGAAGCTCTTCTCCAGCAACCTCACCTGGTCCTCTGTCAGCCTCTTGCCCTTGTGTCTTGATGGCCGGCTGTTCACAGCTATCTGCATCTGGGTCTCATAAAAATCCATCCTTTCGGGTTGTGGGGGCTCGAAACGGAGATATGACATGACAACTATTGAGAGGTTCCACGGGTCCAGGAAGTTGAAGAAATAAATACTTTCCATCAAAGAAGAACGCCTCCTTAAATATCGATTCTTAGTCGAGATCGATGCTGCTGCATCGTATTGCTTCTTTCAAAGTAGAAGAATTTAACTTTGTTAAGGTGTGGACGCAGGGAGAGACAGGATGGGGTCAAGTTTCCTTCTGACATTCAATTTAAGATTAACTGAGGAGCCGGTGGGGAAGACATTAGGAGAGTGACGACTATTTCTTCGTATTTGTTCATTCATTCACGCATGCATGGATCCTAATGTCTTCACGTGGGCTCTGGTCCCACCGATTTTTATATGCATTCAACCTAAAAACGTTATCCATTACATAGGGCTTCGAAGAACAGGGTATTTTACAGGATTAGGTTCTCTTCTTTATATTAATGTTTCAGCGTTCTCAGCAACCATTTTCAATTTCTAAAAACAAGAACCTAAGTGTGTAACTTAAACTTGTTGATATTGTTCCGAACATCAACTCCGAAGAAACCGATTCAAAGTCAAGTTGGTCTCTGAATTTTCCCTGGGATTCCTTTCAGTAAAGTTAGCTCTAGCACTGAGACTGCAGCAAGATCGGCTGATATGTATATATATATCAACAAGACGCTCATCCTGCAAACCCAAACGTTGATGGGCGACCTGAATCTGGAGACAGCTGCAGCAGAAGACTCGTGGCATGCCTTCTGAATTATGCCTGGACACGCATTTGTCGGTTCTTTTCTTTTAAGAGCTTGGATTATTATGAGGAAGGTCGTCATGTTGCAGATTGCATAAAGACAACACTTGTCTGAGATTAGCAGTGGATAACATAAACAATATTTGCTCTCCAAAGCACCTTGATCTTATTTCTTAAAACGGGAAAAAAAAAAAGGAAAAAGCCATGCCTTCCATTTCCCCGTTCGGAATGAAATCAGCACAAGAATTCGAGGGCCGAAGCAGGGCTGCTGCTGTCCTCAGCTTCGTACTCTTGAACTCTTGGCGGCAGCCTCCATAAGCTGTTTAGATCACGAGAGACTATCGGCTCTATCCCCATATGCAACTCAGACGATTTCCGATGCGATGGGGGCGATAAAAGAACAGCCGGAGGTTAATATGAAAATGGTCCGACTATTGTTTCTTCAATTAAATAGATCGTATTTAGCATGGATTAGGGTCGGATTAAATTGGGTCTCCACCGGGTCCCTTTCAAATGTCTTTTCATGTATAAGACGAATAGAGGAGAGAGAGAGATTATAGGCTTGACCTAACAAGTGAGAAGAAGCCACCGCACTTAACTGTCAGCACCATTGTCGTCTTCCCTTCCCGGTGACCAGCATTGAAGTTACCTTATCATCAAGAATGAGACTAATTAGGCTGATACCATTGTTTTCCATTTTTAGTTGATGGGTCACACTGTTTAACGCTGATATGTAACCATGAATTGGACTACCGATGGATGGCCTCAACCTACCTGACATCCACTTTGGCATGACCCTTTTTTCGAATACGGCTATGAAAATGCATAGCCCAGTCGATGAATGCGATTTACCAGCAATTTTGGTTTATATACAACCAGATGACCGACGCATGCTTACATGTTCATGATGCGCACATTCACATGCTTGCAAGCCATGTCGATTGAACTAAAATGGAAAGCTCCAAACTGTTACAACTATGCAATTTTCGTTCTTCATATGTTCGTTGAATCCTCCCCTTTTGTTCATGGACTTGACCTCTCCAAGTATAAATCACATTTCAAGTCAATGACCAATTTAGAACTGCCAGTGAGAATATATGGGATGGAGTCAGTTTTTGCTTATATCAGTTTTAACTAAATGTTACTTATTCATAATAGATGAATAATACTCATCTAATATGTGATTAACTTGAATTGCACGACTCATTCAAGTTATAACGCCCAGAAGGCTCAGCATAGTATATGATGCAATGTGAACCAAAGCAGTTTTTGAGATCAAGATATGCACCGCATCATGAAACTACAGCCTACCTCCAGTGGACCTGCTAGAGGTCTACTCAAATTCAGAGACTGTTGATGCGATTCCAAATGCGCCATCCGATATTGACTGTCCTGTTGGAAGTATGAAACTACATCCTCTACAAGTGGATCGTGAAAAAGAAACCTCCATATTTGGAAATTGGAAACCTACGAAATCAAAGGGAACTGCCAGAAAAAAGAGAGAGAGAGAGAGAGCATCTTGACAGAATATGTCAAAACTAAGATTTTAGATGAATTAGGAGGGTCTTTAAATCTTTTGATCATCATCATCATCTCTTTTGCAATTCTGGCAATGACTAACGTATTCGTACTTTGTAGTATTCCAAAAGTCATAACATAAACCATCACCATTTCATGTTCCAGATAACATCTTAAGATTATAATACCAGCATGATATCAGGAATTAGTAGAACCCAACCCCATATAAATTTCACTGTTCATCTCCAGTGGCTACTAGCGTTACCATCAGGTCTCCATCACTCGTCCACAACACTCACGAGCTCATATTCAACTAAAGAGAGGTTATTGTCCTCTTTAACAGTGAAATCTGCAGGATCAGTGACCTCGACACGGCCCCACTTGTCAACTGCCAGCCTCATTGATCCCTTGAACATGTCAATCTTTGCATTCCGGAAAATTATAGTTACACCAGGCTGCATAAGATCAACTGGGCAGACAAGCAAACTATCAATAACTGAACAAAATTGAATTTCCACCATAATATGCAGGGAGTTCTTTACATATACCACGTCAACTTAAAGTTCCAGAAAGTTTAGTGATCTTAACCACTCAATTCAAGAGCTTTAGTGGATGAAATCTCAGAGTATAGTTGAGTGCTCATTATTTGCCATAGGTTATACGCCAAACAAATTGTAACTAGTCCACAAAACAAAAAGAAAATAAAAAAGACAGTCCCAGGAAAACTTCAAGACAGCGATCTATTTCAAACTGTTGGGCCAAGTCCTCAAATATCTATCCAAGAGGAAATCAATAACAGTTTAGCAGAAGATAAAATGCAATAATTTACGACCGAGAAAGGGATAATTTAAATGATATATAACATAATAAGGCGGCATTGCTATTTTCTTTACCTCGACGACTAGATTACATATAAAATCAATGACCAATTTTGAACCAATCAAATAATTGCACATAAAAATGACTATAAAAGACACCAGGGTATGTTGTGCAAGCCCCTGATAGGACACGCTAAGCTCATGCTTTCAATATGATATCCTCTCCTTAGTCCCCGCAAAAAAAGACAGCTCAGATTGCTAATGGAAGGAAACAATAAGACCCCCTAGACAAGCAGGAAACTCCATTAACCAGTCCTTCACTGAGTATACAGGAACGGGATTCAGATTGAGAGCCCAGCTTTTGTCATAGACAGAAAACAAAGCAATTAGAAGTTGTTCTGAGCATGTAACCGTTTAGCATAGAAGCTAAAATATCAAACCAAGGAAATCTCCCCTGGCACGATACCAGTACATATCAAGTATCTACAATATCTGCACAACTTAGCTTAACAATTACTGATTCAGTTACTACAATTACCTTTACCTGTAGGGCTGTGTCAGTTTTTCTTCTGCCATATCAGAAAAACAACCTTCTCTTATTCATAAAGAAACTTAAAAAGAAACAGAAACAGCATATAATCTGAAGTTTCACCAATAAAACATTTAACATTTAGCATTTAGCCTTAGTTGTATAAGGCAAATAAGCAAGCTGATAAAAGCGAGACGCATTGTCTAAAATTCTAATCTTCACCTATACCATTGTCACGCAGATGGAAGAAATGAAAATCAGGGATTACTTGAAAACCATCTATTTTCAATAAAGTGACCTGAAAAAAAAATGTCTTGAAGTATTCTTGATAGTTCTCCAGTGGCAAGATGAGGAAAACAGAAATTTTAATAGTTTGTCGTATAATCTGAATTCTGAACTTGTCTTGAAGTATTTTTAACAGTTTTCCACTGGCAAGAATAGAGAAACAAACACTTTAATAGTTTATGATATAATAATCTAAACTCTGAACTGATAAATGCCAATACACAAACCTTCTCAGAGTTTTTTTTTTCATTTTTAAGAACTGACCAATCGGTTGAATATTTTCAAAAGAAAAAACCTTTTTCGTAGAATGAGTTTCGGGAATTTTTGCTTCCATAGAGAAATTCAAAGGGACACCTATATATTTGTGGAACTCAGCAATAAGACATGAAATAAGACGAGTGACACAGTGAAATTGGCGTTACTATCACTTGCTGATACGTACGGACGGTCGAATGAAGGTCGTTCTCTGCACAAGGTAGGGGAGAAAAAGAAAAGGTCTTTGCATCAGAAACACTGGTCGGATGGGTAAAGTATATCATAAATGGACAACCTTGATCGTTGCGGGCGGTGAAGATAATGGTGCCGGTGTCATCACCGACGAGGCACTCAGCGATGCGAGTGTGGCGGAGGTGCTGCGTGGCGGATCGGCCCTTCTGGAGCACCGTATTTGAGCTCAGCACCTTTGCCGTCAAGGTATGGCCGCCCGTCCCGGGCTTCAGCTGGTCGACCTTCGTGAAAACCGGCTTCCTGAGTCCCCGCTTCGCATTCCCCTGCGGCTGGGGCTGGGGCTGCGGCTGCTGCTGCTGCTCCGACTGCGGTGTCGCCGTCGCCATTAGAACGGGAAGAATCCGCTACTCTCTCTCTCTCTCTCTCTCTCTCTCTCTCTCTCTGTGGGTGCTTCAGCGAGAATAGCAAGAATTGCTTGCTATTTTCGGCGAAACCTAAACTACGGAGTCTGACTTTTTAATTGTTGGAATCTTTGTTTTTAACATGGAAATAACTTTATAATATTGACTAAATTTAATTTTTTTCCTGAAAAAGGGCTGAATTTAATTTCTCAATAATTGACGGAATAAAAATTCATAATTATAGCTCAAATAAAGTGGGGGAAATTATTTAGTTAAGCAAAATTAAGTACGGAAAATCAAAATGGTCTCCATCTAGATTATCCAGCCGAGTGATGATGGTACTGGGCAACCGCAGTTCACTACCAACCAATGCCCAGCTCGACACGTGTCCTCCACTTAAGGCTAGAATAAAGGGTGTTCGGTTGTCTCCTGTCAATTTTCCATCAAAATTAAGGGTGATTTTGGGAGGGACGTCTGATGCCCTCTCCCTTACACGGCTCCCCTACTACTTTACACAAAATTTGCACGAGCATGTAATTTACATTCCTACCCTTACGCTCCTTCATTCTGATAAAACATAAGGAATCCTATAGCTTTATTCAAGCGAAGGAGGAATCTTGTAGTTTCAATCATCCATAGAGGAGGGATCGTTCAGCTTTTTAGTGATCTTGCAGCTAAGGGAATATTGCAGCTTTAAGCACACGCAGGATGGACCTTCAACCTTTTCAGCGGTCCTTAGAGGAGTCTTGTAGCTCTAATTGGCACACTTGCGTCATTACCCCCATAAGCATAGCGCATGTGGGTCTTGCAATTCTTGAAACAAATCATCTTGATCTATCGTTGAGTCACTTTCGGAGCTACATGCCGAATTGAGCCCATTTCATCCTTAGCGGATAATCTCTGATGCCTTTGGATTGAGCCAACGCAGCCCAACAGCTTTCAACTTTACTACCAAAATTCATGCTCTTTCCTGACTTTATCTCTGGGCGCGTCCGTGAACTTGTGATTTGTTTGCCTTTTGCTTTAAGTATGCCTTGACTTTTATTCTACATGCGGCACTCTCATCCATCCTTGCCCACTACTCAACCTTAGATCTCCGGACAAAGGATGAGAAATAATGGGCACACGAGTTTCGTGCATCTACGATTCATTCTCCAGGGCATCGGGGCTGCTCGATATCGTATGACCGGTGCATAACCTATGATATTCAAAATTTGGAGAAGAAGTGGAGTAATAATTCTTTAGGGCAAGTTGTCATCTTTTGTTCATTCACTCTGAAGAGTTTCTATTCCTTATGAGAAGGCAGAGAGGAAGGACGTCCAGGACGGCACCATAAAATTGCCACAATTCTAGGAACCACATGGAGAAGGACGGAATCGGATTTCCAGAGTAGAAAACTATGGTATAATCTACATAATTATACAAAATGGATCCAAGAGTTGGGAAAAATATTTTGGAGAGGAAGGATGCGCTTCTCATTTAATAAAACTATCTTGCATTTAGAAAAAAGGCCATTCAATTTAGGTTGGTTTTATTCGGAGGATGGGTAACTTCAATGGAAATCTGCGTCAATGAGGACGAACTCATCAACATTTCGAGTCTTTTTGTCATGTGGGTGAAGATGACAATTTTTTGGGAAGGTCTTTTCGGCTACCTAGTGAGCGGGCAATTTATCATATTCTCCTTCGATTATCATAGCATCATACATAGTGAAGTTATCCACTAAGTTAGGCTTCTTTTTTTTCGATTATATAGGAGATTTATGGACTTAAAATAGGATAGCAGAAGCGGGAAGGAAATAAAGCGGTACGGAGAGTCTCACGATGAGAATTGAATTTATAATCTCTTGGTTGCTAAATTAAAGGTAGTATCACCGCACTAAATCATCCTTCCCAAATTAGACTCTTTAGTAGAAGTGGTTACTGAAATATATGGGTTTGGAGATTTGGGAGGAGAGGATAGAGCAAGAAATGAATTTGCTGTGCTCATTGTTGAACTAGGAAGGCTCATGGCATATGACTTTTTGGACCGAGGAGGGGGTTGGCTATTTACTCTTGACATTGTCCCTGTAGAAATTCTAAATGGGGGAGTGAATTTGATTTTCCTTTTTATAAACTTAATTCAAAATAAAAAGAAAATAAATAAAACTACTTGCCATCTTGCAAATATTTGTTTTGAAATTAGATTTTAAGCATTTTTTCGTAAAATTCCTTTTGCGCTAGTGAAAATCCTTTATTATACAAGTCATCTTGGAATTTTGAAATACACAAAATAATGTATAAAATATATTTTTTTCATGGTGGAATAATTTTTTGTGGACCCGACCATGTACCATAATAGTGTCTCACAATTTGTTCTTCTTTTTTTTTTTAGCACACTACTTTAAAATATCGTCATATCCAATTTCATATGAATTTGTTTGCACTGTGAATTCGGTTTTAGGATGAGGAACGGCTAGATGCGGTAAATTGTGCACCCTTGGCTTAATATTCTCTGCCACAAAGCTCATCTCTTTGTCCCGTGGTCGAGGATTTTTCTTTTAATTTTCTAAATAATATCTTAATGCATAATTCAGACAACCTAAGATCCTTTGCAACTAAGGTTTCTCCTTTATCTCGTGCGGGAATTTTTATGCACACTCTAAGAACCTGTTGGTCTCTATCGTTCCTTCATGATATTATATCCTAAAGATGTGTAACCTTTTGTTTTGGAAATGCTTCATCTCCAGGGCTGAGACACGACGGGATCATTTTTCTTTATCATACAGAAAAGGCCATTCAGATGCTCGATGTGTTGCTCTAGATTTTTTTGCGAAAATATGAACGCGATGTCATTGTAAACGGTCATAAATTCAGTACAACAGCTAAATATCTCGTTTATTATATTTTAAATTCCGATGGTCCATTCTTTAGGTCAAAAGGCATGCCATTCCGCTCGTGATGTCTAAAATGTGCGGTTAATGCAACCTTGCACCCGTATTTTTTCCTCAATCTGAACATGTTAGAACCCATATTTCATGTCGAATCTCGACAACATTTGTGCACTGTGAAGTCGCTTCAGCAAGTCTCTCTTTTTCGGGATTGGGTACCTAATCCATCTCAATGTCTTATCTAAAGGTTCCATAATTTATTACCAGTCAAGGTGCGTTTCTTGTAGTCTCATTTTCGGCTATGTACATAGAAGGCAGCACAACTCCAGAGGGACTTGCTCTTTGGTATTAATTAATATTTTCTTAAGCAAGTCATCTATGACCAGTCCAGACTGTTACCATGTTGAATCGGCCTAAAACCTTTCAGAAATTAGCTCAAAACTGCAAAAAATCCTACAGATCAACGGTAAGATTTTCTCGGGCAATTTAAAATTTAAAAAAAAATTAAAAAGATGGACGGTTCACTGATCAAACCGGCACGGACCATTAACTGACCCATTTATAAATAGTTTCTGGCCGGTTCATATTCGTTTGAACCCTAACCCATAACTAGACCGACGCGTTAAGGAAACAGACCAGACCGTAACCGAGTTTAAGGGTTCCAGGCCCATTTTGAAATTAGTCCGGACCGCACTTTTAATAACACTAGCATTAAATCCATCTTCGTAAAGAAGAGAGACTATATATTCGAGCAAATCTCCTCTTCGAAATGTTCGTTTACCTCTCCTATCTCTGCTCGGATTTCTGATTTGGCTGTATTTATTTCTAATTTCTCAAATTTTTTTTACTTCTTCATTTAAAAGGTCGAGTCTTTTTCCTCTGCTTTCTATTAGATTAATAGCCTAGTGAACGGAACGGAGCGACTTTGAAAAGTTAAAAATATCTCCGTTTTCATCGGGTCCAAAAGTGCGCAACAAATTTCTTTTCCTAATGCTTTAGTTAGTATTCATTCCTTTATTCGACACTTGGAAAGCGGTTCCTAAAGTTAAAACCCATATGTGTTCATACCTCTCACAAATACAAAGGTAGTCTTAAAATGCAACCGTGATCCATTGGCACCGTGTAATTTTTCGATTGTTTTCTCAAGATACTCGATATGAATTAACCCTCCTTGGAATTCCCAGCTCATCCCTTCTCCATAATAATAATAATAATAATAATAATAATAAATGGGCGGATAGTTTCCAATTTGAACTCTCTGTCGATCAGCAGTACTTGTATAGGCACATCCCAAATCTGTGATGCCGCCCGCCAGTCTAGGGATGATATTCAAAGCTGGGGAGAGATTTTTAATCTCAATATTTTCTCTTGTTAGTCTCTATGTTTGAGACTTTATTTCTTTTATTTCTCTTCGCAAATTTTGAGTTGTAGCCATAGTTTTTAAAACCGGACTGGATTGGGAACCGGGAACCGGGAAAAGCATTATGGATTCATAAGTCGGATCGGAAGTTCAATTGGTCGAGCTGTATATTTAATGGGATAATATTATTAATAAATTGATATAATATCATAATTTAACAATAATTTATTGTGAAAATGAATGATATAGTCATTATGTAAACCCCAAGTTCAACATGAATTGTAAATACAAATCTAATAAAATAAAATGAGTATGTTATGATAGAATTTTATTTTCTTAATTTAAAGCTGACCAACTTTTTTATCGGTTCAATTACGTTTGCCGGTTCGACCGGGAACCGGCTTGCTCATTCGGATATAACCTCATTTTAATTGCAATTGGGTTAATTCAGGAAACCAAACCGAGCGAGTGGCCACCGATCCAATTCGGTTTTTAAAACCACGGTGATAGCCAGCCTAGAATTATTCTCTTTAAAGGTTTCAAAAGCATTTGACTCAGTGGGGGCTTCCCCCCCTCCTCTTCTTCTTCTTTCAAAATCACCTTTCTAGATTTTGTAGCGAGAGCATCTCCCTCTGCTCCTCAGCACCTTTCATCTTGTCAGTCATTTCTAAAATGATTTTCTTTTCTCTCGAAATTACATTTACTCTTCGTTGACAAAAACAAGATCCATCGCCTGCCTTCGCAAGGGCATTCACCCGATTTTTCATCTTCAGAGATTTGCATCTCTGAAACAAAACTGGAATCATCAAATGGTGTTCATCTTCAAACGTGTCGCCTTTGCTTGATCCCATCCCCCAATTCTTAACTCGTTTATCTTCCTTCCTCTTTTCACATCTGGAGTTCATGTGACTTTCTTTTTCCACATTTATAGCAAACAGTCTTCCTTTTACTCGAAGGATTCTCTTGAAATTCTTTTCGTTTTGGAGTATAGTATGATGCATTTGGAGCCATATTCAACCTCTTGATAAATCTTATTTAAGAAGATATTTTCATCTTTTCTTGATATATTAAAGATTTTTTTTATAAATTATTATCAAATTATATGAATTTATTAGTAATATTATATTATTAAATATATGATTTGATCCCTTAAACTTTCAGTCTTACCCTTTAACCTGTATATTGACCGGTTCCTGATCTAGTTCAATTTTAAAAACTGTGATCCTGACTCCCTTTTTAATTTCCTCAAATCTTTTGAAATCTTTAAATCCTTTTCTGCAATAAAGTTTATAATCTCTCCAAAAGTTAACATATTATATGGTATATTTCCATCGAATCTTTCTCTTATTTTTCACTCACCTTTTATGCAGAAAGCGATGGTAATCCCATAGTTTTAAAAATCGGACAAGACTATTCGGTTCGACTAGTTTGACCAGGAACCAGCCACTCATCCGGTCTGGTTCCTATAAAAAATTCAATTGCACTTTTAATGAGGTCAACTCCTGTTGAACTGACTAGTTTCCGATCCAACCGATGAACCCAATTAAATTGGTAGAAAAATCAGGAAACTTAAAATTTAAAACAAAAATAAAAACCTATTATAATATACATATTTTATTTTACTAAACTTATATTTATATTTTATGTTAAACTTTTATTTAATATAATGACAATATTAATAATTTTTGTTATAAATCATATTCAAATTATGATATTATGTAAATTTATTACTAATACTATATTATTATTATTATTATTATTATTTATTAAATATACGGTTTGACCCATTAAACTTCCGGTTCGATCCATAAATCAATGTCTACACTGGTTCCTGGTCTGGTCCGGTTTTTAAAACTACAGGTAATCTTGAAATAAAATTTTCTTTCCAAAAATCATGTTGATAGCCATTTTTAAAAAAAAATACATCTTTATACTAACTGAAATCATGTAAAGTTGGACAAGTTAAATTTGTGAGTGATTCCGTAGTTCTTTTCTTGAAGTTGTTCAGGATCTCCGGTAAAAATGCCAGTAATTGCACACATAAGGGTAGAAACTACGATTTTTATATCTATCCCGTCGGCATGCCGGGTTGTCGTAAGTACATAATGGTGATTTAGACTAGGGTTTTGATCATCCGGATCCATCCCTGAACTTTGCAGTGGAAGTTGTAAATTCAACTTTGGATATATTTCCCCTTTTCTTTTGCGAAAAGAAATATTCGACTCTATCTAACTCTCTAGACCTGCGGAAGATTTCAGATAACAGTTAAAGAAAACACGCCCACTATGCAAATTAGTTTCTGAAACGGCCAATGACGATGTTTTAAACCTGGTAAATCTTTCTTCGCTTAAGCATACATAATAAAGCTGCTATATCTGATCCAGCTCTATGGAGGGGTTTTACAGCTACTTGCTCTATCCGAGCTATTTGAATCTTGAGGGAGTTATGCAAATCTTGGTTCGACGCTACAGAATGATATGAAGTTATGCTATCTGTATCTGGATTGCGAGACATACTCCTCCTCCGAGTGAGGCTCCTAAGCTAAGGTTCTTGCCCTGATTTATCATGACGGCATCTGCTCCGTGAATCTCTGGCCTAAGGCGACATTTTTCCGGTGAGCTGTGAATGTAAGATACAGGGAGCCCGAGTATATCTACGATCGATGTCAAATCCCAAGGCGAGATATAACGTCGGCCCAACTTTACGGTGGCCCCATTTTGAGGATTCCGATGGCCCAATCTGTCAAAAATCTACCACGTTTATGGGCTTACATCAGACACCAGCGGGCAGATGGAAATTAGAATCCAAAAACTAACTAGGTCGGGCTAGTGCAAGAGGAAGAGGGATGTAATGCAGTCGAGTGAATTAGACCGGGGACCGCTGGTATGCACTCAAGGTTGATATTGCTTTACGTGGCAGGAATTATCGGACGGACCGACGGCGGGGCAGTAAGCAATTTCTTTCACCAGTTGGAAGCAATGCACCGGGTAATTCGAAAAGCTTTTCTCACATTTTAGGAACCCCGGTAGACATAAACAAAAGGCACTCCCGAGAATCATAATTCCGTAAAAATTATATTGTTCATCAATAGATTGATTTATACGGTTTAAATCTCATCTTTACCGAGTATAATCGTATAATTGAGTGTTGTAAATAAAAAATTTGAGAAGTTAAGTAATTTAATGATTTAAAGAAGTCCGCCGAAGCTGAGTCAGAGACTCAGAAGGCGAGCGCAATACGGAAGGGAAGGAGAAGAGGGCGGCGCCGTGACTTCACGCTTCTTCTCACGTGCGATCAATCAGTGATCTCTCTCTCGGTCGAGACATGAGCCGCACCCCCTTCCTTTTTGTCTTATTACGTATCTGTTGAGAGGGGAGATAAGAAGTGTAAAGATTATATTGTCTTGGGTGTTAATGGAAAGGAAAGAGGCTTTCCGTTTTCATATCAGAATAAAGAATCAGCTGCCCCATCCCCCATGTCCGGCCTGTTTCTGATGGCGTGTGATAGGCCGATGCTGGAGCCTGGAGCTGTGATATGCTCCATCGACGGTTGAACCAGCCGGCTCAGATGAAGATGCCCGCCCGGTCAAGGGACAGACAAGGTCCCCACGGAGGAGCCCCAGAGCAAAGGCCCGGTTGAGATCCCGAAGCAAGTCCCCGTCCCCACACCCGGGAGAGAATTTACCAATCGATCTTGGGGGGAAAGTTTTTGAACTTTGAAGAGCAGTCTTTCGTCATTACTATTCCAAGGGATTGATGAGGGTGCTTCATAGAAATTAGAACGACATGAAACTATGTGAATATCTATATCTCTCAGGATAGGAGATAGATTGCACCGCTGAGATTCGTGCAATACATAGGAAGTTTTTGGTCTGCATTTGACTGCTGAGGGCTGCTGCTCCAACTTCGCTGGAATTCATGGTTGGGACAACGGAAAATTTCAAACTTCCGTAATCTGTATTGCTTCACTTACACTTTGGTGGAGTGGAGGGGACGAGAGCGGAGGGGAGATAGATGATTTGATGGAAAAATAGCACAGAGAGAGAGGAGCTTGAGGAGGACTGGGCAGGGCTGGTCTGAGAGAAAATCCGAGCAATGACGCGTCCAAATCTCTCAATCCCTCTTTCTCCTGATGTTGATGGATGTGACTCCTCCGAGTTGATGCCTGCATGCAATTCAAATTTTCACTTGTCCTCTTCTTTTTTTTTTTTCTTCCTCCACTTAATTCCTGAACTTTATTTTGATTACATGGATTATTCATCTTCTTATTGGCCCGCTGCAATTACCGGACAGTACAGATCACGTAAGAGCTGGAATCAAGAGCACAGCATATCTGATGATTCACCCAGAGCTTTTCTCTGTGATGTGCGCTGTACACTCGGCAGCTTACATCAAATGTGCACGGGAAAAGGAAGGAAATTTAATTTAGCAAATGATTGCCCCGTGCTGTGAGCTGTACATGCAAAAATCCGATCATCTGAGGGTAGCTGCAGAGGCTAATGATCTGTAGGGGTGTGGGCTCTTTCCAGGTCTACTTGGGGTAATTCCCCCTGCGGTCTGGTAAATCTTTTGTCATGTATTATTATGTACGTAAAATAACTCGCTGCCTCTCGTACCGTAACTGTGGAAGAAAGCTATTATTTATATGAACACCGTATAATAGATGTAGGAGTAATCTCCCCTTTACTGACAGAGGGGTACCTCATCCACCCTGCACATTTCCTCACTCTCTCTCGCACGCAGGCATTCCCCCACCCTCTCTCTCTCTCTCTCTAAACCTTTCCACATAGAGACACAGACAGCTACGGATGATATGATAACGTATAGAGGTATAGAATACAGAATGAGCTAGAGTAAAACAAAGCGCATCGCGCTCGCACGGATGGAGTGATGTAGTGAGTGGCAGAGATTTTCTCCTCCATTTTGGATTTTTTTGCCCTCTGCTATCCCATCGTCACCGCCATCACCTTACTTATTTCAGTCTCTCCCTCTCCCTCTCTCTGTGTGCCCCCACAACCATCAACGTCCCACCCATCATACTCTTCCTCTCTGACCTGGAGCTGTGGAGATTTTTGACGACGGGGAGCTACATGTATCCGCAGCACTTGGACAACGACGCCGAAGCCGGCCACCTTCCCCCAGGTTTCCGGTTCCACCCCACCGACGAGGAGCTTGTCACTTACTACCTCCTGAAGAAGGTCGTCGACAGCTCCTTCTCTAGCCGGGCCATTGCGGAGGTCGACCTAAACAAGTGTGAACCTTGGGAGCTCCCTGGTAACGGTTAACTGTCAACTCATTCTCTTAGAAGTTCATGTAGATTGACAAAGGAAAGTCGTAACATTTTATGATGACCATAAAAAAATAAAATGATCGTGCAGATGCATGAGGACTGTTAGGTAGCTACTAAGTAATAGAGAATGCTTCCATCTCAGAAGTTTGATAACCTTACGTTATAATTGCGTTGAGTACACCATAAATTTTGGCTATTGACAAGCAAATGTGCTGATTACGTGTAGTATAACCCTTTTTGGGGTGTTACACCGTTTCTCTTAATATACAGGGAAGGCGAAGATGGGGGAGAAGGAATGGTACTTCTTCACTCTGCGTGACCGCAAGTACCCGACCGGGCTGAGGACGAACCGGGCGACGGAGGCGGGGTACTGGAAGGCTACGGGGAAGGACCGGGAGGTTTTCAGCTCGAAGACCTGCTCGCTGGTCGGGATGAAAAAGACGCTCGTGTTCTACCGGGGGAGGGCCCCCAAGGGAGAGAAGAGCAACTGGGTCATGCATGAGTACCGCCTCGAGGGCAACTTGGCCTATCACTACTTTTCCCGCAGCTCCAAGGTGGGGATTATCTATCGTTCCTTGTTAAATATGTCGACTCTGTTATCAACAATAGCAGTCGTGTTACTTTCTGTCATTACGAGGAACATCGTGGGTTCTTGTAATGTACATGTCATTTGTTACTGATTGATCGGTGCGCTTTTGGCGTCAATGGTTGATCAAAGAGTATGACCTCTTGTTGATGATTTAACGTCCTGCTTCACTATAATTTATGTGGGGAATTATAGTGATTTTTTAAACCTTTGCTTGACTCTAAATTTTATCCTGATGTAGTCTTGAATTCTGTGTCTGTCGATTCAATCTGCGATTCATTATAATCAACAATTGTTATTCCTTTTGCTGTGTTTCCAGGATGAGTGGGTCATCTCCCGCGTCTTCCAGAAGACGAGTACGAGCTCAGGCTGTGGCGGCAGCAGCAAGAAAGCACCTATCCCGTCCCACTTCGTCTGTGCTGAGGCCAGCTCTGCCTCCTCCGCCTCTCTTCCACCCCTTCTTGATCCTTCTCCGTATCCCACCCTAAATGATGGCCGTGACAGGTGTTCCTACGTCGACAGCCCAACCTCGAAAGAGCATGTGTCCTGTTTCTCCACATTCTCCTCAGCCACCTTCGACGGCAGCAGCCTTGGAGGAGGCGGCTCATCCCAGCCTGCCCTATCTACTCCAGCTCTGCCTACCCACGGGATTGTTAACACCGATGGCACAAGTGGTGTGCCTGCGAATTTCCCCACTCTCCGGTCTCTACAGGAGAACCTCCAGCTGCCAATGTGTTTCTTCCCGCTGATCCCGGCTGTGGGGCTTGGGGAACGTGGTGCCAGTAGCTCTCTCGGATCTTTGGCGGGACATGGTGAACAGAGACTGCAGGGTACCAGTGCTGCTGGTGGATATACTAGGGTAGGCACCTCGGAACTGGATTGCATTTGGTCGTCGTGGTAAAATGAAGTGGTATCTAATTAAACCCTAAATTATTAGTTATGTGTGTGGAAGAAGTCTACTAGTTGAAGTCTAGCAACGTTTAGTGTTTGTATGTAATGGTCCCGCGTCGTCGTCACTGATTGTTCCCCTCGACATGAGCGCCTTGATTATGTTGTGCCCTAGGGTTTGTGCTCGAGTTATTGTGTGGGACGATGGTATGAAAGACCCCATTATCAAACTTAAGCGTACGGGATTTTCTGTTTGAGAAGGCAGGGGTTGGATTTGGGATTTCAGTGTGCCGAGGATGGAAGAGCATGTAAAGGTGGAAAGCAAACATAGGCACAGGCAGGATCACACACTTAGGGGAGATTGTTTTCTTCATTTTTGTCGGGCAGTTTGATGCTTATGTCGTGAGGGTGTCCTGGGGAGCAACATTGGTCATAGGATGGCAGCGTAGGTGGGCCTGCAGGCTTGAGCCCCTGTTAGTAGGCTCAACGAATAAGAGCAAGCAAACGAAGCCTATCGCTATGGGCTGCTCCATTCCAAGGCAAAAGCCCAAACTTCCAGTTCATAAATCCTTATGCGCAATCGGCAGGGGCTTGCTTCCCCCCACCCCGCCACGGGCGAGAATTGCTGTCCTCCTGCCGAGCTTTTAACCGTCCTTTGATGTACTTCTACGTGTACTGGTACATGCAGTGCAAGTTTCCGGATTTCAGTGGAAGCATCCGATGAGGTCAAAAATTAGTCGGGATAAATTGCTATTTGCATCTAATCATCTAACTGGGAAAAAAAAATCAATTGGAGCGATATTCTTATGCCGAATTAGTCTTTGGAAACGAGCATGTCCGTATGTTACTCCACTGAAACAAATCAGTAATACCGAGTTAGTGTCTGATTTTTTGTTATGTCAAAGAGTATTTGATTTTCTAATAACTAAATGAATTATCAAATAATATATTATAATCTTTAAACTCTAATTTAATATATTATATATTATTAATTTATCGATAAATAAAAATATCTCAAATTTTCTTATTGTAAAAGGTGTCCAATAATTTCTGCAAATGGAGAAAATCGGCCGCACCCAGTAAAGCGCCGGAAAACGACAAGTGCATGATGTCCCGTAGTAACACACCACCGGATCCAACGACGTCGTTGCCCAAATCCGTTATTTTCCTGGAAAAGTACGAACTCCCGAGATATTGACACGCGTCCACTTCACGTGGCCACCGGGTGAATCTAGGCCGTCGATCGATCCGACCGGTTCAAAAGGTGCCTTAATTCGAAAAGGCAATTGGAGCAAAAAGATGTGGGCAAAAAATCTGGCGGCCAACGCAACCTTCCCACAGATCCGTCCCGCGCGGCGACAAGGTGGACGATGCCGACAAATTGTCAGTCCTCCCCAGAGGCACCTCGTTAATTACGATCAGACCCTCCAATGTCCGGGGGTGACCTGTCAACATCATTTTTTCATCTATTATTATTTTAATCCCCTCTACCGCCCTTAAAAGAATTAAAGATTACGTAAAATGAGATATAAACTCATAATTTCTTTTATAAATACCTTCTTCTCGACAACTAAATTAAAAATATAATTTATAATTCTTTTTAAAAAGTATCATATTTGCTTACATTTCTTTCTTTCTTTCTTTCTTCACCGTTAGCATCATCTTCAAATCTCAATTTCACATGTTTTTGTCATAGCAATGCCCGGCCTTCTCTGGTATTATTGTAATATGAACAATTCAAATTCATGCTCGTCCTAAAATTTCTTAAATAATATATTCTACTGCTTGTGTAGCTTAAATTTAAGATATACTTAGAGACAAATAAATTATTTTAATTAATCTAAATTAATAGTAGAAGATACGGAGATTCGCGCGCCGCATACGTGATCAACATACATACGAACACAGGAAAAAAAAGAATATTTGAAAAGAACGTATTCCTGTATCACCGCAAAATCTGCCGTCAGGGATTTGCCGTTTGTGGCGGGGGAGGAAGACGGCACGCAATTTTAGTAGCAAGCGTTCCGTATTAACCGCCGTTTGGCAACGCCGCCCCTGGGTCAGTAGTTTGGCCTGCCGCTTGCCACGTGGCATCCGCTTGGTGCTCGCAATTATTGCCGGGGCTCTTATTTTATTCTGCTTTTTATCTATTTCTGTAAGGCAGGGGCGGCGGATGGAGCGGTGAACAGTCAATGCCCGAGTTGACCGACCCAGTCGACGCCCGCGCGCCTTGTCTGGGGTGGCGCGTTACTGCACTCGTGTTTTCGCTTGCTTTTAATTAGATGTGCGATGAAGATGAGATCCTGAGAGAATGGCTTCGATCGATAGATATGCATCACTCGATCTCTTCTATTTATCTGAGTGGATAATGATATTTTTTTCATACTTTTTTATTCTTATGTATAAACTTAATTATAGGAAAAAATAATTAAAAAAGATAAATAAATATTTAATAAGATAACAAAAGAATAGTAATTTCACTAATCTCTTGATTTGAGTAGTCATTTCAACCGTGTGCACAAAATCAATGGTCGAGCTATGTGATAATGTGATGTACCAACATGGTCTAATAATATTATTGGGCGTGATGGACCCGGTAATTTTCTCCAACCTAAGCCACCACGTTAGCCCAATTAAGAAATTAAAAAAATTAATAAACTCTTAAATACTATTAAAAAATAAAAAAATTACATTTATAAATTCACTTATATAAGTTATATCAAGAGAGATTATTGTACTATCACATCGAGACAAAGCTACCTTTATCTTATTCTCCCGTATCAGCCTGAAGCCATATTTTAAAGGGTGGTGCTTGGACTTGCTGTGCCGCACGATTTGCACCTCTAACAGTAAAAAAATGGTGGGGGCAAAAATGGAAACACACAAGGCATGGTCCAAGGGAAGCCATTTATCCTGCTCGGACTGTGCACAACAATCGCCAAAAGGCACGTAGCTTTTCTCTTTTCATTTTTTTAAATTAAAGAAATTCCACTCTCTCGAGACTCTCCCGGCCATCATCTGCTATATAAGCCGACCCTCACTCGCTTCGTTTGTCCTAGAGCATCCCAACCGAGATCTCTCACGCAGCTACCTGCGCCTCCTAGCTAACATCGCTAATGGCACCGAGAGAAAGGCCAGCTGTACCCGTCGCCGCCGCTAACCCCCATATCGGCAAGGAGATCCGCTTCCGTGGTGTCAGGAAGAGGCCGTGGGGCCGCTACGCGGCTGAGATCCGCGACCCCAGGAAGAAGACACGGGTCTGGCTCGGCACCTTCGACACAGCGGAGGAAGCTGCGCGTGCTTACGACGCTGCGGCTCGTGAGTTCCGGGGCGCCAAGGCAAAGACCAACTTTCCCACCAACGCCGAGCTCCTCACTGCCCGCAGCCCCAGCCAGAGCAGCACCTTGGAATCCTCCTCCCCGCCGCCGGCTCCGTCGCCCCCGCTGGACCTAGGCCTCGGTGGCGGAGGGGCGTACTTTCCGGGATCATCCTCTGTCTGCTTCCCGGCGGCGGCCGGTGTTTTTCTTCGATGCCTTAACGCCTGCTGATAAGGTGAACAGTAACGTTAACCGCGAGGCCTGCAGGTTCGAACGCCCTACCATAGCTGACTTTGGCCGCATGATCGGCGGAATCTCTGAAGCTGCAGACAGCGGCGCGCCCGCTGTGGCTCAGAGGAGGAAGCCGTTCCTCAACCTCGACCTGGATCTCAACCTCCCAGCACCAGAGGTGGCCTAGCTTTGACGCGGAAAGCTATCGGATCTGTAGGCTCTTTGTTTCCTTTGCGGGATCGTTTTGGTTTCAATGGTTTTTTGTGATTGGAAATTGAAACGGAAGGAAGAAAATTAATCCCAAGTAGATGAGGAGGAGGAGGAGGAGATGTGTGCGCAGCCTGAGATAAGAGAATCCATGTGCTGATGATTGATGATGGCGATAGATAAATTTTATGTGACTAGCTCATGTTTTGTACAAAGACGATTAACATCGACTATGCTTTATTTTATATTTTGTAACTGATAAAGATCCGAGCTTCTCGATCTCGATCTTCTTCTTGTTCCCTTTAAATACGAATGCTGAATTGCGGATCGTCTTCTGGGGCTCGACTGGATATGAATCTTTTTATTCAAATCTTGCATTCTCTCGTAAATTCCTCCGATCTTCCGGATCTATTACGTGCCCGCGATTCTGAAATCGTAGATCTCTCGTCTGTGTTCATTGGTATACGGATTACTTTGCTGAGGGGCTGTGAGTTTAGGGGGCCGGATTCGGATCGTCGACAAGTATGGGGGATAAAGTAGGAAAAAGGGACAAGCGACCGGGGTTGCAGCTACTTTCATGAGTTATGTCGTGTGGGGTTTCGATTTCTGGGTGCCCACAGGAACCAAACAGCGCACGATAGAACTCTACGCCTTTTGCTGACGCCACGTGTTGGTCCACCTTCGTACGGCAGCAGCCTCACCTTCCTTTATTCTGAAAAACTCTCCCTCTCCCTCTCTCTCTCTCTCTCTCTTTTGCCTCCCTTTTTTTATTACCATCCTTAAATTCAATCCAGCCGACTAATCCAATCAAGAGCTGGAGTACACATTCACCTTTTGTCTGTGACAACCTTCTTCGACTTAATTAATTTGCAACGTGCCCCTCCAAATTCTATTTTTTGCAATTGCGTCCTCTCAAGTTCGCCCTAATCTCAGTGCTGCTTTGATTGTTCAACGATCACTACCTCCTGTTTCTATTTCCGGCAATATGAACGCCCCGACCAAAAAATATGTAGCGGTTAATCCAAAGTGACAAAAATTAAGTCTGCCACTGGTCGGTCTAATGAAGGCAAATTATGAGTTCTATGAAATTGAAGTAACAACTCAACCTTTCATTATCATGTCAAAGTGCAATAGTGGGACATCAGATCTTATATAAAATTTCAATGTTACTTCCATTTTGATGGAAGTTGTCATAAAATTATTCAATTAAATGAGATTTTATATGTTATTATGATTGTTAAAAAAATTAAAAAATATAATAAAATACTTATGTGATAACATGAATTTTTATACAAATGTCGCCAAGATGGTTGCAATAATGGTGCTCGACTGGAAAACATGCAATTAAACCATAAATCGAATTGAATGAATACATTACTATCGAACTCAAGTTCTGTGGCTAAGTCAATTGTATAAGGGGCAGCCATGCAATTAACTTTTTTGGGAGGCTGTTTCCGCTATATTTTTTATTCTTACTTTTTTTGTATTTTTTAATTAAATTAAAGAAAAGAAAATTGCAGCGGGCTAACCGCAGCCAGTAGGCGAATGGGGTTGAAGCATGGAGGGGGCCCGCCTTCTGTCTTTGACCGGGTGCTTCGCATGGCCTCGTGATTTTCGAACTGGCTTGTCTTGTCCGCACGAATCTTCATCGTCTTTTCCCGATCGGACGGTGGACGAGGCAGGACGTAAAGGTCCGCTTCCTGGAGACGCGCTCACTAAATACATCTGTCGGAGATGCGGGCCCACTTTAAATGTTAGGCGGCACCGACGGCGAACCCGCTGCTTAGTTAAAGGGAGAGGATGACGACCGATGAGGAGGGGACGCGTTAACGGCGCGGGTCCCAGCGAATAATTACTTGTTGACGGGGTCGAGCTAATGATGTCCGGTTTTCTCTAACATGTCGTCCGTCACGTGACTCACACCGTCCTCTCTCTGCCGGCCAACTCAATAATTAAAAAAATTAAATTAAATTAAATTATCTATGCGATAAATAAATAAACGGTAAAAGGCCACGGCAATTCCTAATTGAGAGACCGGATTCAATGATTGATCGGTATAAGTTCATTAAGGACTTATACCACTTGATTAGGTGGGATTTAGAGAAAATAAATTTTTATTACCATTAGATTAAACTCTTTTTTACTCATTTTCTTAGGAAAAAATCATCGAAACAACCTCCCACTTCATCGTCACATGTTATATAAAGGCTTGATTATTTAGTACCTAACACGTACATGAGAAAAATCCAATTTCTGTCCTAACAATTTTTTGAGTAACTCATATGAGCATAATTGTCAAGAAAAGAGTTTTACTTTATCGATGACGATTTTTTCATTGAGGTATAAAAACCGATGGAGTTATATATGTATATATATATATATATATACACGCAGTTATTAATCAGCACAATAAATGGGTTTACCCTTCGAAGGCAATGCTCGTACATATGATCAGGTGCTTGAGGTAACAATCCGACAAGGACACCACCAATGCAAATGGCATCTTCTCTCTCCTCCCTCCCGTGCATTATCGGGCACTAATTAAGATTGATGAGGACATGAAGGCCATAGGGCTTGCATACTGAAGAACTGTATAAGATTAATCACGCTAATTAAGAGAATGCCAGTGGAAGATGATCACTGACTGAGAACGTCAGCAATCTACTGTGGAATTGGTGGGTCTTTGTTTGCTGAGTAATTTAGCCGCTGCATTTGGTGCTCCTTTCCCTGGTGAAAAAGTCACCCACAGACTCACAGTTGTGGTCCACAGCCACATAAAATAATAGTTAAATTTCTCCGATATGAGACCCCTATTTCCAGTTTCGTTTCTGCATCCAAGCTATGATCATGATATCAAGAGATGGAGTCTCATTGCAGCTAAGTTGAAAAACATTCGTATCATGAAATATACAGTAGTTATCAAGCGCCCGAGTCATCGAGCTCGTGTTAGCCCGTATTTCTTATCAAATAGTGCATTTGAATGTCTAAATCTATAACTCTCTCTATAACAATTAAGGGTTTGTTATTTACACTCATATTATTGATGCCAATGGACATGCTACCGAATTTGGTGCATAAAAATGAAAACAAAACAAGTAAGGTAGGTAAACGAAGGAAAGGGTATCGTATCAAATCTCAAATTATTTATTATATATTAAGGCCCGTTGAAAAACATGTATAATCCAATTGAGTTGTTAATTACATATCTCATTATTTATTGAATCAATTTGAATAAAATGACTAATTTTATGCTGATATATAAAAAAAAATATTAAGGATTATTTATATTATGAGTGCGATTTAATCAATCTTATCAGCGTATTCTATGGACTTTCTGGACCTTTCGAATTAGGAGGAGGGTAAATCAATCTCCTATGTATTGATATGATTCGTCCTTTCATAAATGAAAATCCTCGCACGGGCCATATGAGTTCCCCTTCAATCAAGCGATCACTCTCTCTGTACGTCCTTTTCTCTAGCCGCCCAAGCTTTCTCGATCAAACTATGCGAGATGATGAATTTTGAGCTGCAAAAGGATAACACGTTAACTTCTTCTTTTTTATTCTTTCATACATAAAAAAAATTATAAATTTAAAATGAGAAAAAATATAAAAATTTTATTATAAAAAATAAATTTATAACATCTTAATTCTTATACCAAATATAATATTACCATACCAATCCTAATTTCTCTTAATAAATTCATATTTATTGATGCATGCACCAGGCAAAAGAAATGCACCAGGCAAAAGAAAAGAAAATATGTTTTTTTTTAAAAATACATAGTTAAAATATAGAATCCGTACTATTCGGTGTAAATCAATTGAGTGAGAGAAGCAGTCGCCAGCTGTTGCGAAAGCCATATGGGAATTATTAAATCCTTAATTTATTCCCAGCTCGCTCCAGCTTGGCCCCCACCACCCCCCCCCCCCGCCGGGCGCCCGCCCTTAGTAATAATTCCCTCTCTCTCTCTCTCTCTCTCTCTATATATATATAATAAATTATTATTTCTGTGACGGCAGAGGGTGGGCCCCATGTGTGAACTGACCGGTCCTTTTAGAAATTGGGGGACTGGAAAGCGGGAGCGGGCGCGGCGGCCGCTTTCTTTGTCCTGGGCCCCACTCCCCATGATGTCGTGTGGAATCCACCAACAAGATTTTCTCCCTCCCCTCTGCTCGTTGTGGTACCCGGGAAATGGACGGAGACCCAATAAGTCAGCGCCACGTGGGACGTGTCACCGGTGTTTCGTACGGACAGCTCATCACCAGATGAGTGATAGTATCCCTATAATATTTCTTATTCACTCTAAATGTGTATGGGTTCATTAAAATTATTTAAGTGCAATTTACGGGATTGTAATGAGATAGAATTTTTTGATTAAATTAATTATGACAATTTCTTACTTGTGCGACTTTTTTTTGCCGGTGAATATTGATTACACTCATTCAGAATGAGCTGATACAAAATAGACAATAGAGTCTTCCTCGGCAAAATACATGGGAGACCATGAGCTGGCATGTTGTCTTTTCTGGGAATCCGTCTAATGCAGCAATAATCAGAAGAGTCGACAGATTTCTAATATCGAACAAAAGAGTATGACAGTCCCAAGGAATAGAAGAAGAGGAATTCGCGGCCAAGGCAATCTGCTGAGCACCCATATTGATGGTTATGGAGAGCCATTCCTTGCATGGTGCAACCTGAAGTGCTGCTAAGACAGCTAATTTTGACTCAACTTGTGCTCGGGATGAGGGAGAGCACTTCTGGTACCGGGCCAAAAATGGGTTTCCATCTCTGGAAGCGATCCCTGCAAGACTACTCCTACCCTAAGCTAATGCAGCATGCAGCACCAGTAAAGATTCATCTTTGCCCATGTAAGCCTTCAGAAGGATGCTGCCCAACATTGATTTCCTTAGGATGTAAAGATGAATGCTTCTCAAAAGCTCTATTCACTGAGTCAATAAAAAGAAAACAAATCAGCTTGATGATCACTGTGCAGCACAGAACTTCCCTTATTTCCATATTTTGTAAAACAATAATGCACTAAATGAAATGAATTATTGCAGCTCAGACTCAGAGACATAAAACAAGCAGTTCCATCCGGGCGTGGAAAGATGTGTGCCAGAAGGGTACATGGATCTCCATTCCAATCAACAGGAGCAGTCAACAAAAAAAATGCCAGTAAGACTCTCTCCAAGCAGTCCCTAAGTAAAAGCATCCAATGAAGAGATGTTTGAGACCATCTACTCCAATGTTACACAAAGGACAAGGCATGTGATCAACATGTGTCCAAAGCTTTTCCAAAACTATTCATTTCCTTTGCTAAAACTGTTTTATTAATCTAAGAAATGTAAATTTTGACCGAATGGGGATCTGAATTACTAGATTCATTATTTAGCAGGCCCCTCACAACTAATATGGGATATAAGGTTACATTCCCATTTGGCTGTGCTTTAAAGTATGAATTTTTAGGAACCTAGAGGTCTAACCAGACTCCCGTAGCGTGCCAATCTCCAATTTGTTCGCAAGCTCATTTTACTAAAGTGGGACTTACAAAACTGCACATCTTCCTAAACAATTCAAAAATCCCTGTGATTCATAGCATTTTGGGCTAAGAAATTCCCACGTGTCTTTTTAAACATGTTGGCAATCGGGCTATTACCATGTTTAGTAGGTGCCCGGAGCATTTTTGAGGGCGGGCATCGCTCTATTTTGATCAATTACTCTTCTAAATCCCGAACCACCACAATGTTTCGGTTGATAGAATTTTCCCAGCTAATTGTTGCTTGATATTTTCCATCTGACTTAGCTTACCCACCAGAGTCTTCTTCTGATTTTTATCGAGGTTGTTGTGGGTATGGACTGGGAGTTTGAACGCACCCATAGAGATAATGGAATACTATTCAAAGCAGACCTTCCCAATGTGGTTTGGCAAGCACAAGACAGAGATGCAGCTTTCTAGCATATCAATCTGGTTCTAGAGATTCGAAGGATTCTTTTTTTTTTCTTAAGAAAGAGTGAATTATCCATAATTTTTAAAATCGGTGTAAGTATGGGTTCATGAGTCGAATTCGAAATTTAATGGGTCGAATAACATATTTAATAAATAATAATAATAATAATATAATATTAATAATAAATTTATATAATATTATAATTTGAATATAATTTATAATAAAAATTATTAATATAATTATTATATTAAATAAAACTTAAATGTAAAGTATAAATATAAATTTAGTGAAATAAAATAAGTATATTATAATAAATTTTTATTTTTTAAAAATTTTAAGATGGTAAAAATTTCTACTAATTCAATTAGTTCACCGATCGGATTAGGAACTGGGATGTTTAATTGGAATTGATTCTTTTGAATGTGCAATTGGATCCTTTGTAGGAATCGGACCGGATGAGTGATCAGTTCTCAGTTGAACTGATCGAACCAACCGACCTGATTCAATTTTTAAAACTATAGAATTACTTAAATATCTACCATCTTTATTTAATTTTTTTTCGTTTGTAAGATCTCCTTAATTCTTCTTCTAACTAATTCTATTGTCTTTTTTTTTTAAAAGAAAAATAAACCAGATTTACTATAATTAATTTCTCGACCAGCCAATCAGAGAAATATTCTTGGTTGTTGTCGACGGATAAAGCATCAAAAGCAGTTGCCCTCATCAGAATCATCAAATCATCAGCAAAAAATTAAAAAAAAAATCATTTAAGCCATTGTTCTTTCTCGATGCGGAGATATCTTCTACAGTAATTTTTGATCTCGCAGTTCTCCCTCGTATGAATTAAGTGTACGGAATATATATTCATCCGTGTGTTGTTTGGATCGGCTGACGTGTACTGAAGAAGGCGGGCGCAGGAGCGCGTCAGGACAAAGACTAAGTTGCTCATCCGTGGGGCCCATCTCCAGTGGGGCGAGAAAGAGAGAACGTGGAGAGATAATATCCGGCAGGGGGACGGCGGCTAGTGCGAGCAGCTGCTGGGCTGTCAGGTGACCGAGTCTGAGAGCCAGCTGTCGTCGTTGGGTGGTTTTCTCTTTCTGAGATCCGTCTTGACGGCGTTTGAGTATTTTTTTAATTTTTTAATTTTAGTTTCAACGGGGCTCGCGATTTATCCCCGTCTTCGCCCCGCTGAAAAAGTTGACTTTAAAGTTGTGAAGAAAAATCGATGGCGCAATTATTATCACCAATAATTGCTCAGATGGCACAGAAGGATTATTACAATTGCTCGGACTGGACGGATGAATTTTTTTGTTTTTACTTTTAAACTTATTTATTGAGTTTTTTTTATTTTTATTGACGGTCAGTGACGGATCCCATGGATGGGTTATATGGGCCTATTGTCCAACTCAGACGGGCCTAAATGGGCCTCATTTTTTCCGTCACGAGTGTGGGCGTGGGCCCGGCCTAGGAGGCACGTGGCCTGTCTTCACAGCAAAAGCGTGACGAACAGTGAAAATGTCAGCCGTCTGATTCGCCTTGTCGAAGCTTTTCTCTGCTCTTCTTCTTCTTCTTCTTCTTCCTTTTTCTTTCCACCCGTTTTGGTCTCTCTGGTTCTCTTAGTCTCTTCCCTCATCTTATCTGTCTCTCTCCTCTCTTTCCATTCATTGATTGCTTGCAGGTGCATTCTTACAGAGGCGTTAGCGGAATCCAGAAGACGAGTGTGAGAAGATCTTCTTCGAGAAAGGAAAAACGCTCCGATGTTTCCCCACTCGCACTCCCGCATTCTCCCTCTCTCTGCATTCTATCAGCAATTGGATCACTGTGTCAAGCGAGCTCCACATTCTGTTATGGTCAATTTAGTTGAGGGGTCAATCTGTAAATAAAGATAAAAGAAAAGGGATATTTTTTGTAACAAGTGAAGAACTTGAGGGAGTAGATTGTAAATGGGTGGTTCTTGGCAGTTGAAGCCATAGTGGGGATTATAACTTTGTAACAGAACCGTTGAGAGGAAAGGAATGAATGAACAGTTTTTTCTCTTCTCTCTCTTGTGGCTTCTCCCCCTTTCTCGACTCCTCCTTCTCTTCCCCTTCTTGATTCTTCTTCTTCTCCCTTGCGTGCCACCTTCTTCCTTGATCCCTCCTTCTCTTCCTCTTCTAATTCCTCTTTCTCCCCCCTGAACCAGCCTCAATTCTCTGCAAGCGGCTGAGTTGTTGAATTGGCCCATAACACATTCAATGTGCAATCTTGTGTTAGTTTCTCAGCTTAATTGTTTAGTGTTTTAACGTGTAATTTGTGTCTTTTTATTTTTCAATTTTAACAGAAAAACGAAGTTCATGGACACACACGATGACTGTTTAATGGTGTTACAACCTAATCACTGCTCATCAGATGTACCAGAGACTTGTGTAACAGTATCTGGCCCGGGTTTCAGTTTTGTATCTGTAGTAATTAAAGAAATTAGCATTGAGTAAAACAATTGTAAGGTCCGATTGAGGTAATGCCGTGCCTTGGAGTTGGTTCTTTCTTTATATAATATGATTTGGTCTTTTTTGTTGTTCAGGCTCAAGCGAGAATATAAGGAGGTGAAGTAACTCGTAGAAACTCCGCATCATCAAGGTTCTTACTCTCATTCGAGCAATATTGATTCACCTGATTCCTCCTATCAAGTTCTGTGGACGATTGTAGGTGTTGGAGGAGTAAAATGAGGAATCGGCAGTGCTCTTACAGTTCTGAGAGCAGCAAGGACTCCTGTCTTGTTAGAAAGGAAGAGAATCCAAAAGAAATGATGATATTGGTGCCAAGAAGAGAATTTACCGATGAAACGTAAGAGATGTGTAAGTGTTAGTTCAACGAGTAGTAGTTCCTTGGGCTGCTCAACATGTGATGGCACAGTTATGAAAGTGAATTTGTGAGTGAACATGGCAGGTCTAGGTGAAGGATGGGACATAATTGGGGTGCAGTCAAGGATAAAACTGTGGTTTGAAAGAAGTAGATATAGGACAAGGAGCTGTTCTTTCTGCAGCAATTGTAGCATGGATAGTTGTGATCAGAATGAGGAGATTGCCAATAGTTCAATGAGGTTGAGATCTGTTATTATGGTCAGCAATGAGGCCGAGGACAAAAGTTGAACAGAGATGAGCATGAAGAATAGATTTATGCGGCAATGATTATCCTTCTGCCTGAAGCAATGACAGTAACAATGGTGGGAGTAAGAGGGTAGTGGCTCATCAATCCTACGTGGTGTCCAAGATGAAAAAGTTTGGAGGATTTTGCATAAGATGCAGGTTCTAATACAAGATGCACCTTACATGTGGAGAAAAGTGGAGCTTGTAAGGGCCAATTTCAAGGGAGCAATCCTTCCTCTGGTGTTGTTCCATCTCTCACTCCTGTGAAAGGAAATAAGAGTACAGTTTCTGATGGTGCAGTTGATGATTATCTGGAGTTGGTGTTGAGACAGAGGCATTGGAGAACCTCAAAAATTTCTCGGGGGATTAATAAAGTCAATAAGGTTTCTGATCAGCGTGGAACAATAATGGTGTGAAAGGCAACTCCAGTTGTTACTAACTGAATCAAAGAAGTTCCCCATGGAGGTTTCCTGATGGTCTGCGATCACAATTTAAAATCAAGTGTGCACTATTACTCGGAGGAGAATCTCTTCTACTCACAAGACCTCAGTCTATGGCAATATTGATGATTGTGAACATGAAGCTGCCAGGCCATCATCATCTTCCCCACGATTCATTCAGGTGTCTGATACTGATGGCAGTCTTCTTGCAGGAACTCTAAGCTTTCTAGGTGGTTTCTGCTATTAAACCTATGCTGACACCATTCACATGGAGGTGAGATTTGGCAAAAGCTGAACCAGCTCCTAAAGAAATGACTTATTTAACTGAGAGGCCTCCCCAAGCCGTTGCTGCTAATTTGGCCAAAATTGGGCATTCCGGTGAAAGCTCTGGTGGGAATGGTGAAGAAAAATAGAATGTGGTTCAGCTTTTGCCAAGGCTTCTTCGAGTTCAGGCCCTAAATCAGTATCAGGAGAGACGAACTCCACTGATGAAGTTAAAGATGAGCTGAGGATGGGCCCCACTATAAACAAAAGACGCTGCCTGTTGCGCACGGTGGCGGAACCATTCAGGTGATCGACTCTATCTATTCTTTAAATTCTACCCTTCAAGCTTTTCGATTAATGAAGAGACCGATGCCATCGCATATCGTAAACTGAGTAACTTGTTATCAGGTGAGCTACCAAGTTTATATACCAAAGATTTAGCCCCTGCTCTTGCGATAAGCCAACTCAAGAGATGATCCCTTTCTTGTCTCCCCACAAAGGTCTGATGGAGATCTCCCTTTTGAAGCATCCTTTCAGGTTGGAAAGCCCTCGATTCCTAATCTTTTTTTGCTAATCAATGAAATTGCTGTGATCATTTTTCACAATCATTAATTTTGTCGGTGGAGCATAATCATGCATAGGAAGTCCTTGCGACATAAAAATCTCATTTTTAAAGTGCTAGAATGATGGTTTAAATGTGAAATTATTTTCAAAATCATTTCTTATTTCTAGAGATATATATTCTAGGTTTATTGATTCGTCACGCATCTATTAAAATATTTAAAATGTCATTGATGAATTAATATAAACCAGAAAAAATGTTATTTACAAAATTAATAATTTAGGAATATTTTTCTCTAGTTGATTATATAATTGGCAATTTCGTGGGGAATATGAAGTCCTCATTCCTCCCTGAAATAAACCAGTGGGGACATTCAAATTACTGATCAAGAAAAGTCGCAGGATTCCGCGCAGACGAGGCACAGCGCTCCAAACAACCCATCAAGAAGGATATTCAAAAATCGAATCTATCGTCCCTCAGCCTGCCGAAACCCGCCTTACAGACATGGCTACTCGATTTCTGGATGCCTCAAGCCCCCTACTAGCATTCCTCCTCCTCCCCTTCCCCTTCCTCTGTCCTTTCCACCTTCACCGATGATGAGTTCGGCGCAGTGTTAGGCACTAATTGAGCAATCCGTGAGGAGGACGGAAGAAATCGTCCGATTGAGGGAAAAGGAGGAGGAGAACTAGGGTTCGGGGAGGAGAGGAAGAAGAGAGAAACTCACAGGGGGAGAGAGAGGCAAAACCGCAACTGATTTTCAAAACTGCCTCCTCCTGGTTTCCTTGCCCGGTTTATCCTTCCCTCCTCCACGCCACTCCCTGAGCCGCCTCTTTGCAATTAGCTCCCTCCATTCTTGCTGTTCTCCACTTAGCCCCCTCAACTAATTGGGACCTAACACGCAGTTACTTGGCGGCGGCTGAACCGTGATGCACCGGTTCGTTGGGGCATGAGAGTTGTACTCGTTCCCGTTGTCGCCCACTAAAATGAGTCTTAGGGTTTAGGAGAATGTGAACCGCTTACCTCGCAATTGCGCTTCTTAGGGTTTGGGAGAATGTCAACCGCTTCGCTCGCAATTGCGCCACTCTGTTAATCCTCATCCTCACCATCTTCTTCTTCTTCTTCTTCTTGGCCAATCTGTTTATCCTCTTCTCCGCTTGTACTCTGTAAGCTTCATCATTTGTCCCTATCTACAATTTCGCTAGCATTTTTCATTTGATCTTTGAGAACTGGACATAGGTCCTTCGGCATAGTACGTGTATCTTTCATTTGTGTATCCTTAATGTTACTCTTTGTTCGAAGTTGTTGCTAAATTGAATTGAATTTTAAAGGATGAATGAGGAGCCCAATTCAAAAGTTGAAACTGTTATGAGGCTTATTTTTGAGTTCTGACATGAACTTGGGAAACATCCATTCCATCTACCAAGATTCAGCTTGCTTCATTGGTTTTTAAGGAACCTGTAAACCTTACTAGAAATGAATTATTCCAGTTTAGTTGTCACATTCCTCTCTATTACATGTGGTAGATATCGAGAAGGCTGATCCATATTTAGTGAGACGGATTAGATTATTTTGGAGTGAAATGAATAATCAAATCAAGGGAAAACCTTGAAACTGTAAACATTGATAGGGGAGTTTTTAGACGTCTATCAATTCATTCTCTCTTTGGAGTGCGTCATTTCTTTTGGCTGAATGAAATGTCTAGACAATAACGCATTGCTGAAGGAATTTGCAAGTGATTGCAGGGATTAGATACTGTTTGCCGTTGCTGACTGTTGTCTGGTTTAGTGCTTTTTAGTTTTTTCAAGTTCAGTAGTGACAAATAGGGACTGTGTCAACAGCCAGTCATTTGGTTATGCCTGATACGGAATTAAGGTGACTACGGACTTAAGGTGAGTTAGCCTTCTCTTCTCTACCAACTTCTTTTTCTATTTGAGTAATCTGCATCCAAAGCATGTAGAGTAGCCTTTTTTTTTTAATTTACAAGAATGTGGAGAAAATTTCTATTAAAGCTTCCCTTTGTGCCTCCAACACCAAAATTTATATGTTTTTATCTTACTACACTGTTACTTCTGTCCTTCTAATTTTCTTGATATACAAGTTACTCCAACTAAAGCAATTCAATTTAACTCACCAGACAGTGATATATGTCCATGAAAAACAATCTCCCAGCCCTTGTTGGGGTTTCTTGCATGCCCTAAATGGAAGTCAACTGAAAGTACATCCGAGTCTAGAACATTAATGTATTACATGTAAAGGTTTTGTAGCTAAGATGTCAGACCAAGCAGTTTCACTTGAAAAATTATTAATGACCAGACCTCCGTTTAGTTACTCAAATGCATTGTTTGAGTGTTTCATTCAGCAGCTGCATGTAGCTGCCTACCAGCTCTCTCTCCACATATGATATATGTCAATCTACCAAGATGACCTGGAAATAAATGCATGGCTGCCTTCCACGGAGAAGAAACCCTTCAAATCATTTTTTTACAGCCAGTTACATTTCATTCTAGTGATACAAGCCATTTATTGTCCTGTAGGGGAATCAGGAACTCCATTGGCGCTCTAGATAACAATTCTATAAGTCCTCATTTTCATGGGGTGTGGGTGTGCAAGAGTTATTCTTTTGCTGTTAGATATCCCTGGCAGTTTCAAATGTCTAATATGTCAAAAACTGCTTCTTTAAAATCATAAGGGCTCAGGCCTTTATATCCATCCACACTGTCTAAGTTGGATTTTATCGTTGTTATAGTACTTTTTGTGATCTGCTTTAGTCACTGTGGTTTAGAAGTTCGTACTAAAGTAGAGTTTATAGCATGTCAATATCCCTCCAATTTATGATTTGCACCTAATGTCTTTTGGAAACATTCAGAGGCCTTGAAACATGATCTCTTCTCTTTTGTCCTTCAAATCTTGTGAAAGAAGTATTTCTGTTTGCAAGGGAAAGGCCAAGATTTTGCTTGTGTAAATATTGCTTTGCTTATTAACTTTAAACCTTCTATTAGACATCAGTATCTAGGCACACTGTCCCAATAGAAACTTGAGCATATTAATTGGTTTGAGAGCTCCCGATACCTATTTGAAATATTGGAATAGTACTCGTTTGTTGAACATAGCAACCTGGCCCATTATGATAGCTAAATGAGGTATGTCATGCTTGTTCTGTTGTCTATACTTATTGCCGTCTCTTCTTTCAATCAGTTAGTTGCATGTGGTTATACTTTTGAGTAGGAGGATGCCCAGGTATAGGGGTCCTTTTGATGTTTAACAACATAAAACTTGTGGGGGAGCTAAAAGCTATTTTTAGAAGAAAAGGAAGAGGAATCTGTCGAGAGAGAAAATCTTCCAGATGTTCGAAAGTGAAGCTGTATTCCACTCTGGAATCAAAGTAGAGAAGCTAAGAATCCATAGAGGCATGCTAAATTTAGCTGAGTATTTAATTCTAGGATTTTCATAATAATTCCTCCATGTGAAGCATTTTGATGGGAAAGGAGCATGAGAGATCTGAGGGTCCTGTGAAAGGACTTGGGGTTATCTATCATATCAATTTGACATTTTATGGTGTATACTGTTTCTGGGATTGCTTGGAGTAGTACCATTGTAGGCGTGCTGTAATTACTACCTATCCTCTTTCTTTTTGTTCAAATAGATTGGAGTTATGTTCGATGTCTAGAATTTCGTAAGCCAAAAATAGATTTAATAAGAAAGTTCCTTCTTTCAGAGGTCCAGTGCGCTAGCAGCCCCGAAATTTATTAAGGCTAGGACGAGGCTTTGATGCTATGGCATGACTGGTTTTCTGTCTTGAACAGGTTTGCTTGTGATTAATTTCTGGTATTGTGTGGGCTTTACACGATCGCATGTTCATGCTGTATATCTGCTTGATCTATGCGGCTGCGAAAATTGCCACTGGTTTAATTGACTAATGCGAGGGCCCAGGTTCTGTCAGTCAAGATGATTAGGGAGGTTCTCTCTCTCTCGATAGATAGTGTACTATTTAGTACAGTTTGTCTACCCATTTATCATCCAGTCCAGTCAGAATTTTCCGCGGACAGCGGATGTGCACTGGCAGGCTCTGAGTAGACTATGTGCTGGGCTTATACAGGGTTATTATTCAGTAGGCAAGAAACTCTTAAGGCCACCGTACAAATGTTGGCGTTGGGCTACAGCCAGAGTGGCCCGTGTTGACATGCACGGGGACTGAGTTGTGGATGAAAAGAGATTTTCTGCAAGCCCAAAACTCTGATGGGCTGGCCCTAATCACTGGCCATAGACCATGTGTTTACTGCCCAATGAGCAGAGAGGTCCATAAATTTTGCGATGATCTGCCCTAGATCGTGTGCGTAGTAACTTGGACATTTTCTAATTTTAAGCACAGTTTTGAAACAGGCAAAAACTTTGGTCGGTCCCTTGATAGATCATGGGTTGGATGAGGTTTAGGTCCAACTGGCGTATAATATGGGCTCGTTTTGTCTATGTAGGTTGGGTAATTAAGTATTGGGCCGGGAGGGACTGATAAGGGATGTCTTATAGTGCTCGTGGTCTGGCAATTCATATGGGCTTGCATGGCCTATGAGCATTTTTAGTTGAGGGCTTGCCAAGGAGTGGTCCGGCCTGGTTTCCTTATTGGGCTGTCCAGGCCTCGTAGCCTGGCAGTTCTGTTGGGCCGGTGAGGCCTGATATAAGATGTCTTTTGACAGGCCCATAGGCTTCTTGTGGGCAGGTGGCATGGCTGTTCATCTGGGCTGTGCGGCCCAATAAGCTTTAGTGGTGCAAGGCTTGCCGAGTGACGTATGGTCCAGCATGGAAGGGGCTCTTTAGTATCATGTGCCCAGTAGCGTAATGGGCCTACGGCTTTAACAGACTTTGCCATAGATTATGGGCTTCGGTCAACCGCGGCTGCATGAGTTAAAATTCGGCCACTTGGTAAGACAAGGGGCCTGTACCTGGACTCATTCTTGTATGTGGGCCAGTAAAATCTTCGTTCCAATTTTCATCGCATTCTTGCACTCAGAGGCTCAGATAGTTGGCCCGTTACGCCAATGCAGCCTAAGCTTGGTTAAATCCACTGTTCATTTCACTCATGGTAACATTGCCGTCGGGACAGGTGTAACGAGGCCATTTCAGCCCAGACCTGAAATTATTATCACTCGGTTCCTGTACCCTGTCGTGTGTGGCGGCCGAAATCCCCAACTGGTGACATCCTCACGAGACGATCAGCTCTAACATAGAATTCACTAGGGAAAATGATCATTTTACATTTGTAGGGAATAACAACAAAACAACCAACTTAGGATATGCAGCGGCCCTACCTTCGAAGGAAATCCGCAAACAAAAAATTTCCAGTTGTAAGCCATAAACAAACTAAACTGACACTTCATATATACACCGAATCAGAACAAATGCATGGATGAAACATACCACAAAATGATGTAAATGCCGGAGCTAACCATTCATCTTCGTTCCTCAAGCTGGATTCAGATCGCGTGAAACTTGACCTTGCCATCTGACGTAGAAGCAATATAGAAGCAAAAAGGTTTTCTCAGATCCATCTCATAAAGAGAAACGCTGTGCTCTCTTGAGTAAGCAGAGCATCATTTAATAAAGCATTCCTCGACCCCGTCAAATAAAGCATGAATGAAAGAAAACTTGAGGGTTCAAGACACAATCACAAGCAGTAAAGAGGTTGTTCGACAGACCTTGAAAGCAGAAATCTGGCCAATGGGCTCAAGTTGCTCCTTGAATTAAGTGTCCTATTCTGTTGCCTTCTCCGAGGGTCAGCTTCAGCATTTGCCTTCTCTGATTCCTGAGGTAAGTTGCACTTCAAGAAGCAGTGAGTTGCCTGTGCCTGCAAATCCTTCAGCAGTGGCTCATTTGAACTGCGCACAATACGAGGGCAATGAAAGAAACCAGCAACCATCAGCATCCGGAAAGCAGACAATACAGGATTGGATCAGTTAAAATATGAAATATTCTGTTGGAACCTTCCCAGCCTCTGAAGCAACTTGCTTACAAGAACTTCACATGACCCAGGTCTAAAACGCTCCAGATTTACAAGGGAATTCATAACTGCATGGATAATTGACCCGTCCATATCATCACCAGTGGCCTATTGCAATGAAATCAGCAAGTGATAGATAAGACACCCACCAATGCATATTTCAATTTTTAACACAATATGATGTAAAGAAACAATTTACCCAATGCCAGGTGCCTTCTGAACAATAATTACATGTAACCTAAGCTTATATTGGGTGCTCACCTCCTTCAGAGAAGGGATTAATAGAACTGATAGTGAAGCAGATGCTGATAATGCTTTTGCACTATCCTCATCATCACTAGCATTGCGAGACCTTGGCAATACTTTTGGAGCATCAAAATACTCCTGTGAATTCCTGCACCAAAGAAAGCACTAAACTGTCATTAACCATGTCATGGGCATGGCAGAAGAGGGAGGACCAATTCTATTATCCTTACCTGGAAGAATCAGTACCACTTTTGGATGCACGTTCTTTACTTCCATTCTCCTGAGCATCTCTAATCTTGCTTAATGCTGATCTCTCTCTTATATTTCCTTTTCTCATACCCCCCTGCATAGCAGCCTTTGCCTGAAGACCGTGTCAACAAAATGGGCCATCTGTGAATATTTGCTGAAGGGGCAAAAATATCTAAGAGGAATTCAAACTATCTGCATCTGAAAAATTGGCTAAGCAAAATACTGAAAGAGAACAAGGATGGATTGTGTGTCCATTAATGAAGAGCAGTCTTACAAGATGAAAACCCTCATTTTCTTCACAAATTCCAGCATGACATAACATTTACACTGAAGTGTTTGACATTAAGGACAGAATGACAAGAGATGATAGCATGGAGACATATTTATCAGGCAAAAATTACATTAACAAATATGGATAAAACTCACCTCTGCAAGATTTACCGCACTATCTTCAAGTGAAGCACTTGAACTTTTTTCCTGAACCCCAAGCCTGGATTTTGGGGTCCAAGGAGAATCAGATTCATCCTGCTGACCCCGGAAAATGACAGTGCCTGTGGTAGAAGCATCTTCAAAAGAAGCATATGTGCTGGTAGACTACAAATTACATCAAGATTTAATCAAGGCCATGTCCATTATGGTAAAATGGTAAAGAAACGTTTGCAGTTTCCAAGTCATAACAGAAGCAAAGTGCCATACCAAACTGCTTTGATCACGGGACAATGGAGACCATTGAGATCCTCTTTGTGAGCGTATAACAACAGTTCCTGATCCACTTGGAGATGAATCTTCCTATGAATTACACATAAAGAAACATTTTATGTTGCAAATAAATATATATATATATAATAAGAAATGAGGAAATTCAACCAAATGGGACCATATCTCAGGACCAGCAGAAGCAAGGAGCGAAGCAAATGGTTCAATATTTAGGTAGACCACCTAACATGAGCTTTTAAGCCAAGAATAGGATGACCTCTCCAGCACATATGAATCTATCTGGTGAATTTGCAGTTTGCACTACGATTTTATTTCTTTTGACACATTAATGTTTTGGTGCTTCAAAGCCTAGATTAAAAGCCTTTTGGTGTATATTGCCATTTGCCATATCATACAGATTAGCAGCAGTTTGTCATAAAGTGAACTGATTCTAGGTGAACTGTTATTTAACAGATCGTACCCATAGTCCAAAGAAAACACTACAATTGCAAGCGCATGCTCTCTGTGAGCGAGAGAGAGAGAGAGAGAGAGAGAGAGGGAGAGAGAGAGAGATTTACATCTTCGAGGTAATTATCTTGTTCATTGGGATTTTGACCTTTAGTATCTTCCTTGAATGATACTTCAGAAGATTCAGGAAGAGCATTTCCTGTCAGAGATATATCTGCAGCTCTTCTAGGGGTAACCTGATTATGAGAAACTTCTGTTTTCTTCTCTCTGACCTGGGGTGGTCTCAAGCTGCTTCTAACAGTGCTCATACTCTGATTTCCTCCAATGCTAAAATCCCATCCGGTGGTTTTTACTGTTTTCCCCTGACTAATGCAATACACAACAAGTCAGGGACAACCAACCAACAAAAGGCAAACCACAGTCAACCAACCCACCTGGCTCTGACTGTTTCTTCTCTTTGTATATCTCTTTTCACCTTCACAGTGTCAGACCCCTCCACAATCCCTTTAGCCATGGGCTTTTCTCCACCTTCCACTGGTTGGTATTTTGGACGCTCTCTGTCATGAGAAAAAGTATGCATCACCATCGTAAGCTTTATTTTATATTTTATTTATCAATAAAAAGAGCCTTGTTTTATAGAAACGATGAACCATGTCAACATTTTGCTTGCATGAGAATATTGTGGTAATGTACGCATGCATAAATAGGCTATGGGACCTTGATGCATCAACTTCTAAGAAATGCTCAATTCTAACTAGAATCAAGCATGCACGCAATATCTGAATACAGTACTATGCTTGCTGAAGTGGCATAAGCAATAAAATATGACTGCAAAGCATGGAAGAAGAGTAGCTTAGCCCTAAACCTTATTCTCTCCAGAAGTCTTGGGCTCTTTCTAGCATTTCTAACAAAACGGTGTTTCAAAAGCTCCTTGGCACTTGGCCTCTGAAGATGAACCAGCACACTTGCATAAGAAAGTTTTTAGTGCACAGAAGGGGAATGACTGTAACTACCAAATGATGTAAGTTGACAGCTGATGATAGCCAATAAAACAAAAGAAAGGCAGAGGAAAAACCAGGATAACATTCTTGACTTACCTCTGCCGGCACCTTCTTCAAGCACAATGAAACAAATTCTTTCATAGGTCGAGAAAAATGTTCATCCAGCTGCCAAGAAAATGAGTAGTGAAATTAACCTATTTGTAAGATGTAACATTCACAAAAGGAAAAGCGTTGCAATGTTAGAAGATTCACAGATAATTGTAACATATTAATATCAAATGATGCTGTAAGAACCTGTGGAGGATTGTCTCGGGGAATGATAAAAAGAACTCTCATCGGATGAAGATCTGCTAGTGGAGGTTCACCTTTTGCCATCTCAATAACAGTTATCCCGAGGGACCATATATCTGCCTGCACCATATAAAAAATCCCCAACAAAGGTTACAGAGGCTTCTTTAGGCTTAAAGGATGTGAGATTAGGGTGAAAAGGTGAGGGGAGGAGATGGAGGCATGCCACCAAATGTAGTTCTTTTTTTTATTTTTAAAGTTGTAGAAACAATCACTACTTCAAGAAAGTACCTTCTCATTGTATCCTTCTGAGTTCTGAATTACTTCCGGGGCCATCCAGAATGGTGTTCCCACAAATGTCTTCCAAAGTTTTGGGGAAAAAACTATCAGTGCGTCTACTGGTACAATTGGCCCTTCAAGAGGGCATTGCAATAAGAGAGAAAACCTGATTGTTCTAGCTTATCGAAGTAAGATGGATTTATGAATCTATGTTAAGGACCAAGTTGATTAGCATGTATGGGGCAATGATCTTCACTTTCAAAAGTGAACAGTAAGGATTAAGCTTCATACTATGGTAAGCAAAAATGAATGTGCTAAAGATGTACAACAGGGAAGAACATCATGTGACCAACCAATAAGCCAATACAACAGATAGAAACATATCGTATTGATGATGTCCAATCCAGCAGAATACATAAGAAATAAGGCATTGCACATTTTAACCATAAGAAAAAGATACTCAAATGTCAATTGAAACTTTTCAGAAATATCATACCACAAAACACAATTACCTTTCTTCTCGAAATGGTTCTAGTCAATTGTGCAGACACACCAAAATCTGCAACCTGTGCAAGTCACTACATACTGTAACTCTTCTCTTGTAATGATAAATGAGACACCACATTCTATAATATAGAAGCGCACTGCCACTGTTTGATGTTTGTAATTTTGTTTCCAGGTAACTAGTACCCATCATCCCATGCAACTCATGGAGACAATTTTTAGTAATGATCCCAGATAGAGCGTTTGTATACCTTCACATCACCAGTCTCAGTCAACAAAATATTAGCCGCTGCAAACAACAATGCAAGGGTCAGTTGGTGCAAAAATGTGCACAGAAAATACTCAATTGCATGCAGAAGAACCAATAAGTTAAAGACACAAATCATCCAAACTAACATGACGAGTACCTTTGATATCCCTGTGAATTTTCCCTTCGTTATGCAAATACTCGATTGCATGCACCAAGTCACGTACTATGCAAGCAATAGACACCTCATCTAGGGGTTGGCCTGATTGGAGCTGAATAAGTGAATATTAGCTTCAAGAAAACTCGTCACACTCATTAATGCCACATCCAAGTTAATGGTTTTATCCACAAATATATTCTGCGGACAGAGAAACGCATGAAGAAAAGATGCATGTGCCACATCATTCCTATTAGCTGAAAAACCAGGTTAGCAGGAAAAAGCAGCTAGATTTCAAACAACAGACTGTGGGAGTGGATTTGCAGAAGACACCTACTAGATCAGCCACAGAACCACCAGCCATGTACTCCATTATTATCCATAGCTTGGTCTGGTGAAGATAGGAGCCGTAATAAGCAGTAATATATGGAGACCGGCATTGTGACAGTACAGAGATTTCCTGAATGAAAAATGGAAAGGATTAGCAACACAATTTCTATCCACATGACTTTATGGGGTAATAATAGAGAAGCCGTACCTTCTGAATGTCCTCAATATCATCCTCCCTAAAGAAGAGAGAAGACAGTCAGATACATACCTATTAGGTTCATGAGCACCAGAAAACGTCAAATAGTTATAATTTTCTGCAAGCTTCACATTCATCCCGTTTGATTGTGCAATTGAAGATCCAACATGTGTTCTAATATTGTGTATCTGTTAAATACAAGAAGCATCTCTTTTTAACTGCTTTTGAACTTGATATATGTAAAACATCTAATCTGATGATATTATCAACTTCCCCAAAAATGTTAAGGATCAATACTATTAGCAGCAAAAATAAGGGCTCGCCCAAGTAGACTATTGCATGGTGCCGATTTCAAATATTCCTACATATTTGAGCATTTAATTCTTTGCTTACAAAAACTTAAATAATATGCAAAAGACACACAGAAATATAAAGAGCTCAAGACACAAAAACGTAAGGCTCAGCAGATAAACAGACAAGGGCGCACTTACGATTCTTCAAGATCAATAACTTTAATAGCCACTTCTTTGTTGAGATCTTTATCAAACCTGCAGACATAACATCAGAGAGACTTTGACCTTATGAGACTTAATAGGATGATCATACATTTATACACCATACTTCTACAGTTTCTTTTCCAGACCCTCCTGTCTTGTCTCTACAATCCAAGTTGCCCATTCTTTCAAGAAGATAACGTGAAGATATCAATAAGATCATCCGCTCATGGGACCATCCATAATCTGAGTATAGGTTATCCACTCTCCAGTTTGCTCCAAGAATTCCTCACCATACCCTCCTCCTCCTCCTATTCAAATTTTTGCATCTCCTAATATTCGAGTAATCCATGAGCTAGTACATTTTTTCATGCTCAGAACAGAAATTCATTTATCATTAACTTAAGCAAAAGATACAAGAATCATTAGCTAGAGGATCATCAGATATCTAAAAAACTTAACGAGAATAAAGAAGATGGGGGCTTGGAAACCCGATTGAGCAACAGTTGTCAGATAATCCCCTTTACATATAAAAAGTTATGCCTCAAATGAGACATATATGATTCGTAGCTCTATCTTTGAACAATCTCAAAGGTTGATAAAATTTTCTGCTCTAAAAGTATAAGACCAGAATTTTCAAGAAGATTTAAAGAGAACTTTGATGAATATTAGTAAAGCCTCAAGCAAATGACAACTGATCCATCTCTTTTTATAGGTGAAAAGCCCAAGTTCACTGGATCTCTTATGAGCTCTAATCGATAGAGGTCAAAAAGTCAAGATCTAGAGTGGCATTCTATCTCAGGGTTGAATCCAATAAATATACAAATAAAAAGAAATAACTAGCCACGTCAATGTCTAAGACACTAATTTCTTACATATGGGCTGTCAAATGTTGATTGACCCTGGTCATATCAACAAACATACAGGAACTACCAAGTGGTAGCCGAGCACAGAAAATCATAGCCATCAATACTGAAGACCCCAAACAGTAGCACCAACAGGCCACAAACCTACAATGTAGTGTTTTCCCAAGCTAGCATGATTGAATTTGAACAAGTCGCTCAGCTACATAGTTTGACTTGTGACATGGATGATAAAACTTTTACTGAATTAAGGCATTGCAAGTTTGGAGTTGCTTCTTACTCATGTCCCATTTTAAGCCAGATGGAAGAAAAATATTGACAAAAACATGAACCAGCAAAACTTTGTAGATAATTACGCTTTGTAGACATCACCAAAGGATCCTCTCCCGATTAGCTCAAGCTGACTAAATCGAGCTCCCGCAGCTTCCATAAAACCTGCCACGTCAGCCATCTCCAACAGCCACTACTGCCCTATCAGAAACGCAAAAACAAACAAAAGTGAGATGGAATACAAACCCTAAACATCTCATATTCTCATTAAAACCGCTAACCAACGATGGTCAGAGGACAGCGATAAAAGATCTGGAACAGAAATTCATTTAAAGACGTCCAACTTGAAGAGGCTCTTAGAAGCGAAGCATTAGCGGTGTCAGGCGTGGTTCCAGCCAATTTATGGTTTAGGTGGAATGAGATTGTGCTAAAGTGACGGCCCAACCGCTAAAGGAGCTCGCGACAAGCGCGAGCACTGGAACATCCCATTCCCGGTGAAAGCGAAAGAGCATCTTGCTGGTGGCTTCCGATTTGAGGATTCACCACCAGTTTTTCCCCCAAACTTGTAATGATCGTCCCGTTTCATGACATTTACGTCGCAGTCAGGGGGATCCACACGCAAAGGCTCACCTGCTAATCACTGTTCATTCGATGGAGAGGACGGTAGGCGATGCCGATATTACGCCGTGGATCTCCTTTTTCCGTGATCTCTCGAGCTCCGCTATCCCTCTTTCGCCTCCGATGCGCAGAAGGCCGAGATCGTTTGACGGATCGAGAGAGAGAGAGCGTGTGTGTGTGTATAATGTGTCTATGGGTCAATGAGTTCCTAAGTTTTTTCTTCCCCCCAAAAAGACAGTTACTCGGTAATGTTTAGATCCTTCACCTTCACATTGCCTTATTCAAAAATTGTTTGGGCCTTTATTTTTTTTATAAAAAGAAAAAAAAGAGAAAAAAAGTAGTCCGGCTGTACCTATTTTAGCCGTCAGAAAATTTATATTAAAAATCTAATAAAAATTCATTAAATTAAGTTTTGACAAAAATATATATATATATAGCACGATGCGAATTATAATGTCAAACATGAATCATTTTGTGTATGGATAGCATTGATTTATTAGAGAGATTCAGACTTCGTCTAAGGTTCGTGGGTCGAGTTCTTAATTAGGAACCGAGCTTGGTTCAAGCCCTCCATGTCTGGTTCAAAAACCGGCTCGAATGGGTCGGATCAGGGCGAGTCGCCACAACTCTGATCGGTCAAAGTGCCATCCCTAGTTTGGAGCAATCGAGAAATGAGTTAGACTTCTTCTCCGGGGGATTCCGCGAATGGTGATTGCTTCAAAGCAGATTTGGTTTGGACGAGTAGTTTATGGACACTTGTGCATCACCCAAGAATTATGTGTGTACAGATATGTGTGCCCATAAATTCCATCTGCTGGAATAATTTTCCAATGTCCTCCCACGTGACACCAGTTTATCGGTAGCCAATGAATCCGGCCAGTTTGATCCCTTATTTTGAGGTGTTTTTGCTGTGGTCTGAATGGGCACACCAAGGAATAAGTAGATGGTGCTGGCCAGCCCGTGACTGGCTGGCCTTGATGGATAATTAATCAAATACGTGTATAAGAATTCGACCGAGGATCGGCAAAATGCAATTTCACAGCTGTTAAGCTTCCATACAGAAGTGGTGCGTACATAGAAATAAAAAATGAAGAGGTGAATTATTTCATGAATTTCATTTAGTCAAAACTCAATGAATCCAATATTGCACGGAATCCTCGTCTTTCTTCTTGGGAGGTTCCAAGGCATGACACTGCTTGCAGGTAGACGAAAACGATCGGAAAAATCCGCAGCAGGACCCCTTCTTAGACGGAGATAACCCCACATTGCCGGGTCCGTCGTGAGGACTCGTCTTCGCACGGTCTTTGCTTTTCCTTCTCCGAGGACCCTCGTGGCTCAGTGGTGGCAGCGGAATGATGAACTGCCACCACCGAGCAGATGAGCGGTTTAAATTGTGCTGGTGGCTCGATAGACTTCTGTTTACCCCTCCTGGATTCTGCACTCTTCCCACAGATTTGCTTTGGTACAAGGGCCTCCTCTCCGAAACATCGCTCAAGCTGGTCCTGGCGCTGCTGCTGCGAGCGCTGCTGCTCCGGCATGAAACCAGCATGCTGTGTGGCGTACGACAGGATGGTGCCTTGGTTTGAACCGGAAAGGTGTGGGGCAAGAGCTTGCCATTGAAGAAGATGTGATCAGCTGGTGAATCCGGTGGACGACCCATTGCAAACTCGAACCGGTGGTCTTGGTCTTGAATCGCGATCCTTGGAAATGTGAAGACGTCAAGAGAGTCATCATCTGATCTATTTGCCATGATCTTAATTACTATATCGATCAAGGCCTTATTCTCAGTCACATTCAAGTTTTAGGTTGAATTCTGCACACACACACACATATATATGTTTGAAGGGGAATAGATCAAGTGGATGGGACTATCGATGCTAAGAGGTTTGACTGCTTCATTTGGAGGGGACACAAAGGACGTTTTGGAGCCTCCGATGATAATGAAGCCTGGCTTGTCAACATTGTCTTAAATTTAAAGGAACAATGCTATTATGATGTCAATTCCCAGGTGGAATCTCACGAAAGAGGGCGCGTGTTCCAATTATTTTGCCATTCACATATCTCTCACGCTCACTTTTGCCATCTTGATGTGCCTCGGAATTGTCCATTGCACATTACGAAGCCATAATCTGCAACTTCTATGTTCATATATATCAAGACAAAATTGTTCAAACATGCTCCTGACTTGCTAAGAGCATGTGTTGCACGGTAGGCTAGATGATACCGAATTTTAGCTAGAATAAAACAAGACCAGAATGTTCTGATTCCCTTTAAACATATAACATACATATATATATTCACACAGTCCTAACAGCCTACTGGGTAATCCTTTTGGCTATCTGATGCAATGATGATCATCATACAAACTGCTGAAAGCCTGAAAGTAAAGGCTCCATGAGGCGACAGTCAGAAATTACCCAATCAAAGCCTGTTTGATTGGATCAATCACTTCTTGGAGATCCAAGAAGAACGGCAGCTCTTGTTAATTTCATGTCACCCATAATGGTTTCTGGTCGTGGAACCTTGCGTCCCATCTTATCTCATTGTGTCTCTGGGACCACCAGCCTGGTGGTCGGCGTCTTCTCCCTTGGAAGGCAGCAGCACGACGCATTTGTTTAATGGCTTTCCTCTGCCGATCCCCTAATTATGCCATGTGGCCCGTATGCAAAACTGTCAATAGTATAATCAAAGGCATTGTTGATGCATCCAAGCAGAAGTTTGGAACAAGCAGTCGGGATCTATACATTGCAGAGTTCCTGTCTTTGCGAAATTTATCCAAGTTATGTGTCTTCTTAAGGAGTTGTCATCATATATTGTGCATATAATCTTAGGGGGTGATACGAGAAACAGGACTACAACACGACACTGGACCTGCTGATCACCGACCGGTTCATCACTCCCCCTTGTCGTATCCACCATCTCGCCGCCTAAAGTCCCCAATGTTCCTATCGTCCCGAAAACTGGCATTCTGGTTTGGCCCTCCCTCTCTTCTCCTCGTCATCATCCTCGGTGACCGCCTCCTTGATCTGCTGAGTGGTCTCCGCAGCTGCCTTCCAAGCTCCATCCGCTGTCTTCCCCAACTCTATCAGCCATTTCCGTTGCCTCCTCAGCGCCTTCTCTGGCCTTCTCAGCCATGATACCCGGCATTCCACTAGCTCGATCCTCATCAACGTCGAGGGCTTCTTGTTTAGCTTCCTACATCCCTTGCCTCGTTGGATCATTCGCTGTCCCTGGAGTTACTGGCCCAGCTGAGTTGTCCCCACACTCTGCTACTGCATTACTGCCTTGGAAAATTTCCAAGTACACCATGCAAACTACACAAGTGGCAGAGCTTTCATATACAAGGCTATAGCACCCAAAAAGGGGAAAAAAAGAAAAAGAAAACCTGAATATATTATACAAAATTCGTTGTATGCTACGCGTGGCCTTCCAAACGAAAAGTCTGTTTCATCACCTTATGGACCGACCACCAGAGAAACCGACAATAGAGCGATGTTATCCTGGAAAACAGAAGCTTCACCTCTGCTCGTTCAAAACCAGTGGAGAAAGATGCTGTTGAGGCGAGTCTCCTGGTGTGCTGAGCGTAATCGGAGGTGAGCTTTATGTTGAGGGTCATCATCAAGCTTCTCTTTAGCGCGAAAACTCCTTGCATTCTTTTCATTGTCTCCTGTTCTTGCAGCGTCGGGTTCCTTGAAGCACTCTTGAAGAAGGTATATTTAAATAATCCCATATAGCTTAGAGACCGCCTAAAAGCCACCAACGTGACTCATCCTGCCAGACTCTCGACACGTTCATGGCACGCTGATCGACTCCACCAGCTTCAAGCTCTGTGGCTTCTCGACACTTGGCTCCTTGGATCCGAATTTTCATATTTGAAAGGTGTAGCGGTTACTTCTTGAACCTAAAATCTAATAAGAATTGTAGGATAGAACAGGGACCCATTTTCGAATCGAATGGAGTACAATTAATTCTTCCAGACACTCCATTGACAAAGAAAAAGTTTCCGGAAGAAAATTTTAATCTAGTGGTGAAGGACAATGAGCAGTGTGTTCACCGACCTGATTTCAATTCTCGGTGTAATATCCACTAATTTTTCCAGACAGTGGGTTTGCTTTTACTGCTAATTTGAAAGCAGTACGGGGGAGCATCAAACATGCCAATTAATTAAAGCGCAGGCAACCCTTGCACAAAGTGAAGACATATTGCTGTCATCCACAGAAGTTCAGAATCACAGCAAGGATGTGATGTATTCCCTAAGTGGAGAATGAGCAGAATCCTAAAATGTCCAGGGTGCGAGGAAATTTATTGGCCTGACGAACGTCACCAGCCTTCATCAGTTTCAGAATCTTCCTCTCCATACACTGCTTAACGCCTGGCTGCAGTCACGGGGTTAGCCAGAGACTGCACCATGCTTTGCTTCCATCACTGCCTGGCAACGGTCAACCTTCATCTTGTCCATCAACTGGAACTCTGTTGCCGGATGATACTCATCCTGGAGGCCCAACAATGCAGCCTCCATTTCCTGCTGCCGTATCTGGATCTGACGATTCAGGTTGGCGATTATAGATAGTCTCATGGTGATGCCTGGCGTCCTTCGGAGCTTGCGCCAGATCGGTCAGCGTCCGCTGCATGCAGCTGATCAGGACCATGGTCCCCACCTTCTGCCCCGTCACGGTGCGCTTCGGCAACCTGATCGCATGAGATAACTCATCCCGAGCAAGGACTCCATCAGCCGTGCGCAACCACTCACAGAACAGGTAGAACCGATGAGATGTGCACAGTGCATTCTGCACCCAGATCCGAATCCCCCCGTAATCCCAAGATTCAGCAGCTGAGCCATGTAATCGGCATTCCAGTTGTGGAAGCATATCCTCGTCGTAGCGATCCACGACCTCACCATCAGTGGAATGCTATTGATACTGTTTACCGTCCAGTTTGCAATAGGAAGGCGAAACACAGCCAGGCGCGCAATGTGCTCACGCAGCCTCGCCTCGCTATCTTTAGCCGCTGATGGAATACAAAATGGTCTCGGGTCCTGAATATCACCCTCACTTCTGTCCTGGTCCCGCCATAGCCTAGGTGTGCTGTAGATGCTCCGCGGAGTGCCAGCACCTGAGGGTTGGCTCTGGAAACAAATCGAGAAGAAAAGAGAACAGAGAAGGTCACAGGGAGAGATATACAAAAAAAATTCACGCTGGAGAGTCTGATACGTAATTCCACGCCCATGCTCTGTTTCCCAGTAACATTTATACAACGTCCCCCGTCTGACCAGCTCGTCCTGTCTTCCATGGATGGTAAATGGCCATAATGATGAGAGAGTGAGTTAATGACCAGCAGAGCACGGCAGACAATCAGCCGCCAATAAAATCTTACATAGGAGTCTGATGCCCAGCGATAGAGAAAAGTAGTGGTTTCCCGGAGACGTTGGCGCATTATTCAGCGGTTGGTTCTTGATTCAAGAAACTAGAATGAATACAAATAGGATAAGTACCCATTTCAAGTCAAATAAAGTACAATTGAAAGAGAAATGATCTTACATACACACACACACACATATATATCTACATTCATCAAACTCCATCTTACTTAATGAATCCCCGAGTCCCTGGTAGATGGTTTCACGGTCCATTGGTTAGGACAATGGGCTCTGAATTCAGTAACCCGATTTCATATATCTGCCGTGTCCCCACCAGCCACAAAATTCCATCTTCCTATTCTATTTTTGTAACGTACTACAAATTTTTTAATAACAAAGTTAGCTGGACCGCGAAAAGCGGACCTCATAAAAGGTTAATATTAGGGTTCTCGAGACACTGTACGAGATTTTGTGTTGATAACGTCCGCAAAGATTACCCATGTGAATCCATAATGCCATTTACTTCAACTTTTGTGATCCAGGCAATGCAGTGCACGTACAATAGCAGCAAGACTGGAGATGAGATGCGGCATCCCTTTGCTGATAATCTATATCCAAGCTCTTCACATTCTCTGGGTCCTCGCAGAAAAAAACTTCAATAAAACAGCCAAATGTTGTACAGTAGAAGTGATACCGTTTATTAAATGTCCAATTCCTGAAACATTACATGAAAGCAAACCCTGCAATCACCTGAAGGATAAGTTAGCAATCCTTCAGATCACTTCTTGTCCTCTTCCTTCATCTTTTTCTCCCACCTGCGCTTCTTGTATGCCAGCAACATATCGGGCATCTTCTCCATCAGCCTTGCAGTGTTTTCGCGCTTCTCGGCAGCTATTCTGTCACACTTGTGCCCTTTCCGGACATTCCTCATCTCCTTCCTCTCAGGATCGAATGGCCAGTCTTGCCCTGCCAGGAGAACTTCCTTGCGGAGCCTAGCTCGACGACGGGCACTAATGCCCAGAGGCTTCCACGCACCAAGCTCCCAATATCCCCAGACTCCCTTGGACAGTTCGTTCTTGTACTTTGCCAGCTTCTCCCGCCATGGGTATTGGTACTCCCCAATAGCATTCGCTACTTTTTGTGCAGCTTTTCCAGCCATTGAGTTTGCTTTTAATGCTAATCTGAAAGCATTATGGGAAGTGTCAAAGACATCTATTAACTAGCACACAAGTAAATCTCATTGTGGACATCCAAAGTTTGCAAAAACTTAAGGATGTGATGTATTCTTATAAGAGATGGATGAGCAGAATTATAGAAGAGAATTGCCTTCTTCCCATTTTCAGGGGTTGGACTGAAATCAAAATGCCTAGGGGAGCATCTACATGGCCCATCACCGCCATAATGAGAGCAAAGCTTCCCAAAATGGAGAACCACAGATCACAAATAACACTTTCCTCAAATCTAAATTTTTACAGATGACACTTTTAAATAGCAGAGGGTATGCGTTTATTGTTTTTATGTTCGGTTCCCTTTGAGATTGTCTCATTTCAAAATGATGCCAGTGGAGATTCTCAACTGTGTAGCAATGGAGCTCCGAAGATAAGCGTATCTCAATTAACCATATATCCACATGAAGAAGCAACATAATACCTAGCAATCAACTTCTATAGCAAAATTTCAATTTTCCCAACATTTTTTATTCATACTGTAATTTTACACTCTTGTAGGGAAAAATTCCGTGTGAGGGCTCCGATATCTCCATTTCTGCATGACACGGCCTTTTAGGCATTTTATCAAACAATAGGCAGATTCCAACTTTTAGCTACGCAACGACTTCACATCGGAGAAATGGCACTTCTGCTCTGATACGTAGACAGAATATGCTAATAGAAAGGAGGAGAGAGCAACCTGCAGAAGTGCCCGGCGGAAGTAACGCAACTAATTGAGAAGTTCCGAAGATGAGCCAACGAGTCGCTGAGAAAAACTGCGAAAGACCGTAACGCCAAACAATATTCAGAAGAAGAAAGTGAGCGGCGAAATTCGCCCTTTGTGCTCGTCGCCCCACCGTTCGGCGGCTCAAGCCACACCGGAGGAGGTAGAGATTCAGCTGGAGCAAGCCTTGTTTCTGCTCGCTCTGGCTTATAGGTAAACTCACGGCTCCTCCCTCTATGCTACTCAGTTAGCCCAAATGTCTCGACAAATTACACAATTAGTCCCTAGACTATACATATTTTCAATTGAGCTCCCTCACTTTCTGGTCCAAAATTACACAAGCCCTAAACTAGTAAAACTGTACTCTTGAGTCTGCCCCGAACAGAAGACCTTTGGGCTGGTCCGTTTTTGGGCTACAGTCCGCAGCGTAGACTGGCCGAGATATCCCTTTGTGATGTTAGATCCAGCCCGGTATTCATTATTTACTTAAGCTGCAGGACATCCGGCAATCGTGCCGCTTGCAGGAGGGGCTGCACTCACCGCAGCGTGGAAGGGCTCATACAAGAAACTATACGTCCGTCCAAATTCAAGATGAAGACCGTATATCGGAGCACTATCCACAGCTCTCGTTGATGAATTAGCCCGTTTCCCTCTAACTCGTCCGCTATCCGTTTGAACGGGAGAAATGATTAAGCAAGGGACCTACCCCCCCAGTCTCCAACGGATCCAGTGCCATTAAGGGTGATAAATTTCGGACCGTTGATCTGTGCTCATTGAAGTTGGAAGGACAGATCCTTTACTTCAAGGCCCATCTCTCTGGAGCTTCGTTCCCTCGTCCAGAGCGCTCCCTCTTTATATAGACGTACCTCTAAGCATCCAAGCCATTGAGATCACTGTCTTCCTGGATTACACTCTTATCACATCTCTCTCCCCCGTTCTGTCTCTCTGTATAATCTATACCACACGACCTTGAAGCTAGCTAGTAATCTTAATGGAGCTGCATGATACCAAGTCTCAGAGCCTCAGCTTGTGGGCGTTCGTCTTTGGAGCCTGGTGCTGTCTCTCGGCCTCCACAGCTGCCGCCTACAAGTTCTACGTCGGCGGCAGGGACGGCTGGGTCGTCCATCCTTCCGAGGACTACAACCAATGGGCCGGCAGGAACCGATTCTTGATCAATGACATCCTCTGTGAGTCAGTAGCCCCTTTTCCTCGTTCAATCATAGTAATAGATCGTACAGTAATCGGGTTACTTCACCTCTAAACCCCTAGCACGACTTAGTTCCGACGTTAGAGTGGGTGGGTTTCATTGGGATCTCGTGCGCTCTTCTCTGTGATGCATCTAAGCTGAGATTCTAGGATTCACAAACTGTTCTGCGACAGATTTCAAGTACAAGACAGGAGAGGACTCGGTGCTGCTAGTGAACAGGAACGACTACGACAGCTGCAACACCAAGAGCCCTATTCAGAAATGGGACGACGGAGACACCACGTTCACGCTCGACAGGTCCGGTCCTTTCTTCTTCATCAGTGGACAGGACGATCACTGTCAGAAAGGACAGAAGCTCGTCGTCGTCGTTTTGGCTGTGAGGCAGCAAACCCCTCTCATTCCCGTGATGCCTCCACCTAAAGGTCAGACTCAGTCCCATGCGAAGCCAGTTCAATAACCATACACGTCTAGTTCGTGTCTTTGGTTTTTGACCCCCTCAGGCTCACTTAGCATGCCATTAAGCAAGTCTATATCAATATTTATGTTGCAGCTCCGGTTGCATCCCCTCCCCCGATGACCCCTACGACACCCCCACCAGGAGTACCTGGAGCTAAGACACCACCAGCTCCGACAACTTCATCGCCCCCGGCGGGAGCTCCTGGAGCGAAAACACCACCAGCTCCCCCAACTCCATCACCGCCAGGCGGAACTCCTGGGGCAAAGACACCACCGGCTCCGACAACTTCATCACCGCCAGCAGGAGCACCTGGAGCTACGACACCACCAGCTCCCACAACTTCAAAGCCGCCATCGGGTGCTCCCGGAGCGAATACACCACCAGCTCCCCCATCTTCATCACCGCCGGGTGGAGCCCCCGGAGCAAAGACACCACCGGCTCCAACAACCTCATCGCCACCTGCAGGAGCTCCCGGAGCGAAGACACCACCAGCTCCGATAACTTCAAAGCCACCGGCGGGAGCTCCTGGAGCAAAGACAGCACCGGCTCCGACAACTTCATCGCCTCCTGCGGGAGCTCCCGGAGAGAAGGCACCACCATCTCCAACAACTTCATCACCGCCAGGTGGAGCTCCTGGTGCTTTCGCACCAGCAGCCCCGACAACTTCAACGCCGCCGGCAGGAGCTCCCGGGGCGAAGACACCACCAACTCCGACAACTTCATCACCGCCAACAGGAACTCCTGGAGCTAAGACACCACCAGCTCCCACAACTTCAACCCCGCCATCGGGAGCTCCCGGAGCGAAGACACCATCGGCACCAGCTCCAACAACTTTGATGCCACCATCAGGAGCTCCTGGAACGAAGGCACCGACTCCAGTCATTGCAATGCCGTCACAAGCTCCCGGAGCACAAGCACCAGCTCCAATGATGACGCCGCCGGCATCACTGGCTCCAGGAGCGGCGGTTCCCTCTGTCAGCCCTGCAACTGTACCCGCCACATCGCCACCGGCCGGGCCAGCTCTCTCACCTTCTCTCGTACCGGGGCCCACTGCAACATCGCCGCCCACGGGCACGACCTCACCGCTAAGTCCACTGAGCAGTGTTGCACCATCAGGATCAGTGTCCGCTGGGCCGTCATCTCACAATTTGCCAACCAACGGCACAGGTTCTCCAACCAATTCATCGTCATGGTCTAGTCGCCCCCCGGGGTTGGGCGCATCCGTAGTAGGTCTCGTGCTTGCAGTGGTTTTCATGGCAGACTCACAACTAAGGAGAGGAGGGATCATTTAGACTCGCCAAAACTAAGATTGCTCGAAATCGTTTTCTCATGTGTGTCTTTATCCATGTTCCTATACTCATGATTACTTCCTCGTGGGGTTTTTCTTCATCAGTTTTAATAAACGGGGCCTTCATTGCTCGGCCTTTTCCCTTGAGTGTCAAATGGAAGGGTGTATTAAATTCATCGTACGCATGCTCCAACCTAACCATTTGTAATAAAAAAAATACCCATAAAATTTGATATAGTTAGCAATAATTACAATAATTATTTAGGCATTAACTCATTTGTTATAGATTAATTATTCTTTTTAATTGCGTGTGTCAGAAGGGTAAGGACTGCCGAAAGACCCCCTTTCTTTGTTCATCGTTTGTCCATTGAAACCTTAAGAGTTAAGACCACTTGGTTTCATCTAGTTCACTGTACACGTGTCCGTCTCCTCGTCCTTTTGTTTGGAGAAAAGCCGTAGCGACATTTCCTCTTCCAGGAATTAATTACGGTCCATGTCGAGCGATCTGAATTGAATTGGATGGACGAATGGGACGATTTCAAACTTCCGTGGATCCCTCCAGACAGCTGGTTACTGCGATCGACCTGACATGATGATGGAGCAACGTGGAAGGTGACATGATACGTTGCCGGCACAGCCAGCCACGTCCACCGACGTCGAGCAAGGGGACGCTTAGACGCCAGCTGTTAGTTTTTGACCGGGAGGCTCCCTCCTCCCCACGCCTGCATTACTACTGCTAGCCTGGCCAGTGTAGTAATTTTGGACCCCGGAGAATTTATGACACCGTACGGTGGTAGTATTTAACTCGAAGACAGATCACCTTCTCTTGGATCCTCATGAATCCAAGAATGATTCTCCATTTCGTTATATCTAAGAACACGGGTCGGTCCAGCATCCAACCTGGAAATGTTCACGTATTGGTGTTCTTCAAACAAAACGTGACAAATTTAGCCGGACGATCAAGCTCTTGAGAACATCCTTAGTTGTTGCCTGACGTTTAAGCTGTTCTTTCACTGGGATGGTGGATTGATTACACCTATCACCGGGGGGGCGGGGCTGTGGTTGGGCTCAGGCGGTGAACACGTCCAATAAATGACCTGCCAGGACGGACTTTTATGGCATGAACGGTGAGTTTTCGCTCTCATACAGTTCATGTCAGCAAAATCCGAATCGGTGGACCCCACGCAGAGGAGAGCGAACGAGAGGACCCCGATAATAGCCTAGACCAGGGGAAAGATTTGATGGGTCTTTTTTTTTTTCCTTTGAATTTTTGCACTTTTAATGCCAAAAAAGGGTGGAAAAAAAAGAGTTGCCCCAATTTCCTAATTCCTCTCTGCCTTTCCTTTCCCTAGTGGTGAAGATGGTTCAGGTGATGCAAGCTTTTTTTTTTATATAAATTGTCGGCTTCCGATTTTTTTGACCAATTTCTCAAATGAAAAAAATCATGCTAAAACTATTAAGTAAATGGAAAGTCATATTTTTGAGTCCTGGTTTTAAATATAAAAAATAATTAAAAATGTTATTTTATATAATTAGTTAATCTGATACTGAAAATAAATATTAAATACATACTTTTAATTAAAAAATAGATAATTAAATATAATTATGTAATTCGGATGAATCTGGAGGCTACCGGTCTTTCCGGGCTGTGGCCCGACCTTTTCGGGCAAACTTTCTCAACCCAAAACACTACCCACATTTTATATAAAATCTAAAAATATATAATTTTTTTGGATCGGTGTTGCATTGATTTTTTCGAATTTCAGTTTTCCTGTTTTCCTTTCACACCTACTTTCCCTTTCACTTTCATGCAACAGACACGTGCTTAGTGTCACTTTATCCATATGTCGGCAGGAGGGACAAATTGATTTCCCAAATATATGTCAAACCAAAGAAAAAAAATAAAACAGATTTTCCCAAATGTATATTTAACAAATAAATTTAAAATAAAACTGAGTTTAAATCCTTTCTGTTAAATACTAATTGTCATGTAATTATTGTTGTCGAAAAAACCATGATAAATTGCTTTGGATAACCCTACAGTCTACATGACTCTGGCCCTATTGCTGATGCTTGCTCAACTCTTCGAAACAACCGATCAAAGGCTCGAAAGCCACAGAGACAGAGACGAGAGCATGAAATGTCAACTGAAGTTTCCAAGAGGGCCCAGCGTCCTCTTTGCCACTGTTCCCTGTTTTCAAGATGAGAAGGGGAGAACGAACGCAACCAAGAGATGTACAGATCTCCATGAGACCGTGGACCACGGACGGTGGGAGGGGGCACCGTGTGTGTTTTCCATTTACGATGATGATAAGGCAAGAGAGGACGCCACTGTCAGTACCTTGAACGTGTGTGTTCGCACCTCGTCTTCAAGCAGCTCGTTGATCGGCTGCGAACAGAGTGGAATGGTCACTTATCGGATTGCATCGCATCAAACAAAACTGACGCTTTCATGCTTTCCCCTCTTGATCATACCTTTTTGAATCGGATCGCATATTTTCTTTACGCCATTTTGCTCGTCGGCAATTTCTCTCCGGGCATCAACAAGTACAGTCATGCAGTAGAGGATTTCACACCGTGAAGATGAATTTACTAGAAGCTCCATTACCTGCTCCAGGGATCTGCTAACTCATTTTTCCGATATTCATTAGATGTTTATATGCAGCAACCGTATTCTCGTCTGCAGCAATTAGAGGCTAACTCAAGATAAAATTCAAAAGAGAAGCTTTACGACGATGAATTCAGGACTGCAAGTAGCCATAAAAACTCTCGAGATACGTGTACCCTAATTATTAGGCTGAGGATGAGGATCCAGCTTCCATGACTTTAGTCCCCAACGCTTTTCTTTGCCTTGAAATATGGGGCATTCTTCGCCGTGACAGCATCTAAAAAGATCCACGCCTTTACATTAGTTCAAACTAGGATCACTCGTATAATCAAAGCATGAATTCCACATATATATGCATCCAAGGACTACATAGAGGATAGAATTAGGGTATAAATTCAAGATTTATAAGAATAGAACGATGCCGTGAACCTGTATCAAGAACAGAGATTGCGCCTAGTCTCCTGAATATCCATCTGTTTCTGTGTCTAAGAATTAAATGAGTCAGCGACTTGAGTGACAACGCATGGGCTTCTGGAGAAGGGAATAAAGATAAAGCCATCCAGATCAGAAGCCATAACCCATTCTAATCCCCTCCTTTAGTTATGGTATATGCTGCTCTACATTGGAAAAAAGGTTATCCTACGAAGACTATAGAATCTTGTAGATCCAAACAGCAGGAGCACGCGGTTAAATCCATACAACTTAAGAAGGAAAATAAAGATGACCCACATAAGCCCAAGTCCATATTCCCATGATATTTTTTAGGCCTCCCATGGAGGATGGATTATCTGCCGAAGAACAGTCAGATGGTTTCAGAGGTGTTTGCTTTCATATCTTTTTGGACCAAGAAGATACTATACATCTCATATGTCATCTATGCTACATTTTTAGCTGGCTGTTTCAGGTGATCTCACCTCGACTGTCTTACATTTATGCTGAATAGAGTGGTGGACAGGCTTTTAGGTCTAGATTGACTTAGTGATCTGTGAATAACAATAGAAGTTGGGAGATTATCCCAGATCAATTGTAAGAGTAGAAAAGGTCTGCAAATTTTGCTAAGACATGAAACTGATGCAATAGAAGTATCTGATGCGTGACGACGCTGCCCTTAATGGACTAAACTTCAGCATGACAAGTGCGAAAAACTCTGGAAATGTCTGTGGTCATGAAATTTTTATCAAGAAATGCTTATATCATCGGCAGAAATTATGTACCTATAGTTTTGTCTTTGCACCCTGATCAACCCGATCGACTCCCTGCAGCTTGCAGGATGAAAAATATTTAACACCGTGCATAACCTATGAATGCCATCTAGAATGCGTCTACTGCAATTAACTCAACCTTTTGAACATTCGTACGAGATATATGACAACAAGAAGGTGCATGAAAAAGCAAAATCAGAATGCTTGCTGCATCTCAACAAGTCCTGAAATCAGTAAGACACGATCAGATTTTACCTATATTCTTTTTAATGACATAAGCTGGAGTTCACTGCTCGGAAACGCTTGCTGCTGAAGGAGATGTATGCCAACACCAGGGGCTTAACGTCCGGTCATGAAAGGTTTGATGCATCACAATAGTTGGGCACTCTTCAGATCGCAGAGGTGTAAGAAAATCGACGACGAAGGACAGGTGCGGTATATTGTCTACGGTGACCTTTGGCTGTGCGGTCTGCGGTGGCATTTTTTTCCCCCTCCACTGCAGGAGAGAATCGCAGTACTATATCAAGACCGCAACCCCATGCATTGGTGAAAGGAGAATTCATTCATTCAAACCGTCAGGAACATGACAGTGAAACGATCACGCTTTTAGTTTCCATTCGATCTGGTCCCAATTCTCACAAGCGCCCAGGACACAGAACCATTTGTGGTCAGTCACCCGAAGCATCATGGGTCCCATTTTTCAGTGCCAGCCACTGCAGTTTTACAATTTCTGCATCAAGAGGCAAAGCAGCTCCATCAGCGATTAGCTTTTCCTTGATAAACTACTTTTTTTTTGGGGGGTGCAAATGGGACATAAAATATGAAGCTACATTAGGTGCCCGAGAGTAGAACAAGATCGAAAAGTTCTGTATGAAGATTATCTTAGCATGCCAGAGCCAGATTATCCTAGCTAAACCCTTTACCTTCTCAATGGGCGGCAATGTCGTCGAGAATTCCAAAATTACTCCTAATTGTACTTACTCATTTACCCGTCCTATTAGCAACTACAATTATGCGCGTTAGGTCCACACGGTCAGCCTCCCTTTGACACGTTGTGGTTGAAATTTCACAAAGAAATATAAAGTAATCATTCTCTAACGTTTTCCACATGATAAAATTGATCGTAACCTTAAATATGTTTAGGATGATTATACGTTAGTGTTTGAGACCCCAACTAACACAACTTGTATATCTGTAGAATAAAATTGTATATTTACTTTTTTTTTCCCCTTCTTACCCGTGTATGCTAATAGGGGAAAAATGGGACAATCGATTTTTACCATAAAAGTGGGAAATCGATTGGCAAATGGGAAGTTAACCACGAAATAAAAGATGCTTGCGCACGTGCGAGGCTCACGTGATTTTTACGGCATGAGTCACGCAGGCCAGCCAGAGCCTGTCGCAGCCCGCCCTGGAGCGACGCTGAACTCAACTCCCTATCACCCAGCGATCACGTTCCATACTTCAGTCACCGGCGGGTAATCCAATCACTATCTCAGTGATTACTCACGTTTTCGCCATTAATTAACTACAATAGCACGGCATCAAAACAGTGATTTGGGGTATTTTAGCACTTTATGCTCCCAAGAGCACCTCAGGTCACTCTGTTGCTCTCTGTAAGCTGTGCCTCTCTCTCTCTCTCTCGCGCGCGCGCTCAGCAATGGCTGCGGCAGCATCAGGGACTGTAGGGGTCAACGGGATGAAGGGTGCGACGGCGGTGGCTCTGGCGTCCCAGGCCTACCTGGAGAGCAAGCCGGTGACGGACATCCGGATTCTGATATCGGAGCTCTGCCGCCAGTTCTATACGCTCGGTTGGGTGTCGGGGACTGGTGGCAGCATTACGATCAAGGTCCATGATGACTCCGTTCCCAAAGCCGACCAGCTCATCGTCATGTCCCCTTCCGGTACTCTCCTCTCTTAACCTCGATTCCAAACTCTTCTCACACTTTGCTGAAAGTTTTAACTTTTTCTTCGTTGAACAAAACTATGCTATAATTTTCGTTTCTTATGTTTGCTTTACTGTAATCTAAAGAGCCTCTGCGGATGCTGATTCTGTGATTCTTTTCAGTTCCTGTTTGTTTGAATTCTGGGAAGTTGCTGTTTCTGCTAATTATTCGAGCTGTTTAATTTGAACGAGTGCGAGACAGAGGTACTGTTTGTTATCCAAAATGAAGCATTTAGAAGATTAAATGATTTGGAAATTCGAATCAGAGTTTCGCACTCATGGAGCTGACTCAAACTGTGAAGCTTCATTGACTAATCAATTAATCGATGCCCATATTTAGCTCATGAATTATTCTGTTCGATTCATTAAAGGCAAATTCTTGATAGTATTTTGCTCATCCATTTGGTTCCTTAGGAGTTCAGAAGGAGAGAATGTTACCAGAGGACATGTACGTGTTATCTGCAGAAGGGTCTATCCTGTCTTCTCCATCTCCCAAACCTTACCCAAACAAGACCCCAAAGTGTACGGACTGTGCTCCTTTGTTCATGAAGGTATGAATCTCTTCTCTGGTTTCTTCGTCAGTCTTAGTAAGTGGCCTTTTTGAAGCGCACAATTTGTCCAAAATTTGGTAAGAAGGGAATTTGTCAGCATACAACCTTTTGATTACGAAACTATAATTCTCCTTTTGGAGATGCTACTAGTGATACTGAGTTGATTTCAGCTGTGCTTATCAGTGGACTTCCATTAACATCAGATTTTTAATATTTGAATTCTGCTTTTAAATCAGATAATTATTGATTAGCCACACATCAACTTCATTTTTATTTCGTATGGCCCTTCATCGGTGATGAAATTGCATTTTTCTTGTGTTTCTTCCAGGCCTATAAAATGCGCAATGCTGGAGCTGTTATCCACAGTCATGGGATGGAATCGTGTCTTGTGACGATGTTGAACCCATCATCAACTGAATTTCGGGTAAGTCTCTTCTCCTGCAGTAACTAAGGAAATGCATATTGCTGGTGGAGAAGGTTTCTTCATAAGATTTGAGTTCCGTCATGTCCCAGTCTTTATTTTTGTCACATCCCACGATTTGGATTTCATGGTCATGAAAAAGCACTTTCGATTTGACCAAATGCCTCATTCTGTTGACTATTCATGGGATTTGTCGCTTGCATGGGCAGCTTTGCTTATCCTATTCTTGTTCTCCATTTTTCTTGTAATTATGATTGTTGTTCCATCTTTCTGTCTTGCTTCAACTCTTGGATGTCAATAGATAACTCATATGGAGATGATCAAAGGAATTCAAGGGCACGGTTATTATGATGAGCTGGTGGTCCCAATTATAGAGAATACAGCCTATGAGTATGAGCTCACAGAGTCCCTTGCCAAAGCAGTATGTTCTAATTTTTCTGTATATTTTTATCATGTAATTCAACTATTAGCTTTTGAGTTAAACTGATTTAGTTTCTTTTGATGTCTCACAGATGGAAGCTTACCCAAAAGCCACTGCTGTGCTTGTTCGTAACCATGGCATATACATATGGGGAGACACATGGATCAGCGCTAAAACTCAGGTCTGTGCTCCCACCAGAAGAATAAATAATAATTTGGCTTGGTAAATACTTATTCTGGTAGCTTGCATATTATATAATGCCTGTAATGCAATAGGCTTCTTGAAATTAGCCTTAAATGCAAGTAGAGGAAGATTTCTATAAGTAATTTTTTTGTAGTAGTGATTTTTTGGGTACAGTTAAACCAAACAATAGAAAAATGAGCTGCTTGTTACTTGCGTAAGCGTTTATGTCAATTGTCTTCAGGCAGAATGTTATCACTACCTCTTTGATGCTGCTCTCAAGCTTCATCAACTGGGCATTGATTGGTCCACCCCGAAGCATGGTCTGATTAATAGCAGGAAGGGAGTTGCAGTTAAAGGCGCAAACACTGCTCTGGGGATTGGAACTTCATATTCAGACAATCCAAATGGGCAACTTCCTGTATATTTCTTAGAACTTTAGCAATTTTTCTTTTCCAGGGACTCGTGTTTCACGGCCTTTAATATCAGTTGCCTATAGTGGATCTGCACATTGATCTCTAACTTATTCTGATATTTTTGGTAGCAGAAATGCATCCTTCTTGATATTGAAGGAACCACAACACCCATATCATTCGTTACTGAAGTCCTCTTTCCTTATGCCCGGGATAATGTCAGAAGGCACTTGGCCTTAAATTATGGGACTCCAGAAACTGATGACGATATTAAGTTGCTTCGCTCCCAAGTAAGATATATGTCCACATCCTTTTGAGTGTGTGATAATTTTATTTTTCTGCTAACCATATGCCTTGTAAGTTGTGTATTAGTAAGGATCATTTTAATTGCCTTAGTATTGACTCCTTTACATTGATAGATAGTTTCATACCCATATTGTAGGTTGAAGATGACTTGGAAAAAGGTGTTCCCGGTGCTGTTCCTATCCAACCCGATGAGGCAGGGAAGGAAGAGGTCATTGCTTCCCTAGTTTCCAATGTAGATGCCATGATAAAAGCTGATCGTAAGATCACAGCCCTGAAACAACTGCAAGTAAGCAGAAGTGGAAATTGAATCTTTGCATGCTCCTGAAACGGTATTTGTGCTTCACAAAGTAAAAGCATCTCTTGCAGGGGCATATATGGCAAACTGGGTTCATGAGGAACGAACTGGAGGGAGTCGTTTTTGAGGATGTGCCAGAGGCTGTTGAAAAGTGGCACACTCTTGGCATCAAGGTCTCCTCTTTTCATGCAGTATATGCAACCTCCAATAATTTCTTTCAATTAAGCCTTCATTACATCTCATCTCATTCTCTTGTTTTGCACTAGGTGTACATATATTCCAGCGGAAGCAGGCTGGCGCAAAGGCTGTTATTTGGCAATACAAACTATGGGGACTTAAGGAAGTATTTATGCGGATACTTTGACACTGCTGTGGGGTAAATTTCTAGCTCTATTTTGGCAGTTATTAATCTGCTTTCTGGTGATACCGTTTTGATCCAAGACTCCCCTCCACATCTCTTCAGGAACAAAAGAGAAACTCAAAGTTATGTTGAGATCTCGGAGTCTCTAGGAGTCGATAAGCCGTCAGACGTATTATTCATTACCGATGTCCACCAAGAAGCTACTGCTGCGAAGGGGGCAGGTAATAGGTGGTTACAATTGTTAGACTGTTCCAATCCATTGGTGGCTAGTACAACTCAAGACGGATACTTGATCTTGCTGGTTGTTGTTGTTATAGGATTGGAGGCGGTGATCTCTGTCCGACCGGGAAACGCACCTCTTCCAGAGAATCACAGTTTCAAGACAATCACTTCGTTCTCTGAAATCTGAAAGGCGATATGTCCCCCAATGTCTGTCTAAGTGTGACAACCGTCTGTTTAGCTTAATGAACTGAAGCCATGGGATGGCTGCAGATGAGATTCTAGCGCATGAACCGCTTCGTCCTCCCACTTATGCCTTACATGCACCCGAAGGCTTGTAATGAATTACAGAGAGAAATAAATGATGATAACCATGGGATGATCGAAGCAGTTTCTATGATTTAAAAGGAATACTCTTGAAGTGTGGGCTAGGGGATTTTATGGAGGCGGGCCATGGGTGTTCCTTCTTCTTGACTGGGCCCGTTTGCTATCGTGGAAATTCATGGTTGAACGAACTTCAAGTTTGAGTGGTCAGACCTACTGTGAAGATGGACTAGTCAGGTCTATTAAAGGCTATGTTTCACACATTACAGGATCGGTTACAGGGATGGTAGAACAGCATTGCACCAACTATTATGATCTTGTTCTTGATGTTCTCCATTTGAACACAGCGTTGCTGTGATGCCCCATTCCAGTGCTTTTTGTGGTGGCTCATGTATATGTTCCTCACCTCCCATGAACTAACTGTAAACCGTGCATTGATTTGAGCAGCAAGTTCAAGTCACTGGACCACCAGTTGAGCCAGAGCGCACCAGTGACATTGGACAGATCAGATAAGATGCTGTATATGACCTTGTCAGGTGAAGGAGCCTTTTCAAACTATGCCTGACATCCGCTGGAAACCAGAGACCATAGTGGGCCCGTCACCCAACAACTTGACCTACGGATTCCCTTGTCGGCGCGTTAAAGACTATACGGTTCTCACAAGAAAATTGGATCCCGAAATTTCATTTATTTTTTGCTTGAGTTACGGTAATTACGGTTCAGCAAATTCAGATAATGTTATATTCTAATAATTTCCTTTTAATTATTTTTTTGATAAGAAAACGGGGCAAAAGATCCAAACAGAGAATAATTGATTACACGAAGCAGAAATGAGGTATTGCAACCCATACAAGATTGCTAAATAATAAAGATGGTAGTCTTGAAGGGTAAGTGTCTGATAGAATAAGTATTTACTTAACCAAACGTGTGCATTAAGGTCACTAATCAATTTTGATTCCAAATTTGTTGAATCTAACGGAATTTCTTGGTATCAACCTAAATCCACGTACCGTCCCTGTATAAATTTGAGCAACATTTCCGAGTCAATCTCAAGAATTAAATTCTGAAATCCCATTTCCCAAGGATATGTCGCATTAATCTCCTTTCAATTGATGTCGTTTTAATTGGACAAGAAGGGTGAAAGAATGAATATGTATTAAAACTACATTAATTAAATCGATCGGTTCATTGAGATGGTTCAACGTATCTTATCTAAATATTGCATGTAAATATTATGAATGAAAAAAATTTATGATTAATAAAATTATAATTGCAATGGACCAACTTAGTTGGAATAAGTAATTTGTTGTTGGTGACTTAGTGGAATGTAAGTGTTCCTAATGATATGCCGGTGGAATTCTTGAGAAATTCTAAGAATAGGGATTCTCTTATTCCGAGTCCACCCAATAATCAACGACTGCACTTTCTCGGAAGTGCGGTTTCTGACAGCTCATCACATTCCCTCGACAAAGTCGTAAAGGCCAAACCCCACGACGCTAAAAAAAAGGCAAACTCTACAGTCCACACAGACACAGACAGTCACAGAGGGACAGAGAGACAGAGATTAAAAGGAAATGCCAAATTGGACCCTTTTTTTCATCAAGAAGATTGCAATCTACGCTACGCAATGGCAGTCCCAGATTTACATGATAAGGGCAACGAAATTGGAAGGTAAAAACTAAGAGGCCTTCCCCCCCTCTGAAATGTCGTCCTCATTAGGGCATAGTTAGGACCTCATCATTCCAAAAGGGAAAAACTGTCATTAACACCATACGCATGAGTCTTTCCTCCTCGACTTTTCCCTTTTGTCTTTTGAGCAGGAAGATACAGAGCACAGACCCCATCAAATTTGTGTACAATTTGGAGCAACCAACCACATCGGCCTAACTCCTTTGATTCATCCCATCACCGAAATTATTAGATACTTCCAGCGTCTATCTATCTGTCAATTTGCCCTTTTCTTTTTCCGCTTCCAAATTCTTACATGCGAACGCGAGGGGATCAGGGAGATAGCTGGCTTGTTATGTCAGAAGTACCATAATGAATAAATAACCTCGCATTTTCATGAAGAGGCGCCGGAGACTCGGGGAGACGTGACCGGGAAAAGGGGCAGCAGCTGGGGCTCCGTGCCCCTCGGAGTGTTCATCGGGGACGGGTGCAGGTAGAACCCTTTCTGGGCGATGGCCCTCTCCTCCTCGGAGGATGAGGATGAGGAGGAGCTGCCGAGGGAAGGCGAGGAGCCTGAGCCGGAGGAGGAGTTGTTGAACGGGTCCACCAGCGGGGTCACGGGGCTGAGGGTGAGCTTCGGGAAGTCGAGCATGCTGGGGGACAGGATCTCGGGCTTTTTGTTCCTCGGGGAGAAGCCGCCGGCAACGGCGACGCCGAGGCTCGGGATGAGGGTGTTGATGATGAGGCTGTTCTTGAGGTGGCTGTGGTTCCTCCTCTCGTAGAGCTTGAACCCCTGCTGCTGCTGCTGCTGCTGGCTCCTCTTGGGCGTAGTCCGTATAGGCGGGATGGTGCTCTTGGAGGAGGGAGGGGCCGGAAGACCCGAAACCGGTGGATCTGATGGGTGGGACTGCTTCAATTGTTGCTGCTGCTTGGTAACGGTCTCGGAGGAGCCCGTGAGAATTTGGACGACTTGCTTGAAGCTGGAGGTGTCCGCTTGGACGAAGGTCGTCGGGTAAGGGTTGGGCTCAGATCTAGAGATGGATTTCGGGGTGAGTGGCGTCGCCGCCGGAATTTCCATGGCAATTCCACCATTATTGGTTGTGGTGGTAGAGTTGTGAATCAGTCCTCCACCTCCCCCATTAAGATTAAGGCTAATGTTGCCGTTGCCTTTTGGGGAGCTTAAAGGAGAAGGGTGATGGATCTCCCTCATCTCTTGTGATCTTGTGGGATTCTCCATTGACATGGAGCTTCAACTCTCAACCTCTGTTCAAACACACACACTCACACACACACACACAGAGGGACAGAGAGAGAGAGAGAGAGAGAGAGAGAGAGAGATTGGGTTGGTTATGGGTGGAGAATAGGAGATGGATGAGTGAAGAACAAGCCTTAAAGAGAGACAGAAGAAAAAGAGACCGAATAAAAGCGAAAAAAGGGGAGACATACATATACATGTGGCGTTGACTTAACCCCCGACTCTTAAGGCATTCATAGACCTCCCAGCCTGTGCGATAGGATTCGATTGAGACCAACAGATAATCAACAATAATATGCCTTGCATTGGGTACACAATATTTGACATTTCATCATCATCTAAAAAGAAATCATAGTGAGAAAGATGACGGTGATATTATTTTTGATTTAATAATTAATAAATTATATATTTAATTATTATCATAAAATATACCGTATCCCTTTAATTCTATGTTCTCTTAAAACTCTAATATCTCTCCTATATGTAATAAAGAGAAAAGGAGGGATCATCCAGCAATGGTAATCTCACCTTAAATCTATCATGAAGTACAGTTGACTGATCGGACTCGGTGACGGGCATCGAATTTCGAAACGTCATTCCCAGCCCACAAATGCATTCTCCCCAATTCTTGTTTCAATTTTGCAAAAAGAAAAGAATCAATCCTCCCCGTAAAATTAAAAAAAAATGAAAGAATTAAAATTTTGGGTGGGGATGGATTGTGGGGGGGGGGGGACCTATCGGGCAAGGGGCATCATATATTATTGCTAATGGCTGCTGGTGAGTTGCTCACACATTTAATAATTGATGCTGTCTAACCCCATCTTAATTTTATTTTTAAAAAAATGCCAGAATTACTCCCCAAGAAAAGAGAAAACGAAAATAAAATAAAATCATGGAATTTTCATTAATTATCCGCTTCATGAAGTAAATAATGAAGTGCCAGGAAAATTGCGGGATTTAAAATGCGGAAAATGATGTGACGTCTGCCTTCACCGTATTTTTTTCTCTTTTGACAATTTTTAATATCGAGGACCTTACCCTCCTCGGCCAAAATTTTTAACCCCCAATAAGTTATAGGTTCAGGTAAATTCATGTAATAATTTGAACAGTTACAATCAAACTCTATACTCTGTCAACTTGAAATAATTTTAACCCATATTAATTAATCATTATGGCCGTAATAATTTTTACATATAAGACAAAAAGATATAAAATCTAATCATTCATACGGATAAATAAATATTTTTTAAATTTTAATTTATTAGTAGTTAAGAGTTTTGAAATAATAGATTTCCTCTCTCATTGCTATTTGAAAGAGAGAAATATAAATTAATTATTTTAATAGTGAATTGATGATATTTAAAAGAAGATATGAAAATTTATTTTTAATATTATATTATAAAAGGGCATGGAATTTATTTAAATCGTACTTCCGATCCATCGTGCACGCCAATCGCTCGACGATTGCGCCTCTTTTATTATTATTATTATTATTATTATTCCCTCACCTCCCCAAAAATATGGCTATCAATGGGTGTCGCCACATGCGAGCGAGTTGCCAGTCCCCTCCCCAGGGGCCCACCCCCACAAACAGTTGCCACTGGCCACTTGCCTGCAGTCCCGAAATTATCGAAGACGGTCAAAACGCTCGTCATCTTCCACGCTCGTGCTTGGGCCTCGGCCCGGCCGGATGATTGGGATCTTATTGCTCCCTCCAATCCAATGGTCAACGGTCAATTTCGTACGAGCATGCCCCGATCGGGCCAGGCCATCAGCGCATAGAACATTTTCTCATCTCCCTCCCCCGCGCCCCCCACCACCCCCCGTAACCCCCGCACTCGGTCCTCTCCTTCCTCCTCGTCTCGTCATGATCAATAAATCGTACGATTGCGTAGATATGATCTCCAAAGGTATAGGAATAATTCGCTTCTGCTTTTGCGTGGTCACTCACACGAGATTCATATGGTCGATGGTCCAAATTGCATTGACATCTTTGAAAATGATCATGTCGAGAAATTCACAAATTCACTCAAACCCAACATGCCAACTGAACTAAGATAGATTCCCACTTTTATGGGAAAATTTTCTCATATGTATTTGCCCTCGTTTCTTCTGAGTTATGTATATGTATGTATATATATATATATGTTATATACATGCGTTGCTGTTTCCCTCTCGATGCTGATGCCCTCGTAGGGGGTCCGCTGATGCTGTCGTCTCCCTTAGAATCTTTGTTTATATCTCTCCACCGCCGCAGCCAGTCAAGGTCCTAACGTCAGTCACATGCTCTCATGGTCATCTACAGAGCCGGCCCCCATAACTCTTTCCTTGTCAAAAAATATTTTTCCCCCTTTATAACAAAATAATAATAATAATAATAATAATATTTTTTAATGGAATAATGTGTGCTATAAAATATAATTGCCCGATGTTCGGCTTCCTTACATGGGCCTTTTTAAATTTATATTTTCATGTCGATAAATAAATTATTATTAATTCATTATGTGGAAATAATATGGTACCGGATTAATTGAATGGGAGGAATAATGAAATCAGACCTTTTCAACGTGACTATTCGGTGAGAAGGAAATATGAAATCAGGCCTCTTTGAAGGGGAAAAAAAGCATATAAGATCATGGTTTTAAAAATCAGACCGGTTTGATAGGTTCGACCGAGAACCGATCACTCACTCGGTTTAGTTCCTATAAAAGGCCTAATTACACTTTCAAAGAAGTAAACTCCACTTGAATCGGTTAGTTTCCGGTTTGACCGGTGAATCCAATTGAATCAGTGGAAAAATCGACCGATTTAAAATTAAAAAAACTATTATAATATATATATTTTTTTTATTTTACTATATTTATATTTATATTTTATATTAAATTTTTTATTTAATATAATAGTTATATTAATGATTTTTGTTATAAATCATATTGAAATTATGGTATTATGTAAATTTATTAATAATATTATGTATTAAATATACGGTTCAACCTATTCAACATCTGGTCTGACTCATAAATCAATGCCTATACCGGTTCTTGATCTAGTCTAGTTCAGTTTTAAAAAACTATATATAAGATCCACTAATCTCCCCTCAAAAATAAATAATAAAAAGTAATAAATATTCGGGCCATCAAGATTTGAATTCTTTTACAATTATATAAAAAGGAATAGCTGCTACAATCAAATTAATAAGCTCTTTAATTAAAATTAAATGTAATATTATTATATTAAACTCGTTATTATATATACATATACATATATATATATATATGTGGACGCACGCACAGGATTGGCGGGGTGAGGGGGACCATTGGGGACATCCATGTTACAATGTCTCACGGGGGTTCATGAATTGACTCTCCCGAATAGTGCCGACGGTCACAGCTGTCACTGCTGCGCTGCCCCTCTTCTTTGTTTTTTTGGCAGGGGATAAAATTACCATCATGGCAATATCGTCATTTCATGAAATGTTCATCCGGGAGTCTCATCCCTCCACATTCAATTAAATGGTAATGATCGGACGACCATAATTTGGGATTCCCAGTACGTTGTTCTGATCTGATGATGCTGTAACTATGGAGAGAACAATCAACTCATTTCTCTCCTTTTCTACCGGTCACACGTTTCTCTCACTCTCTCTTTCGAGCATCAGAGGGCCAAATCGGGCCCTATCCGTGACCCGACTTTTCCTTCGCGGTGTCCAGGCCAGGTCACGGCTACGCGAGGAAGTCTCCGATGGATCGTCGAGTTAGCTGCTCCACTGGTTCCCCTCGTGCGTCCTTCCTTGGGATGTCAGTTTTCAAAAATTTCAAAGCCCAAACAGGTCATTAGTTAACTTATTACCCACAAAAAGTCATATTGGAGCACTTAACACTTCTGCACTTTACCCTCCAGGCCTATTTTTATTCCCACTCCTTTTGACTATTGGTACCAAAATTCGTCTCATGCACTCGAGTCATTCTTTACGTTCTGCTTTTAGTCCGACTCCCACAAAATAAAAATAAAAAAGCATAGCTCAGTCGTTCGCATGCTGAGTGTAAATTTGGTGAAGAAGCACACAGACACCTCGTTTAATTATTAGAGTGGCACGAGTCACTTATTATAAAAATAAATAAATATAATAATCACAAACCCATTAATTTTATGTAAAAAAATAATATCACTACATTAAATAAATACCCAATCATTGTACATTAAAAAGATCACGTCCCACCACGGATTTGATTAAAATTAAATGGGATATCATTGCCGAACAATGATAAAAGAAACGGGGAAGCGTGAGCGTGAAGTGTATCTCTCACGAGACTTAATTAATTATGCTAGTAGCAGTCATACAAGTATTGTAGAGACACATGTGCTTCACTTTGTACGCCCGTACCACGTCCACGTTCGTCCATTGATTATGGGCCATTGATTTCCGATCGTGAAGGGGTTCGAGAGAGCACGCAGCTTGTCTCACAGTTCTTTTCAGGTTAAAAGGACAAGTTCTCCCGTGCACGTATTGGTCCTATTCAATCGACTCAATCACAAAGAGTAGATCTACCATGGTGGAGCTAAATGTCACATTGATGTAATATGTCCCGAATCCATCGCCCTTGGAAAAACGAAAATCTCACGGAATCCACAGGCCCGGTGACCGAGAGGCGGAGATCGAATTTTGAATCAATATGCGTGACTCGGGTCCCGGTATCACTTCGACTTGTTGCTGAAAATGGGGGGAGGAGAGTGGATCGAGATTAGGAAGGATGGGATTGCTGAGCGACTGCCTCCTCGGTTTGTGCTCCCCAACCGATCGGTTTCTTGGTGAGACTGGGCTCCTGATGGTCACTGATCTCGTGGCAACGGAATGGGCCTCGCCCACTACAGTATCTGGAAATTTTGAGGTGACTGTTCTCCTCCCGGGCAAACCTGGGATACTGTTCCTCGGCCCCTCTTGCAGCAGTTTTTCTTGTCGTGATCATCTACACGTCGACCCTAGTCAAAATCGCACGAACGAACTCACTCTTGATCTGTGGAGCAGACCCTCGAGATGGCCGAGCAACCCTCCGGTCCTTCCTGCTCTTAACGAAGCGATATACATGCTCGGGGTTCACGATACTGCATCGATGCCTTGTTCTCCATCTGTTCCACTAACTTAAAGTTTCGTATTCCGATATTGATGGCATTGTTCCAGTGATTCTGGGAATTTAAATGTAGCTTGCTTGCCCTCTGTAATTTTTATTGTCGGCTCCTCTGTCCACTGAAGAACACATGACTGGGTCCTCAAGTCACGGGCTGTCCTTTTTGGCCGTATATTTGGAACTTGTTCTGGTTTTCCTCGATCAAAGAGCATTTGCTTAACTAACATACGTGAATCCGAAGCATCGATTTGACGACCAAATCTAATCGAAGGAAGCAGGCAAAACTTCTGTGTAAGGTTATCTTATTATATATATATATATATATGTACACACACATTACATATATGTGTAATATGAAGGGAACAGATCTATATAATATATACATATACACATACATGTATGTAACGTTTTGCCGGCCAACCCGTGATCCGAAGCTTCAGGCAAGAAAGGGTCTTGGCTTAGTTTGCGAGAGTTGACAAATTGGTGCGGACATTTATTGCCCCCCGTGCTAGCTATCTATGATCGGGAGAGTACTTTGCACAGACGATATCATTTGCTTTCGCGAGAAACGGGACAGAAATCAAAGCTCTCTAAGATCGAACTAATATAGCCCAGCTAGATGAGATCTAGCTGTCACTGAGGAGCAAGGCCAGCTGATCAGTTATTATAATAGTTAAGAGATAATTTGATAGCTTATGAGCCTGAAGAACTAGAATTTCGTTTGAATTAGAAAATGCGCAGTCCGATGACTGGGATCATAAGTAATCAAGGGGTGGCCTGGCAACTCATGCCAGATCATAATCATTGCACTAGTTACTCTCTCAATAATGATATCTTACAGTCAAGATAACAACTAGATAATTAGATATCATGAAACCATTTCGTAAATAGGAGTTTAAGCATACTCCGCCGTGCTACGTATGAGCATGAATGACAGAGATCGAAGCTTCTTAAGTACTTAACTTTGTGGTTTAATGCAATTGCTTGTAATCTATACATGTGTTGATGCAGACATGGGGGTACGTACGACACAATTTAACGAGTCAAACACGCATGCATGCATGCATGATCCAGCAACTGGAAGATCCCACGAATAAATCAAATAAATAAATTGCATGAAGCCACGTGTCAAGGTGATGGAAATTCTCAAACACTGTTCAGACCAGAGGTGGAGAGGGGGAGATGGAGCACCGGGGAGAGCTTCTTCGAGATTTGCGCTGTCCAGATATTCATTCTTTTAACTCTATGCCCTTTTCTCAATTATTTTATACTTAATTATGTATTCATTCTAACCATGACGGCCACTTTGGATCGAGATTGTGGGTGGGTTGGGGTTAGTGGCGGGCAGCCGGGGACCCATGTGGCTTCGGCCTTAATAATTCTCGGGAGAACTATATTGAGCTTTTGGCTTCTTATAATTAGGGTTTATCAGAGAGAAGAAACGCGCAGTCGCCGCATTTGCCGCCGGGAAAGGAGATCCACCGCACGTGTCTCCGGCAACCAGCGCTTCACGTTCAAGCAATAGGACTTTCAGCGCTTCCGATCCTACTGCTCAGTTGACATTGAGATGTACACGGTATTCAGTACTAAAGTATTATAATTAAATATTAATATGTATGTAGAATTTTACATTTAATTAATTTTGACGTTTTAAGGTAGGAATTTATTAAAATTTTCATATATTTGTTATTATTTTATATTTTGATTATATATATTTGATTTTATAATATATTTAAGTTATAATTTTAACGGTTCGCTAATATGGTATTTAATGGCGTTATGCGATGTGATACCATAGCAGAAAATTTGCTATGTCATCATGTTACATTAGTTTAATTTTGTCACGTCGACATACTGCATCAACAACTTATTGACACGTCATTATACCATATCGACGCGTCGTTAGAATTATGACTAAAGTTTATTACGGAACCAAACGTATGAGACTAAAAGAATCATTTAAAGACACGTAGAATTTAATTAAACAAGGGAGTAAACATACAAGGCTTTAATCGTAATTATCCCAATTAATAAGTAAGTTGTGGGAGCCCAAAAATAACCCAAAAAAATGTACGGCATGTGCAAATGTTAATGGACGGAAGAAAGACACGGCCAAGGTGAAATTCAATTCAATTCAATTCATCCACTTTCAATAAAACTTTGGAATTTCCATATATATATATATAAATGAACATGTATATCGATGCAGGACGAGTTGAAATACTACTATCAAACCCATCATCGCAGTATGTAAATTTGTAGGGCTGGAACAGCATGCTACCAAAGGGGTATGTCTAGAACCATTTCGTGATGTCAAACGTAATGTGCGTCGGCCCTGTCGCCCGAAATCTAAGTGATTGAGACATCCCATCTTTGTATGCATTAAAGCTCTAATTGTATCTGACAGTCATCGTACGTACCATCTTATGTTATTCCTCTTTTTTTTTTTTTTTGGCCCAAAGATCAATCTTCTAGATCTTTTTTCTTTTCCTTTGGGGCAGGTACATCATCTCCTTATTAGTGCATTATAGTCAGAGTCAACTTCATTGCATCTCATTCAAATTCAAGTAATCTTAACTTATTAAAAAGTAAGATATAACTATATTGATTGTAAATCTTCCTATTTATAAAATTTGAATACTTTATAACCTAGATGGAAGCAAGGACAAACAGGGTAAGTGATCTTGTAGAGAGAGAGAGAGAGAGGTGGAAAGGGCTTTAATCTGGCGGTAATTAGTCTGGGGAGTCAAAATGATTAGTAAGATTCGAGGTGGGCAGGTTTTGACTTTGAACATTTATTGGCCGGTTAATAGTTTGAATGTTGGAGGATCTCTAGAGCTCTATAAGCCACTTGTAATTTAGTCAATGCAGCTCACTAATTAATTCATCTGTTCTTTTTGTTTTAATCAGCAAAATTGACCCACAAAAATTCTCTCATTCAAATCGGAGTATTTTAGTTAATATGGTTCAATATCTCTCCATTTAAATAATAATTCCGAGTGAAAATCTTACAAAAAAAAAAAGAAATTTTATAATTGATATAAGTTTAATTCATTAGTAGACCGATTAAATTTAAACATATATTAATTGGGATTTTTATAGTGAGGAATAAGTAAATAGATGAATCTCTCCTTCCCCATAACTTATCATCGGATCCAAGCAATATTTAATCATAGGTATAATTATTCTAAGACCGAAGCTTGCACTTTAAAGCAGCCCTCATTCCAAGTCCCTCAGCTTACACTCTCAGGCCCAAGCAGGAAAGGGAGGAGGAGAGTAGAGGGGAAGGTAGTATGGCTTCATCAACTTGCTCCAAGGTGCTCTTCACACTCGCGATCCTCCTCTCCCAGCACATTCTCCCTCTCCTCCTGGTCTCTCACCCTCCTTTCGTTTCCTCCGTCGAACTCGATGAAGAAGATGAATTCTATGTCCTCGACAACCCGTTCCAGCCTGCTGGTGGCCTCCAGTCCAGGAGCCGGTTCCTTCTTAGCACCATAAAGAAAGGGACTCGCTGCAACCCCGAGACCAACAACATCTGTGACGGGGTTCCTGCAAACAACGGGACGAGCCTCCTTCACTGCTGCAAGAAACACTGCCGGAATGTCCTTGGCGACCGGAATAACTGTGGGCAGTGCGGCCAGAAATGCTCCTTCGGGCAGCTCTGCTGCAACGGGGTCTGTACAGATGTTGCATACAACCCATTTAGCTGCGGGAAATGCAATAAGAAGTGCGCTCCGGGGCTGAGCTGCAACTTCGGTGTCTGTGGATATGCTTGAGTTCCTCGGAGACAACATCTTTACCCCCTATTTTTCAGCGTTTCAAATGGTTATGTAAGATTATCTGATCCAACTGGGTAAGCTGCAGATACACGTGTGTCATCTCTACCTGGGCTCCTGCTCTTTAATTTCAGCTGCATTTCATGAAGAAGTTATAGCAGGAACACAGAGGTGTGTAAGTAGATGCGAGTTTTGGCATTTTAGAGATTGGTTTATCCTGATGCGAGTGTCACACTAGTGAGAGTTCATATGCTGTAATAAATTATGAGATTATCAGTTTATATACATCCGCACAGTTTCTTCATAAGTAAATGGTGCCACTTTCCTTTTCCACTGTAGACAATATCGTCGCTGGATCCTTACAAGATAATAAAAGGAAAGTACTGGAATAAAAAGTGCACAATAGTTTCAACAACAAGAATCGAGTCTAAGTCTAAGTTAACGATGTGGTTTAAACATGCAATGTAAGATTCAACATTAATTGTCCAGATAAGACGTGAGACCTCACAGTCTTTTTTATTCTTTTCCTCTCCGTTGAAGATGAATGACAAAGCTGACAATTGAACTGCTTCCGTCTACCTCAATGTTTTATGACAAGCAATCTTGGGGGGCAAGAGTGAGAGAGGCTTTTGACAGCCATTCAGTATTGCAGAAATGTGAATACATTTTTATGAGACCTACCCGACTAAATGGCCTCGAGGTACGCATGGAACATGATGTTTGAGCGTCCTTGAACAGATTCAGAAATCGTCAAACAAATGTTTATGTTAGCTGCAGACGTTGCACGCAATTTGTTTTGTATGCATTGAGCGAATCATGAGGTGAAGAGCTTGTCTGCAACTAAAAACACATCTTGGGAAGATTTTGAATAAATAAATAAAAATAATAAAAGAGAGCTGAGATCGGTCGATATGGGTAATGTTTTGAGATGTGCTGATGAGGACCCAGTAAAACCATAATTTCTTCGACCCACGTTTGACGTTTTGAAAGCTAATTTTAGTGCTTATGTCAAATGTGATTATCATCATCGGACCCAAATTTATAGAGTATAGCTCGATAAGTTCCGTCTGATTGCAACCTCAAGAGGCCCAAGCTTGAGTGTGGAAGCCGCTTGACACTGATACGTTGTGTCTAACTCATCAGTCGGCTCTGCTTATTAGCTAGCAATTTTGCATCTCTGTAACCTCATCAGTCTAAGGAGAAGAATGCAACAAGCCGTTCGTTTCCTTGGTTTCGAAACCCTGGTTCAAGCAAACGAAAGTTGACCCTAGGTCCAAGGGTCAAGACATTTTCCATAACCAAACATCCCCTCAAAGTCCAATTTTCTCAGGGAATAAGTTTTAATTCGGAAAATAAATTACCTTTAGCTTTTTCTCAGCTTCCTTCTGTGCTTTTAATGCTGCTTTGGCTGCATTCCTCTCCGCCAACTTCTTCTTCCTCTCCATGGCCTGCTTTGCTTTTGCCATCTGCTCCTCTCTCTTTATCTCCTTTAACTTCTCGGCATCAACCTGACTCTCTACTTCAGGCTCCTTAGCCGCATTCTTTGAAACAGATTTGTCCTTGGTCACCGGACCAACAACCTCAGAGGCAATTTCCGGCTCAGTTGCCTTGTTTGCAGCCCCCTTCTGAGCCTTCTTCATTGGTGCAGGTTCCTTCTGCAGAGCAGCCTTGGGCTCCTCCTCTGTCTTTTTTGGGTTGACTTTCACCACTGCTTCCGTTTCAGGAATCAGGTTCTCCACCGCTGCTAATGGCTTATCATCAGGACGATGGCTCCGTCCATCCTTACTCATCTGACGACCAACTAGAAATTGCAACAGTCTCTTCTCATAATCATTCCTTAAACTCTTGTTATTGCTCCAGGATGACATGAATTTTTCCACCTAATCCAATCAAAACCAAGAGAACAACAAAAAGTGTCACTAGCAAGCAACATCCAAATTCTCGTTGATTCTCTTTCTCTTCTTTTTGTTTTCTGATGGTAACCATCTGAGTAGAGGATTATTGAATTATTGACCTCAAGGTGTGAAAGTTTGCATAGGGCTTTAAAATCCTTCTTTGCTGCAAGGTCTCTCACTCTGTTCAGGAGTGTGCAGTTTTCGAAGAAGAGAGTATTCTGAATCAGAAGCACAAAAACTGTGAATCAGTGTTTTCATCAATTAAAATTCTAAAATCATTATACAAACAGTTCATCAGAGACTGTAGAGTAGATACGTACATGACATCTAGTTTGGGAAAAATAAATCAGGCCCTTCGCCAAAATCAAATGTGCATGTTTCTGAGCAGAAAAGAGTTTCTAAAGCTGCAGATAAAATATGATATTATTTTCTTAATAAATAAACAGAGAAAATGGAAAACATCTTACCCCTTCATCACGCATTTTCCTAAGTTCCTGAATATTTTTGGAAGCTTTATCCTTCTTCTTGGTCACTTCTGTGAGCTCCTCTTGCAAGGACTTAATATCAGCATCTATTCTCTCCAACTCATCTCTCAGATTCTTAATTTTTGCCTTAACTGCTTGCTGATCCTTCCTCACTCCATCTAAGTCAACTCCCATGAGCTATATTGCACAATTTCACCATGAACATAAAATACTCATCTTAAGGTTCATTCTCACAATTACTGGCAACTATCTTACCTTAACCTGATCTTGAATGTCTTCTTTCTGGCCAAGAGAATCCTGAATTTTCGTTCTCATAGCAGCATTTGCAATAACCTTGTCCCTTGTCCCTTCAAGCTGCTTGATTTCCCGTAGAATTTGTTTCTCCTCTGCCAACGATATGCTCTCATGCTGAATTCGGTAGTTTAAGCTATGAATCTGCAAACGCCAATTACAGCACATGCATTAAAGGTTTGAAAGTATGAGTGTCAAGATAGTCCATGAAAAGACTTGGACTAAGAAAACGTACCGCTTCATTGAGCTCTTCCTCTGATGAGCACAACCCATTTCCATGACCAGCAGAGTCAGCAGTCCGAAGTTTCCCAAGAGCCTGCCGCAAAGGTTCCATTTCCTTTCTCTTCTCCTCCACCATTATATTGAGTTGCTTGTTCTCAGCATCCAAAGGCTTCAACTGAGAGATAATCTCCCCTCTCTCCAACTGCAAAATGTAAAGATCATCATAAATTATCAAGCGATGCCATTAAATTTATTCTCCAAGTCATAACATGCTAGTTTATCCTCTTAGCCTTAAGTTTCTTGATTGTCTGGAACCGGGCTTGGCTCCATCGCACAATTTCCTTATCAGCATGATCCATTTTAGCTCTGATCTTTGGATCATCAAGGGGCCTGCACTTGACAAAGTAGAAACTGTGGATCTTGTGCTCGGGGCCACTCATCGACAGCATTCTTTGGGAGATTGGTATCAGAAACCTTTTTCTCTTCTTTCTTAACTGAACCATTTTCATGCGACCCAAATTTTATGTTATCACCCAGTTTACCATGTTCTTTCTCATGCAACATAGACCTGTTTTCCGGCTCAATGGGTGATGGGGCCTTCTCAAATCCCACAACCTCAACTCCCATGTTTTCCTTTCACCAGCTTGAAAAAACTCCTACAGTACCAAAACATTTAAATCAGATATGTTAACCATGGGCTGGATATATTTCTTCTGTTGCTGCCTACCTTGGCAAAAAAAGTGACACGTTCAAATGGTCAGAAAAAAGTACTTCATAGAATAGATTTGCAACCACTAGAAATAGCATTTTCATAAAAGGTGAACATTTGCATCATAGTATATATGAAGTTTAAGCAAAGTAACCGACTCCCTTGATTAATTTTTTGACTCAACTTTGCAAGTGTTTATGAACCATCAAAGCAAAACTTGTGCTAGGATCATTTGGCTTCTGGAGAGATATTTCACTTTCCAAACATGAAATCCCCATTATAACTTCAACGATAGGATGGTCATCAACAATCTTATATGAGATCCCGCAAGCCCAGCAGCGCATGCAGATCATACATTAAAATAATCAGAAACAGGTTGCATGTATCATTAAACTGAGCAGGAAATATGGATGAGGGAATGAGCACGAGAAAATTGGAGCAATTTCCAAGCCAATTATACAACAGACTACAAGGTAATCTCATCGGGCGAAACAGCTCCTCTCATTGATCTTTATCTCGAACATCAGTCGAGACGTCAATAGATCATTAAAATGAATGGAGAACATTGAAAAACCAGAGCAAATGAACCGTATCCCGGAATCACTAACGGATCAGTAAATGACGTTAAAGGGTAAGATTCTTACCGGAACTAGAAAGAGAGAGCTAAAAAGTGGGGAGAGATAGATTCAAAGGAAGTCCCTTCCTTTGACAAGGGCCCCTGGAATTTCGACAAAGGATCAAGAAACCCCTAAAGCCTGAACCGAGGAGTCAGATCACGTCTCTCCTTCCCTTTCTCTATCACCCCAGGACTGCCCACGAGCCTGTCACCTTTCCAAGTGGGAAGCCAGGAGACGGACGGAGAGAGCTAGAGACAGAGAGCTGGAATTAAATTTACACTCTCGAAGAGGAAGAGGGAGAGGGAGAAACGGCAATGGACAGAGGCGAGCAAGGCTTTTCTTTCTTCCACTTCCCGCATTTTTTAATTTCCGCGAGAGAAGTCAGAGAGAGAGAACGTCGGACAGCTGGCTCAGTTGTTGCTCGGACTCGAAGCTGCAACTTGCGGGGGGCCAAGTTTTCCCAATTTTTAAATATTTTTTGGGAAATTTTATTTATTTATTTGTGGGCTGACGAAAATAATTACCTCGTCTGGGTTATCCTCTTGTGCGGTCCTTGACTTTCAAGATGGGCAAACCAACTATGTCAAAATAAAAAATCACCCACAAATAATTCCTTTTGCAATTGGGAAAATTAATAAAGAAAATCATAAGCTTTAATTAACTTTTATGTTTTATTACGAATTTTTAATTTTTAATAAAGTAATGATAAACTTTTATTTTAATAAATCATAGTTTATATCTTTAAACGTTTTATCCAAAATCCTTACCGAACATTTAGCGTCCGTTAAAAAAACTAAAATAATCTAAATACCTATAAAGTTGGGGGATAAAAGATAAAAATACTCCTCATTTCATCTTAAGAATCCGCAAGAGAAACGATCAATAGAGAGAGTTACGGTATAGGGTTGTTTTGATCGAGTGAGTAGAAGATCATGGGTGCGAAAGAGTGTTGTTGGGCATTGATGAGTTGAAATCTTGGTGTGGAAGGGTTAGAGGTGGAAGTGAAGGGATTGTGCAAATTCATGATCATTTGTTACCTTTAAGTAAGCAAATGAACTTTTGTCTTCAATCATGTTCTCATCTCTATGTGATTCTCTATAGAAAATCTTCATGAAACTAATATATTTAATTGTAGCCTAGATTTTCACAATTGATCATTTCTTTTTAGTGTCATAATTTTTAAATGCTCAATTTTACCTCCATCAATCTCTACCAACCATTACATGAAGAAGAAAGAGAGGGTATTTTCATCATTTAAGATAGGGGTGACAACCATTAAATATTTCGTTAATGATTTAAATAAAATATTGAATGGGTAGTAGATAGTTTATTAAAATAAAATTTCATGGTTATTTTATCAAAAACTAATGTTCGTGGTAGAACTTTAAATTCATTTAAAATTTATGGTTATTTTATTAATTTTTATTTACAATTTAAACTCAATTTTTCCCGTAGTTACAAATTTCACCTTTTTAATAATTATTATTATAAATTCTACTTTCTGCCAATGATAATGTTTTGGCACCAATCAACACGTAAGATGGACAACAACGTCAATGTGTCTTGGTTCCTACAACTAAGAATTACATGATAAGATCACACCTATAGCGTACGATGAGATAATGACAATCACGTGTAGTGGTGAGAGGACTTCGTACGTTGACTTTCCCAACGACCCGTTGACCGACGGCGAGTCATCTCTGACTTCATTCACTGTGGCCTATATAGTCAATAGTCCTACCGTTGTTCGTAGACTCGAGATGGAGAGGGTACATTTATCTTGGATCTTGTGGGGTTGGTGTTTGGAAGCGCGATTAAGACGATAATGTGCGCTGGCCGTTGGCACATACAGAGGTTGAAATCCTCCGGCGGCCTGGAGCTCCAATTTACAGAACTGACCTCCCTGAGTGCTTAATTTACTCTGCGGACCTTCCGAATTTTGACTTTTAAAACACGTGGTACAAAATGAAGTCCGACTAAAAACATCCAGCTTATGAAAACGGACAGCCTTACCCCTAAATTGAGTTCTCTTCATCAATCTCTCTCTCTCTCTCTCTCTTTTATTGAGATTAGTTCTGTGGTTAGAATCGGTCGGCCCATGTAGTGCAAAGCACGGGTCAGTTGGGACAGTGCCACGGCTAAGCCCGGGTCTTGAGACACTAATCGACCTGCTCTGACCCATTGTCGCCAGTATGTACAGACACACAATCCCCGATCGTGGATGATAAATACTTATTGGGCCTCAAGCAAAGGCTTTTTAGCGCTTGGGCCACCCCATGAATGTCAAGTAAACGAAGGAAATTACAACTCTCCATAATGTCCCTTCACATGCCCGAGTGTCCATCCACGACGCCAAAACTATCCCATTTCTTGCGCAAAGCATCTCAAGGTAATTCACCATGCATCTCTTAACATCGGCCCAGAAAGTCGCTGCATATCGGACGGGTGTCACGTAATTTTCGTTATGATTTCCCCGAGAAATCCTTTAGGTTGTCAATCTACCTTCCAAGAACCAGCGGGATACAGCGCGGGTCTTGTGATGGAACCTCGTCTCATGTTACATGTTCACATAGGGGAATCCGCGTTAGAGGTGGCAAATCATGCCGGCTCGGTCTTATTGGACCGAGTTGGCACGACACGATAAAGGAGAGGGCAGGATAAGGGCTGATCCAATCATGGCCCTTTAGGATCTCGTGCGGGGCCGGCACGGCACGATAAGACAGGGGCGGCCCTGATCCGATCCAATAGCACGATAATCTCGTTTGATCGTGACTTATCTGTAATTACAAGTAATCTTACAAATAAGGTTTTTTCTATCATTCAACAGTGCATGATAAGTCTATTAATTTTTTTTAATTTCTCTAATCGGGCTATCATGTCGGTTCGGCCTAGAGATCATAGGGCCTAGCACGCCTGATAAAATTACCGAGCCGTGCCAGCACGGCACGATAAACCCCGGCCTAGTACAGTGTTATCGTGTCGGGCCGGATTTTGCGAAGTCTAATATGCGATCAAAAGAGGAGAAGAATAACTAAAGAAAGCTCAGAAACTCACATGTAGTTGGAGCTCAAAAGTAGTTTATAATAAAATAAAAATGATGAAAATTGAGCAAAATTTACTAATATATGATCACATAGTAGAATCTACTATTAAAAGATGAGGAGAATAACTAAAGAAAGATATTAAATTGATGGAATCGAAAAAAAAATTAATTGATAGTTGGAGTTAAAAATTAGCTTATAATAAAATAAAAATAAATTAGTTCACTCAATCTGATTTAACCATTTTTTGTTGAAGCATTAAAGGTTAGATAAGCTATACGTAAGGCAACTAAATCAGCACCCGCCCATTGATAATGATCGGTATCGACCAACTACCCAGCCGTTATTTATTTACAAATCTACACTGGTCGGTTCGTCAGAGCATCGTTATTATTATATATTAAATAACCATATTAATGACGCGAGTCCCATAAATACGGTGTGTGGTCGTCAACCAGATCCATCCATCCTGTCATCCGAGTCCCACGTGAACAGTGCCTCTGCGTCTAGCCAGATCGGACGGCCACAAATCAATGCCGGGTGTCTGCGTCGCCAGGTAGGTGATTGAACCCTGTCGGTCGGCAGAGCAGACGGCTGACTAGTTGGTACAATTGTTCTTCAAGCCTCGAGGAAGGATGTGTCCCCCCGTACGATATGGCGGCCGCCCGATGATAGCTAAAAAAAAACAAATCACGTTTATCTCGCCATAATCACTTCTAATTAATTAATCTGAAGAAATTTAAATATAATATAAGGGATGGAGATTGGGGACAATTAATCATGGTCAGGCATATGACCAAATCATACTTTATTAGGTCAAGCAATTTAATAATTGCATATATAAGTAATCTATTTATAGGTTTAAAATAAAAAAAAGTAATCGATCATAGATAAATAAATGTAGAATATTAAAATAATATTAACATCATCACAAATAATTATAAAATTATTAATTAACTTATTTAATTAATATAATTATAATTTAAATAATATATTTTATAATATATAAATACGAAACCACTAACCATTATCTACTATTTTTAAGGAGAAAAACCTAATTAATACTACGTGCACTGTTTTGCGTTTACTGGATTGGTAGGCGGAAAGGAGAGACGGCTACTTCGATCGCAATCGATGGATGCAGCCAAGGATTCTGGTCCCACCAATGGGCACGCAAGTCATCGGGCCCATCAATCTCAATCGTACGCTGGTGCCATCTCTCCCAACCTTTGTTCCAATTCCAGTAACAGCTAGGGGAATTTGACCGCCATAATGGAATGAGATCCCACCGGGGTCGATCTCATCCACATTTTAGTCCCGTGCGGTGAGTCAATCAACAAATACACGCAAATTACATTAATAATAATAAAGGAAAATCCCCTCGATACAATCATGAAATCAACTTGTTATAAATTGAAATTAAACTGAATCGACAAACTCGGTAGTTGCCTCATCCATGGCGTGGCCGGCTCTCTTAGAAGCCTCCTGCAATGGATGGACCGTCATTCAATATTATATTGAAAGTTTGGCAGCGCTGCCGAGTGAATTTTAATTGAAGTCTCCTTCTGGATGGGTATGGCTGTCATGCTCTCGAGCGCATACTGAATTGGAATGTGATCCCCCGTTGATTGTGAGCGTTTCAATGTCAACGTTCACCCTTTTCCCCCTTTTCCCCCTTCAGAGTAAAAACACATCTTTCACTTTCAACCATTTCTTCTTTTGTCACTTGTCTTAATTTTTTTTCTCTCTTGGGACGGATTTGGTCATTAACCTGTACGTGTTTAATCATTCTTGTAATTTTAATATTGGAAATCTCGATGAGCTGTAGTAATAAATAATAAAATAATCATTTGAAGAAAAGATAAGATAAGATAAGAGGAGGCGGAAGGTGCCCGTTGGCAACCCCTCCCTGGCAATATTTACGACCTGCCCTTTCGGCCATTCTTTTCTCTCTCTTTTTATTCCATTATATTTTTGCATATCATATTGATAGTTTTTCCTCTTTTTTTTCATCTTTAGAAATCTTCCATTTATATACATGTCCATTGATTCACCTTAATAGATTTATGGGGGGAATGGATTATCAGCAACATCCTTCCGCACTTATTGTGTGTGGGTGTTTTTAAATACCATTATTTGATTATCTATTTTTACACATAACCAAGTTTTTAAAATTAAAAATAATAAAAAGATTAGAGGTATTTTTTTAGTAAAAGATTGATGATAAAACATGTTCAAAAAAAGGTTTATGACGAAAATGATAGAAAAAGAAAATATTATGACCAAAATTACACTTTACCCTTTCCTATTCAGGTTAGACTAACTTTTACCGATGAAATTTTATGTTTCCTTGTAAACTCTTTTATACAATTGAATATTTTCGTGACAAAAAATAAAGAAACAAAAAAAAGGGCTCAGCAGCATCAAAATTTAAGCCCTCATTGGAAAATAAACTATATTATATATGTTGGTCTCGAGCCAAATTCTTAGATATTATGGTGAATATGGTAGGAGATATGATGTTGTTGAATTATTTGTAGGATTATGGATTTTTTTTCATTATTTTCTTAATAAAACAATAACTAAACGTGGGAAATTTGATATTTGATTATGCATAATCTTTTTTGAGAAGTAAAAAAAACACTTTAATTCTTCATAAATTGTGGAATTGCCACATAGTCTTGGGTCACGAGAAAGATGATCAATCTAATATGATATGGAAAAAAATAAAAGGATTTTAACGATAAAATCAAGTTTAGAATTTAAAAATCAAAATCAGACATCATATGAATTCGTATGCATTTTACACGTACATCTTTCGATAATCAAGACAAATAAGATAATAATTTTTTGCGGTGATTAGGCCCGTGACATTGCCCTTTAGTTGTAGTCATAGTGTATCATTATTACAAATTAAAGATGATTTAAGATCTAATAAGCTATTTGGGACATGGATGTTTTTAGAAAATTTTTTTTTGGGGTTCAAGTTTGAATTTCATGAGAGTCACTTAAGATTATATTTATTTATATATGTAACTTATAATAGATGACAACACAGAGGCTGCGAGCAATTTGGTAAAAATCTTCCACCGAATAATTCTACTCCCAGAACAGTGGGATTCTTTGAACCGACCGTACTAATTTCCTCATCACGACCTCCAAAGCTCTCCTCCCCACCTTCCTCTCAGTGCGGCGTATGGTTTTTTTTAGTGCTCTGCATTATTGCTATTTTCTGCCGTCGGAGAGCTTTCCTTCCTTCCTCGGATTCGAGGTGCTCGCAGGGCTCTCCTCTCCCCTGCTCCGCACAAAACAAGGCCGTTCTCTTGTTCTCTCACGCCGTAGTCTCTCTCTCTAATCCCCATCCCCCCTCTCCCCGGTTCTACTCCGTTCCATCTCCCTGCTTTTTTTTTTTTCTCTTTTGTTTCGGCCCATATTTCATCTCCCTCAGCAGCTGCTCCTAGCTTCCGATTTCGCCACACCCAACTGTAAGTTCCTGTCTTCTGCTCCAGTTCCATGTCTGAAACTGGAATACATGTCATCTTTGAGTTTGGCTTCCGATATAATAGATGGGTCTCGCCGTTCTCTTAAAGTCTTGTACCTGGTCGATGGAAAGTCCCGATTTTGGATCTGGGTGTTTGGTTTCTCTGAATGAGTCTCGTGTTCTCTCGTGTTTGTTTGTACGGGTTCACGTTGATTCCGTGAATTTAAATTAATATCACGATAACTGGTTTCTTGTAATTATTAAAGATTTGGCATTGCGATTGTTGATGGACTTGTCTGAATAATATATGCTATTTTGCTAGCTCACGGCAGGGATTAAATTAATTGTTCTTATCTATTTGTTTCCTTCCGTCGATTTTTCTTTATGCTTATCTCGTCGTGGATGATAATAATACATCATTCTCTCCAAACTATCACAGTAAACACCTCCTCATGTTCCAATGGTCGTGCCTTTACTTTTAACAGGAGTTACGTATATCTGATGTACAAGAGGTTCTGAGTCTCCTTTTGCATCTTCCAATAGATAAGCATCAGCCAAGCTATAAGTTGAGATAGGGTGATCTTTCTAGTAAGAAGGCTCAGGTTTCTATGACTCTTGAGGTCTGCAGTGTCTTATTTTCCATTCAATCCAAATTCTGAAATTCCCAGCTCAAGCCACAGGCAGGATCAGGTGTTCAGGACTATGAATTGGATCCCATGAAAAGTTCTTGCGACAGGGTCATTAAACATGGAGAAGAGATGGGTGTTTCCACTGATAATGAGCTCCCTTATGTGCGTATTCCTTTTAGCCACTTCCTTCAACATGGGTCTTATATCTTCACTTAATTCGATCAATGGGATATTCTGGAGAATCCCATCCAACCAATCAGTATCAAACCCGGAGTTTGCTGAGACAAAGGCTTTACAATCTCCCCCTCCCCCTCCCCCTCCCAGTGTACAGATTCCCCGCTTTGCATATTTAGTTTCTGGTTCAAAAGGAGATTTGGATAAGCTGTGGAGAACTCTCCAGGCACTTTATCATCCGAGGAATCAGTATGTTGTGCATTTGGACCTTGAGTCCCCTGTAGAGGAAAGAATGGAGCTAGCCTCCAGGGTGGAAAAGGATCCAATGTTTTCAAAAGTTGGGAATGTTCACATGACCACCAAAGCAAACATGGTCACCTACAGAGGGCCAACGATGGTTGCAAATACTCTTCATGCCTGTGCCATTCTCCTCAAGAAGAGTGAAGACTGGGATTGGTTTATCAACCTCAGTGCATCTGATTATCCTCTTGTGACTCAAGATGGTTAGTCTAAGTCATAATCTGTCATTCTAGTTTCATTTATATATAATATAAAGAGATATTGTTTGCTTCTGAAGAAATAGTTGGATTGATTAAGCTGTTGATTGTATAGATCTGATGTTTGTATTCTCGGGTCTCGATCGGAACCTGAACTTCATTGAGCATACAAGCCATCTCGGATGGAAAAAGTGAGCTAGCCATCTCTCTCCCCTTGCAATTGATGTATCTATATCTGGAATGTGTTTGTTAGTCACTGTTCACTACTGGAGAATGAGGAAGATTTCCAAGTTCCTATACAAGGAAAACGTGTTGCAAAATGCATTTTATAAGTGTCTTAGTTATGAAAAATCTTATAAAGAATTCAAGACATTTTTTCATCATTTCTTTTATTTCCTCAAGAAGGGATAATGGACCAGAACCAAATGGAGCCTTACTTTTGGCTGGAAAGTACTTACTTAAAGGAAGTTACAATATCGTTTTGTTGCCTTTGGCAGGGATAAGCGAGCGATGCCTTTGATGATAGATCCTGGTTTGTATTTAACAACAAAATCAGATGTATTCTGGGTCTCTCCAAGGAGAGCTTTGCCCACTGCATTTAAATTGTTCACTGGTCAGTGTTACTTAAAAAAATACACTCTTTATACTCGATGATTTCTGAGCAACTTTTTCCTCTGTATGAGGATGGATGAAAAAAATTGTTGTGTTTACTTGAGGATATAATTATCTTAATTTGCTGTATTTAGCAATTCATGGGTTTAGCAACTGTCCATCCCTTGAACAAATTAGATATGTGGTTCAAGAGTATCATCAGGAAGTTGACAGTCTGCTATTGCTGTTCTACGTTGATCAATATGAAATATCATGTGGAATCATGGATTGTCACACCCAGTTTCAGTTTTCCGCATAGGATTAGCATTCTAGGAGAAGATTCTTTCCTCCCTCTTTCCGCCTTTTGTGATTAGCTGACTGCTGGCCATGTCATTATTCATGAAACCAATTCTCCTGCAATGAATCTGGAACTTTCAAGGGGTGAATATGTAGTTAACCAATTCTTCTGCCTCAAATCTGGAACTTTCATGTGGGGGGTGGGTGGTTTGGTGGTTGTCATTTGGTACATCTTACCAAAGATTGGATTCTTTCTGTAGCTAGTCTTGGACTAATCTTATTTCATTGCGCACTTCTTTTGCAGGTTCTGCGTGGATGGTCCTCACACGCTCGTTCGTGGAGTACTGCATCTGGGGCTGGGACAACCTACCTCGCACCCTCCTCATGTATTATACAAACTTTGTCTCATCTCCTGAGGGCTACTTCCAAACTGCCATATGCAATATCCCTGAGTTTGCTAAGACATCAGTGAACCACGACTTGCACTACATCTCTTGGGACATTCCCCCAAGGCAGCACCCCCACACCCTCACCCTCAATGACACCGATAAGATGATTGCCAGTGGCGCTGCTTTTGCCCGGAAGTTCAAGAGGGATGACCCAGTGCTTGATAAGATTGACAAGGAGCTACTGAGACGAACGAAAGGGGGCTTCACCCCAGGAGGCTGGTGCACAGGTAAGCCCAAGTGCTCAGAGGCGGTGAATTCCAAGAAGCTGAGACCTGGACCAGGGGCTAAGAGACTCGGTAAGCTTGTAGATGAGCTAGTTTCAGCAGCAACTGTTGGTCATAATCAGTGCAAATAGATTTGCTGACATGGATAAACTAGTCATTGCTTCGCAAATCGAAAGTCAAGTCTTGAGGAAGATCATAGGACCTGGAGTTGAATCTCCTCTCTTAGAGAAGGTCATAGCAATCCAGCAGCAGCTCTGCTCGATCTGGTGATGGTATATTATTGGTGGAGACTCGAGAAATAAGGCTATGATCAAAGTTACGAGTACAATTTTTTAGCCCAAGTATGGGCATGGTTAGGCAGGGTTCTGTTATAGTGGACTTACGCTTGATGCAATATATATGACTTGTATTGCTCACATTTATAGCTGTTGCAGAAGCTTTCAACATTAACGTTTTGCTAGCAAGTGAGATTTGGACATGGGAGACATTCGAGAAAACTTTCAATATGGAGCAGAAACTCTGCTAACACATGGTGCATCTAACGAATTTGTCCCATCCCCACTGTTCCATCTATTAGACACTGAAATATGAAAGAATTTCTACATCTTTTAATGCAATTGAATATATAAGACTATAGTACAGAGACATCAGACCATTCTCTAATTGTTGAAACCTGAATACGGCCTACTTCAAGTGCAAAGTCTACCTGTAGAATTCGTCCAAAAAAACAGCATCTATAGAAGTTTATTCAGCCCAGACCTTCTTCATTTCACAAGATAAAGCAGGACTGAGGTAAAAATCAGATCATCTCCAAAATTTTTATATTACCAGAAGAATTAGCGGCAACTAAGGTGGAGGACTGGCCCTGCCAACAGACAGAAGAAACGAATTTTGCTGTCTTGTCCGAATTATGGCCAGAAAGCAAGTCTGGGGCATCAAACTGAAAAGACAGTGCAGGCATAGGAAAAGCTTTGTGATAGACAAGGACCTGCAAGGAGAAAAAGAAGATAGCGGTAATTGTCAATGGAAGCTGAAAGAGGTGATGCACCAATTGCTTATGTTTTTGCTTCACATGAAAATGGAAAGAATGAGTGCCATCCATCCTCAAATATCCATGCGACTAGTATGTGTCTTTGGTGCATCAATGGAGGTTCCACATACATGTAGCAATCATGAAATTGGAGAATCGATTCCAGAATCATAAATTGATCGGTAGTTACCTCATTAGTTTCTGATCCCGTTGCAATGTAACCATTCGAAATTGACAACCCGACGAAATTCTGAAAATAAAAGAAAACAAAAAAAAATGCATCAGGAACAGCTCAAGAAGGATACACGTTGAAATAGATATCAAAGAAACTAGAATTAAGGCAACTAAAAACAGGAAATCAAACGTGTCTTCGTCAAATGATTACATAAAAAACTGTATTATTTCCTACTTCCAGGTGGGAAGACATGCTTGAATTACTTATTTGCTGGTATCTTTTCTGGAAGAAAATCCTACCCTCACATTCTGGTGACCTGAAAATGTCCGAAGGGGAGAGTCAAGGAGCCGAGATTGGGAAATGGACAAGTCCCACAGCTTGAGCGTGTTATCAGTCGATGAAGAGACTAAATTCATCGAATCCATAAACTCCACATAACTAACAGTTTTATTATGTCCAATTAAAGTGCACAGAGGAAATTTGGAGTTTCGGAGATCATAGTAGTAAATCTTGTGATCAGCTGAACCAAATGCGAGTGACCGACACGAATCGGGGGCAAACTTAACACAGCAGACGTTGGCCTTTGTCTTGATGGTAGCAATACTAGGACCCTGAAATAGCAAACCAGGACAGACAAAAAAATGACTATTACATATCAGAATTTAGTACTTCTCAGAAGCAGAACAAGTGAACGTTGATCCATTGAGAGGGGAAAAAGTAGAATTGCCTGATTGATGCTCCACAACTTTATAGAACCATCATCGCTCCCACTAGCTAGCACCATTGGATCTGCAGTTGAAATGTCGATTGACCACACACGCTTCTCGTGCTCTGTCATTTCCATGAGTACTTCACTTCTTGTAACGTCCCACACCTGCAAATATAAGTTCACCTAGAAATGTATGTGGTACGGGAAAATGGTTTTCCCAGATTCCATTTCCTTTGCGTGAAAAGTATATATTTATGCGTACGGTTCACTGAGACGAGAGCGTAATTGCCTGATCGATTTAGCTAGACATTAAAATGATTGTTCCTATTATCAAAGAAACATCTTTCTCATGAAAGCATGGCAACTCAGTTTGCTTCAAAAGAATCTGAAAAAAGAGATATTCTCTGATAAAACATGAAAAAAGAGAGAGAGAGAGAGAGAAATGGCTTTGTTCCCTGAACAAGAAAACCAAATACATATTGCTCATGCATCCCTCTTGAGAGCATTTAATAGGAAAAAAAAAAAGTTACCCATTTTTTCTTCATGCAAGATAACACAAAATTGAAAGCATTGACAAAAAATGAAAAAAGGAAAAGGGAAACCACCATCATCGCGTGGATGTTGGGGATGGAGCAAAACCAACCTGCACTACACCTTCAAAGTTACTAGAAGCAATCTGGTGCTTTATATAAGTATTCCAGCGTACACAGCATATCTTTGACCTACTTGCCATTTCAGCAACTGGGTAATGAATATCCCGATCCTCCTCTAGAATCGTATTGCACTCAAAAACTTTTATTCTTTTATTTACACCACCTGCAGCAAAAAACTCACCATCCCGATCGAAACTGAGAGAGCACACCAGATTGGAGGAATGCAGCAAGTCCCCTTGATTTAATTCAGCTCTGACTTTCAACTTACTGAAGGCTACATACTTGCACAATCCTTCAAGAAATGGTTCTATCCACCCACTTTGTGTTCTCTCTCTATGATTATCTTTCATCAGTAAATCATTCACGGAGCTTGTCTCGGTTAATACAGTAGAGGTGCTACCATCTGGCAGTTGTTCAATATCTTGTCTTTTTAATTGCTTCATAGGCCCACACCTGGTCAAAAAGTAGGCCGACTCCAATTTCTTGATGTTCTTTGACATATGAGAACCTTCTGAAAATATACCATCTTCACCACCATCAGGGTCATTAGCAGACTCCTCACTATAATCATGCAGAAATCCTGTTGTGAATTGTTTTCTCAACCCCGTTTTAGCAGAATGACCCTCACTGTTGACATTTTCAGCTGAAGGAAAATCTGAGCATAATTCTCCCTTTTCCCTCAGGAAAGTCTGATGCTTTCTCACTTCTTCAATATCAGAGGACAGTAGTGAAACAACATCCTGCAACTTATCTGCTGCTTCCTGTTTTCTACTATGAACCTGTGAAAGGAATTCCAACAAGAGTTCTTGCTCCTTGATTTGCTCCATAAGTTTGCCTCCATCCTCTAGTTCTTCTGAGCTTCGTCTCAATTGATTGAGGAACTCACTCTGTAATAACTCGCTGTCACACATGGCACATGAGGAAAAGAATTTGGAAATTCATGCTTACACTGATGTGCATGAATTGATTCAGTAAGAATCAAAATTTGAAGGTAACCCAAAACCTAAGCAATTCATTTTTATCAGCTTCAGATTCACTGCCTCTGATAGACAAAGTATTAATATATTAGTTCACAAGATTCTATGGTAACCTTTCTACATGTTTCAACTTTATGGTGAATGATATATCAAACCAACATTTATTTGGCAGCAGCAAGAAAAACAACTAGTAATAATAGCAAAACATTTGTTATCAAATTACCCTATTTCAATCCCAAAATAAACTCATATCACAATACATAAAAATAGACAGAGATGAAACTTATGACACAAAATCATAAAATAGTGAAGAAAATTAAGAGAAACAAAAAGGCAATTGAAGTCAAGGCCTGTGGCAGTCATAGTGTCCTTAAGACAAATTCGACCCCTTTTGGGTGCGCTGAGATGGTTTGGTCGATTGTCTTCCAGGATACAATAATGAGACGAGTCAAGGGCAGCACCAAATCTTGAGTTTGGAGGCGAACTAACAAATGGAAGAACACCAAGACAAGGAAACTATGTTGGAAAACCAGAGAAGAAGGATGACTTTTGACTCTCTTTGTCAAGCAATCTGCTCAATATATGAAGCAGAAGATAAGGGCAACGGCTTAGCATACCAACGGGCTAAAATAGCCTTTAATTGTCGGATTAACTAGCAGTAAATGGCATTAACAGGCATGTATCTGTCCATTAACAGCAAATTCCTCATTAATTTGAGCATTAAGAATGATCCAAACGGCAAAGAATCCAAAGAGTTATTCTTGATTTGAAGGAATATTATATGTAGGAGAAGGTAAAATCAGGCCTTGTGCACGTGAGTTCAACTGTTCAAACCGTCAATTGCACCCCCTGCGCATGTGCGCCAAGCGAGCGTACATCCTATAATATATCCATAGATTGCTTGTCCCTTTATGAGCACCTCTTATGTAAAGAGGTTTAAACTACCTTTTCTCATCAATATGGATTCAATTTTTCATACATGTCCCATCCCATGGGCTTCTATGAACCTCAATCTATACAAACTTAAACCCATTTTCTAGATGGATTTGGCCCACATAATTTCCTTCAAATTGTATGGGAACAATTTCTCATTCATAATCAAATAAGTGCTATTATCCAACAATATTAACAAAGAAGAGTGAACTAGCATAACACAAAAAAATAAGAACATGGAACAAAATCTGCCATGATATGAGAAAAGCATAAGCAACAACTAGGCCCAAAATATTTAATTCAGAGGGGAGAAATTTTGCTGACTCCAACTTACGAAAGAACTACTTTGTAAACATAAGAATTAACATGATTAAATCATGGCGAAAAGATATCAATTTTCCCTTTATCTTTTCCAACAGTTTCACCAAGAAATGATACAGAAGCAACTACCCTCTTCTCCTTTGTCTTCTCCCATTTCAGTTCCGTCATAGAAGATAAATAAAAAAAAAAATGCAAGAAGGTATCACCTGATTCTTGGCCGAATATTTGGATCTGGATGCAGTAGCAATAAGCAAAGTGCAGCTTCTTTAGGCCACTCCAAGAGCAGTTGTGGAGGAAGAACTCGATGACTCATATTAGACATTGTTAGTCTTTTCTCTTCTCTTGAGCTGGGAGGGCAGAATAACTGCACTCAAATAAAAGATTTACTTCAATTTTGCCTCCTCAAAAATAGCTTCTTTTTTTTTGCGTCAATAAAAACATCAAGCATAGCTTTACATTACTTGGCAGTGAATTCGTTCTCATGCACAAACCTCAAAGAGGATTACTCCTAAGCAGTAAATATCCGAAGCCAACGAACGTGGAGCACCAACTACCTGTTCGGGGCTAGTGTACCAACTTGCCTCCAGTAGAAATATATCTTCCTCAGAAGATGGATATTTAATTCCCCTCAACTGCTCCAAGTAAGACCAATTCTTCACTGAACCACTTTCATCCTCATTTACTACATGAGACCCAACACAAGAAAGTTCTGGTATGTCATTCTTCAGACGTTTACTCAGTCGAAAATTTTCACTTAATAATCCATCTTCCAAAATATCAGATCCCAAATGTGAATAAGAAGCAGACTCAATGAAAGAGACATGGTTTAGGGGAGACAATGAGAAACAAGATGGCCGCACATTATTTACTATGACTCCTTGTGAATGGGCTGCATTGATGATTTCTGCTATTTGACTAAACACGTGCAAGCACACGAATTTGTCTATTCGCCGCTCAGGTTTGTCCAACCACTGCCTCAAACTAATATTACCAAATCCCAGGGCATCACAGACTCTAGAAAAACTTTCATGCATTTTATTTTTGATGGGAGGAGAAAAGGAACCGTCCCTAGCTGTCCAAACCCCAAATCAAATCCTGTAGTCCACGCTCCAAAAGACTGATGCTATCATCAGAATGATGAAACCTCAGGTTCCAGACTGATCCATGACAAGAGTCTGATAAGGCTGTAGACCTTTTAGGCTCCTCTGCTCCACCAAGCGGATTCAGCAGATCGATCCATCGTATCTATTCACAGAAGAGCTTCATACAAAGTTTTCTCCAATTACATACCACAGCTAAACAATTATATGCCAGACTCCAAAAAATGCAGACAATCACAAGCTGTTCAACACACTTTTAAGCTAAATAACTCAGCAACAAGAGATACATTTCACCAAACCAAATAGAAAAAGGTCAACAAAATACAGGCGTCTCACTGTCTGATGACTCATGCCTAGTGATTCGAAAGTTGATAGTACACCATATATGAAATAAATGAAGCTCTCTCCAGTGAAGGGTCTCTCCTGAATCATCACAGGATGGAGAATTTTCCAGTTAAAACTACACGGGGGAACCTCAGAAGAAACGGTATCAACGACAACACAGAAAAAGGAAACCTTTTGAGCCAAAAGAAAAAAAAGAAAGAAAGAAAGAAAAACTCTCTTTGAGCCGAGTCGCGTATCCGATCAAAATGATCGTTTGCATATATATCGAAACAAAGTTCTCACTAAAACTACACAAAGAACCATAGAAAAAAAAAAGGACCCATCAACGGAAACACTGACAAAAAAAAAACTTCGAACAAACAAAACTCACTCTTTGAGCTAACCCTGAGAAATGTGCATATCTGATAATTTCCTAGTAAGTGGAGTCAGTGAACAGTCAACTGATGAATATTTCCTCTCCTCTCCTCTCCTCTAAGTAGGATCCCACCAGACAAAGCACACACGCAGAATTCTCTGCTCCCCAAACTCCAACCTCATAGCACTGCGCCACTCATGAATAAAAATCACCGCTTTCACTGTTCATTGATTTCTTGGACCGATTCTTTTCCTGTCGTTCGTTATTTTATTTCAATTTGTTTGATTTAAGAAAGGAACGGACAGACGTGGCAAGCCGGCAGCCTCATGGCCGAACCACTGGGCTGGAAAGAGAAAACATTCAAAGAATCGGTGGTGAAAATTAATAAGAAATTAAAGTCGGGTGTTTTTTTTTTGGGAAGGAGAACAATTCTTTATTGCTTAATCTTCGATTAATGTGGCAAGAGGAGTCCACCTGTCTCACCCATATTGGAAAGCGGTGCGATTAATTTATCATTGACTCAATTATGGATTGCATTAAACAGAGTTCAACCAATCAAGGGTTGGATTTAGACAAATGGTCACCCTTAATCAAATATTCCTCAATTCCAAGAAGGATTTTGTTACATGAAATTCCATCTCTCCAATTAAAATTCATTTGACGGTGGAACTACGTCTCGTCTCCAAGGGAGAGAATCAAACTCGATTAATATATGTACAATACGTAGAAGATATATACATATATATATTTCCAATTTATGGTAAACCATCTCTTTATCATGTATATTGCTAAATCAATAGTATTTTAATGAAATTATTAGAAGTGAAGATAAATTACTAAAAAAATATAGTAAATTTCGACGGATCTTAAATGGTTAGAGTGAATCTACATATTTGTCTCTCATGTTTGATACAACTCACACTCTTGGCTAGAGATGTTAATGCTTGTGGTTCGTGTTGGTTCCAGGTCAATTCAAAACTTGCTCAAAGTCTTTAACCTGGTTATAATTTGACCCGTTTACGCATATATGAACCGCATCGAAACCATTTATAAGCATGTTAATTCATGGTTTCGGACTAGTTTCACCTTTAACTGCTCACATTTTTCTTTCTTTTTTTAAATTAATTAAAATAAATATATTTTTTAAAATTTTAAATTGATTCAACAAAATCTTACTATTGATTTATACGGTTTTGGTAGTTCAAGCCGGTTCAACGAGAAAACATGTCAAACCAGCTTCAGTTCAACGAGTCTACTTTTTGAACTCGTTCCATAATCGCCCCTTAACACAATAAAAACGGTTATAGTCTAGTTATGAGTTTTGATGGGCCATTTTTTGATCAAACCGATCCGTTTAACATCTCTATTTTTAGTCCGTATTGATTTTCTATAGGTCAAACGCCCGTTATTACTCCTTACAAGACATCTAACAGGTCCAAGGCACATATGTTTTTTTTTTCTTTTGGAAAAACTAATATAATGGTAAAATGATAGATACTTGAGTCAAATTTGTGACAAAAAGAACATTATGAACCAAATTATCAGTTAGATAAAATATTTGGGATAAAACTGTATGATTCCTCAAACTTTTAACGTAAACTGTACTACTCATCCTCAAGCGTCTGTGTCGATTCTTAGTAGTAACAGAAAAAGGAACGTGCAGAGTAGCTTTTTCCAGATATGGAAAAAAGAAAAAAACAACTGCTGGTTTGTTAATCAGCGTACCACGCAACCAACAACGACAGACTGTAGCAACCAGAGAAGGGAGAAAAAAGTCGCGAGTTCAGAGGGAGAGGGATTACTCTTCTCAACGATCAAAGATAGATTCACATTCCTGATGAAGCAGTTTATGTATGCCTTCTTTCACACTCAACAAGAATGATCATCCGCCATTCTTTTCCCCTTGCATTCGACTCGGCTACAGCAACTTAAGGTGAGAAGAATAGTACTCGCCCACAATAGTTTACTAGGCCCACGTACAAAAAAATTTCCCCTGCTCAAAAGAACCTCGACTAGCCATTGAGTAGGAAATGACAGTCCCACTTCTGACCTGCCAAATTGTGCTCTAGTTGCTTTTTCTTCCGATCAATCAGTGGCCAGAGACGAATAATGAAGTAACTGATAGCTGGTTCTGAGCTTTACGTGCCTTTGCCCGGTCTAACCGAGCCCTTCTAACAGCTTCTTGGATTTGGCGATCATGGTCCTTCAGCATTTGATCCATGTTGCCTGAAGGTACGATCAATGGACCCGAGTAATGGATCTTGTGGTCCTTGGATCCGTAGCCCTGCTGGACATTGGCACAAATCTTGGTCAGCGTTCCACCAAAATTCTCAGTTTGAAACCAGACCAAATTTTCTGATTTCAAGAAGAAACTCCAGCAGATTTTACGAGAAAGATGCAGCAACAAAATTCTGCATGAACTCCACTGAATTCAGTCACAAGAAACTATGAAAATGTTGATGAGAATGTGTGAAACCAAAATCGGCAATAATCATTTCTTTCTTTTTTGTATAGACAATTGCCATTTCTTTAGATGAACATGAACAAGATACTGTAGCAGAAGTCAGAGAACGCACAAGAATGGAATCCTTCTTGTTGGTATTTTCTTCTTTGTCATGGAATGCCCCCTGCATGTGATGCATCTGATCATTCTGTCTCAGGGCTTCTGTGGCCTCCTTGAAGGATCCCTGGAACCTCCTAATTAGTTTTGGCACTTCAGGCTGCAAATTAATAGATAACTCCTCTCGATCATCAGAAGGCAATCCTCTCCCCATCACAGCACCTGAGCTCACTTGATATTGAGCCACGGATAAAATTTTGTCATCCAACCTTTTTCCATTTTTCATCCATGCTGCTCGATTAGTGAGAGGACCGGAGTGGGAGGCTCTTTTATGAGGTGGGCCTTGAGGGCCAACACCAGTTTCTGCAGCCTGTGAAGGTCTTGGAGGATCAATCGGAAAGCCAGAAGCCACTTCTTCTGGGTGAGGATTAAACTTCTCACTTTGGCTCTCTGAATTAGACTGAAGTTGTCTCTTCTGAAAAGGCAAAGCGAGAAATTTCAATGTCAAATTACAACACCCCGCCACACCATGTCCCTCTCCCGCCCCATCCCCCCAACTCCGCCCCAACCCCATCCCCCACCAACCCCAACCCCCCCCCCCGGCCCACCAAAAAAAACGGCAACCACCCCAAAAAAAAAAGGTTCATTTATGTAATTCCTTAAGAATCTGCAAAATGGAAAGATTTGATGGACTGAATTATCAACATTTTCAATAGAGTTTCTGAAAATTACAAATAAAGCAAGGACATGAAGAAAAGAACATTTGATCACTGTCTTTTCTACCTTCATTGATGTTACCAATTCAGCATTGGCATCAGGTGCTGGGATGGCTCGTGACTCTCTGGCACCCCTCCTTTCAAGGTCAGACTGCTGACCCTTGCTCCTTGCTGCTCCTTGTCTACCAAGAAGCAAAGAAGCAGGATCTCAGAAGTACATAAAACTAAATAATAATAGAGAGCTGTAAGGATTTCATCTATAACATTCTGAAAATCCTTTTGAAGAGTATACCATCTCCAGGGTACTCCATACTAGATTTCATTGACAAATTAAAGCAGCTGCCTGAATGCAGGCCAAGGGAAAAGTAGATACGCAATTGCTGTCATTTAACATACACGCTGTAAGGACAGATGATCAGTTGTCTGTACCTTCGAATAATGCCATGAAGACCATTTTCCAATTAATTATCAGGAGTTTGACAACAATAGTATTAAGGGAATAGGGCCATTTTGAACAGCAGAATGCAGTTAGACAAGACTATGCCATTAGTAACAGTCACCTTCGAGCATCCTGATCCCGTAATTTCGCATCAAACTCTTTGCAGGGAGGATACTTTGGCAAACTAGAAGGATCACATGGAAGTGGTTCTGTATTAAAAAACTGGAAACAGTGCACATCAAAATAATGTCAAGGGTCCCATCAAACAAAAAACAACTTGAATTTTCTTCCAATCTAGAGAAAGAACGTTAAGGAGGTTGAAGTTGTAGTACTGCATGGCTGTTGCTACATCAGAAATTAGATTTGGCAAGCTATCCAGATAATCCTACCTCACTCTTGAGAGCAGAAGCTGCAGATCCACGATCAGCAGGATCAATTGAAAGTAGGGTCTCCACCAGATCAAGAGCTGGTGCAGGAAAATCCTTAAATGTTTCTGCTACACGACGTTTGTAAGGCTGTTGAGGCTTAAAAATAGTTGCATGAGGCAACTTTGATTTTCTCCAATAATCTTCAAAAGGAGAGCCACAAAGTTTGAAAATCTTATGCAGTTGCTCAACCTGAAGGCAAGAAAGATGTGCATCAGTGCATAGAATGTGAAGCACGCTGAGTAAATAAAGTGAGATTAAACATGGGGCTCAAGCTCTTCAATTAACACACCTGCAGTACTCTAACCATAAACAAAGTCCAACACACGAAAGGGCAAACTACAGTATCAAAGAAGTCAGAATAATGCATCCCTTGAACCAGTTATTTGCAGAAACAGAGAATATAACCCTGATTAGTCCTGACAGGCACTACCTTAATAATGAAGCAGAGGGTAAAATATATAAGCTGATAAGCATGTTATTGTCCTCTACCTATTCTTCAAAAAATTTTATATGGCGTCAGAAAATTCAAAGATATAACTAGTGATGTCAATGCTCTACAATAACAAGCAGCAGCATCAATTTGCCAGACCACCAGACAGGAAACATTCCTGCTTGTCTCACCACTAGACATAAAAATGGGCTAATATTACTTTACCCAAAAAATAAGGGCTAATGATACTAACAATAGCAAGATAAAGAGATGTTCAATTTCCTCGTTCAGAAAGCCCAAAGTTACGTGCATTTGGTGATGTGACATGTGCCTGAAATTTTTTTCCTGGTACACATTTTGTACCCTTAAATGGATGCCAAACCTTGGTGCTTCTTTTAGTGGCATCCCTTGTGTTCATGTCTAAAATAAATCCAGCTCAGCAAAAGTTAGTGAGTGAGTCTGGGCACATGGAGTTCTGTCAAATTATTCCCGAGAAGGGGGAAAAAGCATCAGCATCACTTGAAAGTGTTACTCCTATCAAAAGCAATAATGTCCATGGTTGTTCCATGAATGATGACATGCACCCCTTCGAAAGGATGCTCGATTAGCCATGTTTCAGCAAAAGTTGACTTTGATTATGAACTTTGATAGTTACGTCAAAACAGAAATAGATGTTCTAGTTTCCTTCCTTTCACTCTTTTCCTCTTTTGAAAATTTCTCAAAATAAGATATATGGACAACACCGACTTCTACATTTGGTGAGAAGAGATTAAAGGTTAGTACCTCCGTTCTTCCAGGCATTATTGGCTTGCCAAAATATAGCTCAGCGACTATGCATCCTGCACTCCAGAGATCAACAGCAGTCCCATAGTACATGGCTCCCAAGAGAAGCTCAGGTGGCCGGTACCAAAGAGTCACTACACGACTGGTCAATGGGTGATTTTGATGAGGAATATAAAAACATGCCAATCCAAAATCTGCAATCTTCAGAATGCCATTGTTGTCAATTAGAAGATTGGAACCCTTTATGTCACGGTGCAAAACACCACGAATATGACAGTGATCAAGTCCACGTAAGAGCTGCTGCATGTAACATTTGACCTGCCAACAAAGCATTGATATGTATTCTATTGCATGAGTGGTTATTTGACATTGCCAGTCTGGAGGGGAGAATCTAATAGATCAAATAAATCAAGACTCATTTTAGCACCTGAGCTTCAGTAAATTTCAGTCCAGGATGAGAAGCCAGCCCTGCTAAATCATGCTCCATGTACTCAAAGACAAGATACAAGCTACAAGACATCCTTGATGTCACCAATCCTTCTAGTTTTATCACATTTGGATGATCAAGCTGGCGTAGAATGTGAATTTCTCGGGCCATGAAGCGCACACTTTGTGGATCCAGATTATCAAATCTTACTTTCTTCAGTGCAACAATTTTCTTTTTATCAAGATCACGAGCCCGATAGACATTGCTGTAAGTTCCCTGGCCAATCTGCCAAGAGAGAAGTCAAGACAAAGAACCCAATTTTTAACACTAAAAAATTTGTGTGTGAGAAAACAATAACAACTAAAATTAACCAGAAGAGTAATGACAAGATGCAGGAAACTAACTCCAGCCCACCCCCACACCCCCCTTTTGCTCTGATTTTAAACGGTAATGATCTATTTAATGGACCAGTACGCACTAAGAATATAAGATTTCACCACTTGCCAACATAAAAGAGATGGAAACAAAAAAGAATGACATTCATACATGCAGAATGTGAAAGCCAGGTGATGTACAATTAAAATAGGGCAAGAAGCATACTTTATCAAGCTTTTCAAAGGAATCAGCACGTCGCGGCAACCATCCCTTAATAGCCTCTCCAGCCACTGCAGCAAGCCAGAGTGGCCAACCTGCAGCAACCTGCTCTCTCTCCGAAGCTTTTGAGATAATGCCTATTGCAGGATGTTGAGTAACACTCTGTTCCATCCTCTCCCTGTTACCGTCAAAGCTGTCAGCATGCAAACCCACTGATCCATTTGTTTGCTTGTCAATTAACATGACCCTTCTGTCATTTGTATGTCTGTATCTATCCTTCGTCCAATGAGCCTCTTCTCTCCTCGACAAAGCTTCCCTAGAAACCAGAAGGTCTGAGGATGTCTTTCTAGATGCTCGAGGGCTCTCCTTGCTATCTTCGATGGCAGAGGGCTTGCAACAAACACAGCCCATTATGAAACAAACCCACTCCCCACGATCCCACAGAAATCGGGATCAATAATTAACTTCAACTCAGCATTCTAAAAAAAATCAACTTCTTCCATGCCCCAAATTACTATAAACCTAGAGTGTCCAAATGCATACAAAGTGGCCACACGAACTGGCAAAAGCCACTTAATTCACAACACGCGAGCCCATCCTGAGGAAAGTAAAAACAGCAGCAGCGCTTTCGCACCACACTGATTTTGCCTTCATCAACTTTCCAGCACAAGACAATTCGAAGCAGATTATTAAGTCCCTTCAAAGGCTTCAATCACAGCACAACGCCCCAAATGTAACAATGAATGGGAAGCAACACCTAATTCAGCTCCTGAAATCAAAATATTCGTGAAGTTGGGAATGGAAAAGGTCCCTAATTTCTAGTTCGTGTCCAAATTGTTCAAAGCCTCACAAACTAAATAACTGCGATCTGAGCCAGCATGCAGAACTTTTTAAGTATGACGACTTCAACAAATAAACAGCTGCTTCACCTCTGAGAGGGCCCCGGAATCTCCACGACGCTGTATAGAAATGAGGGAATGAAAATACCTCGACAATGGTTCTTGTCGACACAACTGCAGACGCTGCTCAATGCATGAATCTACGGGAAGGTATGCAAGAGAAAGACAGCTTGCCGCCTATTTGGAACCCTAGAGGACATTGATCTAGGGTTTCGGGTTGCATACAGAGCATTGATCGAAGAGGGCGGGGAAAGACAGAGAGCGACAGACAGACAGACAGAGGGCCAGGCAGACCGACAGAGGAGAGAGAGACGAAGCAGAGTGTCCGAGTGAGCAATCGAACCTGAGAAGATGATGATAAAAACTGATCATTAATAATAAATTAAAAGAAATAATAATTACGGTGCAACGCGACACATGATCATTAGCATGATTCTTTTGGGGGCGATAATACATTATTATTATTATTTTATATTTTCATGACTGAAAAAAATAGGGATAGGAAAGCTATGAACGGTGGAGCTCAGCAGACTCGTGTTTGGAATCTAAAAAGCTTTTAAAAAAAGGAATTAAATTTATAATTTCAGGAAACGCATGATAACTTCCTGTTTCTACCCTTTAATTGTAATTTAAGATTGAATTTAGAATTTAAAATTTTTAAGAGTTAATATTTGAAAATTAATAGTAAATTTTAAACTGTGTAATATATCGTTCGATAAATTAATTTGTTATTACAATATCAGATAATATGAAATAAAAAAATATTTAAAAAAAACATGTCGAAATGACATGATGTAATGAGTTGTACAAGGTTGGAACTCCATGTTGTCATCATTCAATTTTGACTTGGAATGTCGAAAATCTATCAAACAAGTCAACCGCTATGCTCAAATTTGCATCATTTGTTGGGAGATTAAGTCACTTCACATCACCTTTATGGCAAATAACTTTGTTTACACTTTTTTTCATATGTACAACCAAAAAATTGAATATTTTTGACTTCACAATACCACTGTGAACCTATTAAGAAATAGATAATTAAAAAATTATATAAATTAAGTGAAGTTCTTTTATCATAATTCCTTTTAAATAAATTATTTTTTAAATTTTATAAATAAATAAATATATATATATGATTAAGATAAAGAGGTTAATGGATGGAGATTCAGATCCGCTCCCATCTACTTATATAGTAGAATTAAGTATCCACTCCCTGCCTATGGATGACCGACCGATCGTGGGGGAAGAGATAAGGGCAAAGCCGTCCCCATCTATTAAATTGCGAAGCAGCTGATCCACACGGTGATGCAGTGTGGAGCATCCGTGCCCTGTCGTGTCGGGCCGCCTCGCGCCAGTGTAACATCTCACCGGGCCCCACAACCCCAGACAAATGGGCCCACCTAGGGCCCACTTACTGTACTCTTGCTTAAGATACATGGGACACTTGGACCAATGCCCCTGTTGAGATTTTTAACTGTATCCAGCTGATTGTAGGAAAATTTCCACATTGTTTTTTGAATTTTTATTTGGCAATTAATTTTTATTGGTTGTGAACTGGACTTGTGGAACTGGCCCACTAGCTGCAAAAAGATTTGTGATTTATTTGATGTGCTTGTCGCTTGTATTTGCTCAGTTATTATATCTAGAAGATTTCACGTATTTTAAATATTATAATTATCTTATTTTATTGGTAAAAATATAAACATTGTTTATGTCTAACAAGCATGTTGGAAATGTGTTTTACATTATATTATTATCGATTAGATAATAATTATATGATATGTCAAAAGTATCTAATTATTATGAATTAAATAATTATATCACAGCGTAGCAATACAAAACTCGGGATGGTCACTTTCCATATTTGCCTGAACGTAGCATTAAACTAAGAAGATCTATGGTGTCAAGTTTCTTGCACACTATATACAGCAAACAGTACCAAATTTCTAGCCAGCTCGGGGGTTCAAGTTTATAAACACACAAAGATGTGGGGTAGATTTGAAGACTGACAAAAACCTCGCACCTTATCTGCAAAATCAGCTTTATTTAATTAAATTTCACACTAATACAACAAGTAGTTGAATAATCTACGCCCATTGTAAGTGTGGTACAGTGGTTCGGTACTTATCATCCTAATAGGAGAATTCGAGTTCGACTCTCACCTGCAGCAGGGAGTTCTTAACCCATTAAATGAATCAATCCGGGACAATCCGAATTAGTCAGCTGGATAAAATTTAACTGGATATCGGCGGTTTATAAAAAAAAAAAATCTGCTTCAGAGAGCGGCAGGGTGAGGAGGGGAAATTCTGATTCATTGCTGAAGTACATGGGACCGAATGCGCCATTGGTACTGCTGTTTGGTGGTCGTCGATTCAGTGAATCGAAGCAGAGCTTCATGATTCTCATTGGGTGGTAACCTGTGGGTTCAGAGCCGGAGGAGGGACGAGTCGGAGGTTCGGTAGGAAGATGAATGAATCGGCGGCAGTTTGGTCCTGAGGCATGAGTGGAGCGTCATTAGGGCTTCGCGTCGGGAGCTGTGGATCGTTGCAGCATCTTCATCTTCAGAATGGCGTCTCGTACAACCAGTCGGGGGTGGCGCGTAAGCCTTCGAAGATGGCAGTCTCTAGTTCGAGGGAGAAGGAGAGGTTCCTCTCGCTCCTTTGCCGCCATTTAGGTCGGCGGAAGTTCGCAATGCTGCTCCTTGTCGTCGTCGCTGTCCTCGTTTTCGTCTTCGGACCCTACACGGTCAACAAAGGTTCGGTTCTTACTTTGTGCATGTTCACTAGAATGTTAGTTTTCCGTTGTTGCTGTCAGTTGTCGACAATCAGAGTTCAATTGTTGCATTCTACTCAGGAGTTATGATTGGAAAATTCCAACGATCAGTTGTTGAATTCCATCTCTTCCACTGGTTATCAAGCAGCATCGAAATATCGATTTTTTTTAATTTGTTAGAGAATATTGAAGTGAAGAGGAGTAAGATCTGTCTTTAGTCTTTACCACGTTATCAACCTGTTCTTGCTTGTTGAGGCTTTCTACTATATTAGATGAGTTACAACATTTTTAGAATTGTTGGATCAGATTAAAAAAAAAAATTTGCCGCCGATCAATTATTAAAGTTTCAGGAATTCTTTCAGCGTCAAATGTCTCAGTTATGACTCTATTAATTTGCCATAAATGTTCCTGTCCCGGAAAAAGACTGAATTGTCCTTTGTTTTTGTCATTATTTGTTTAAAGTCCCAGATATTCATCTGCAAAACAATCCATAAATGTTGTTCGCATGCTTTCCATGTCCCAATTGGCGGGAAGGAATGCACAATATATTGCTCAACAAATTGAAAATGTGAGATTTCTCACTGGGAAGTCATTGCCGGAATTTCTGATGCCACCTTCTATAAGAGCCGAAGATACTGGAAGAGATGGAAGGTCTTCCAGGAAGAAGACTGTTTCCCAAAGTGTCCAACTTTGTACCTCACATGATCCACGCTCTCGTCCTCAACTTAATCGTCGTTCTCGTCCACGTCTGGTTTCTTCAGGTTCAACGTCTGCAGGCCATGGTTCTCCATGGGGTCAGCGTTGTGAATATTTTGCAATCCCTCCTCCCCCGCCTCCTGATAGAAGGCGGATTGGACCCCGACGTGAGTCTATACATCTTCCCATCTGGCAGTGATATGCAGGCCAAGTTTATCTTTTTTTTTTTTCCTTCAAATAGAATCTTAAATCCCATTCCATCCTCACCTTTATTATTATTATTATTATTTGGTTATTTTCTTTTAGCATGTCCAGTTGGCTACCTTCCTCTGCAAGATGATATATCTAGCATGCCTAGTTTCCGACAATATCTTCAGTGCTCCGAAACCTGACATGCATTCACAACGAAGATCCTGTAAAAATTGAACCGCATGGAGCTCAGATTTTGGAGGATATCCTTCTCTAAAAGAGCGGAGTGATTCCTTTGACATAAAAGAGTCGATGAAGGTGCACTGTGGGCAGGTTATTATTAACTATCGTGAAACTAATGAGTTTAAGTTCACTTCATTGGCGATGAAGGCCTTATATCACGATTTTGCAGCTGAATTCATTTTAACATCTGCAATCTCTACAGATTTGTTAGAGGAAGTAAACCTGCTTGCCAAACTGGATTTGATATTGATGAAGCTGACCTTGCGGAGATGGAAAAGTCCTATGACATTATAGTGGCATCAGGCATATTTGGTAAATAGATCCTTTTCAACCAATCATTCTGTCAGAGATTGTCCATCTTTCGATTGCCTCGTAATTTATTAATGCACTGCAGGAAATTATGATGTCATACAACAGCCTAAGAGCATAAGTGAAGCAGCGAGGAAAAACATTCCTTTCTTTATGTTTATCGATGAAGAGACAGAAGCATATATGAAAAATACTAGTGTTTTGGACAGCAATATGAGAGTTGGACTGTGGAAAATTATTGTTGTACATAATGCTCCTTTCTCTGATGCAAGACGAAATGGAAAGGTACTTCTGCTATCTTTAGTCAGCATGCCCTTTTCATCCCTCTCTTTGATAAATTTGGTCGGTGGAAGGTTGCTCTCACTTGTTATTGACATGGTGTTCCTCCAAATGACTTAATGATACACTTTAGTGCAGAATTGCAAGATGAGTACAGGATAACATACTCGTTCAGTTGTTGCTACTTTGCCATAGTAAATGAATTGAGTAACCTGATAGTATGTGTGGTACCTAAGATGAGTATGCTTTCTAAAAGGATGGTCTCAAATTTACCTGGCATGCCTATCTTGCTGGTACCAAAACTATTACTTCACAGGCTCTTCCCAAATGTCAGATATTCCATATGGATTGATGGAAAGCTCAAGTTGTTGTGGACCCGTATCAGGTTCTGGAGAGGTAGATATCATCTTTTTCTTAGTATGCCTGTTAGATCTTTCATGAACTACAGCGTCTGAAGCAGTTTTTTTCCATTAATTGTTCAGAGGTATATATATCTCTGCTATTTATGTGCCACTGTGGTTCCTGTTAATGAAATCTTCTTATTTTGCTACTAAAAAGAAGTATATTCTTCTTTTTCTGCTGTATACATGTTTGTTGAATATAGTGTGTCCAGATACTGATAGGTAAGTGAATGCACATAAATCCAAGATGCATATGTAGCATTAATAACTCTCTAAGATATGATCAGTGGTTACCTATTTTATTTTAAACATTGCAGAAGACAGTGCCATATATGATGTTCACAATGATTTTGTTTATGTTATTTTAGTGGTAAAAATATAGAGTATTGCCTATTAGTTGCTCTGCCTTTTCAGGTTCCTATGGCGGCAAAATGCAAGTTTTGCAATATCAAGACACTACAGGCGTTTTGATGTATTTGAAGAGGCCGAAGCTAATAAGGCGGCTGGGAAATACGACAATTCGTCCATTGATTTTCAGATGCATTTGTATAGAAAAGAGGGTCTGACTCCATATTCCGAGGCTAAGCTTCCAATAACTAGTGGTAAGTGTATGTTGCATCAGATAAGTGTAAATTATGGCATGTGCATATTTGTGCAGCTTGCTTATTTTTCTTCTTGAAGATCAAAGTTTATGTATGATTCTGACCTCTCCAGATGTTCCTGAGGGATGCGTTATCATGAGGGAACACATTCCCATCACAAATCTTGTTACCTGCCTATGGTTCAATGAAGTTGATCGATTCACTTCCAGGGATCAGCTGAGCTTTTCCGCTGTGAGAGACAAGATGGCTGCAAAAGTTAACTGGACAGTGAGCATGTTTTTGGACTGTGAGAGACGCAGTTTTGTGATACAGTATGCATTTCTAATGTTCACCTCTCTCTCTCTGTTCCATTGCTAAATTTGGCTTTGTCAGTTGGTACATCCAGTTCTTCTTGGAAGGTTCCTACAATTCCAGCGTTAATCTTAGTTTCCAATTTACATGGATCTTCTGATTAATTCAGAGATCATTTTGATGGATTGGAAAAATTAGAATAGAATCACGCTGAAGTTAAATAATTTGTGCTATAGACAACTTGGGCATGCTATCTTATTCTTTCGTTGAGATCGATCAGAATTCTGACTGGCTCTTACATGAAAAAGAATGGTATCTTCATGAATCTGTCTCTGATGGGCTGGACTTGCTGCATAGTTTGTGTTAATGTAAGAAAATTCATCATGACAGGCGTATCACAGAGATCTATTAGAGCAAATGCCTCCTACAGTCATTCCCACTATTCGTTCTCGAACAGCTCTACCAGTATCAACCACAACCAGAAGGCTGCCCTCAAAGAAGAGCATAAGCAAGCACGACAGAGGAGATAGGAAAGCGAATTCGAGGAGGCACCATAAGGTCATTTCAGGAGGAGGTAGAGACATAATCTCATTCTAAATTCTTTTTCCATCCCGAGTTGTAACTTATAGTTCCTCAATTTTCTCTCTCACTTGTTATAAGATTTGTACACGGGAGGATTCTTTCACAGGCTTTAGGTTGATTGTTTAGTTGGAGAAGCTCAACAATTTTGTTCCATGAAAATTGTGGATATCCACTCTTCTCTCTCTCTGTATATACAGTTTCGGCTCTGAATAATTTCTAATCAGCTTCTACTATTTCTCCATGTCCACAGACTACGCAAGTATTCTTGCATGCTATTTGATTTTGCATCAGTATCGAGTATTTTCCTGCTTAGAAAATTCTCAAGTTGAACAAATGCAGTACATGCAAGGCTTCTTTGTTTCATTTTTTGGTTATCCAATCAATCAACTGCTGGAATGTGGATCGCCAGCAACTGGATAATATTAGTGCGGAGCTTGGTGTAGATCCACTAATTATGTCTACAAGAAGTGTATACGTGCAGGTAGAATTTCTTTTATCAGATCGAACGCTTATCTAGTTTAAGCCCATGGGCACTATGGATAGCAGAGATCAGAGAAGGATTGGCCCTTCTGTTCTCCCGTTGCAATGAATGAATTTCCAGTTGTTTTAGCTTTGTTCTTGCTTCTCAAGTGCACAGTGTGACGCCGACTGCTATCAGCACGAATCCTCGATTTACATTTACTGTCAAGCCAGGTGGAGTTAGTATGTGTTTGCAGATGTAGACAAGTGTAAATAGTACATTATACAACTACGCACATAATTTTATTCTGAAGCACCAACCGCTAATTGTACACACCCTTCTGATTCATTGCTTGATTATTCCGAGGTTTAGGTCATTTCCCCTAGTGAAGGCAGCAGAAGCAGCGGTGGATGGATGGCACTAATAAGTTGTCATGTCTAGCCGTGTCAAACCATATTACACCGTAACTACGTAGGAGGAAACAGAGAACACAGAACGGAGGGAGACGCTGAACAGGTAACTTCAACACCACGATTCTGTTCAGTGGCCGCGGTGCAGCTTGTGCGAGGGCAGCTAGAGCCACACTTGCAATTGCCATCATTCTCCGTCCCTGGATGAGATGTGGAATTCGAATCCCATTCTTACCAAGGTAGAGATTTTGTGGATGTCCGTCATATCCTCTTTCAGCTTTGAGACTAGTTTTGCATCCTCTGCCGTTCGACATTTTCGTTGCTTCAGTATTTTACCATGGTAATGTTGAAGAGCGAGTCTTCAAGTGGAGCAATTTGTTGTCTCTTCTCAGTCTCAGCAACATCAGCTGAGTAGCAGCTGCTTCCCTTCTTCCTGCAACCACAGAACACCAGATGCTTCAGCATTCAGTACAGCGATGAAGTTCTTGCTGGGAAACCCGGTACTGATCGTGATATCTTTCTTCATAGACAGTCACGGTTCATGCAAGGAATAGACTCACACGCACTGGCTCTTGTCGGCAGAGTCGCAGTTGCCGCACTTGTCCGACACGGTAATCAGAGACGAGAGCTAAGCAGAGGATGAGTACAAGGAAGACTGTCGTCAACTCTCCCTGTGGGTAGCTATGTCCCAGAGCTCCTCGAGCTGGTCCTCTATCCATAACATTATCGGGGAGGGAACGGCATGGGCAAAATGGCCGTCGTTCTTGGTAATGGAGGCATGGGCTTGCATACTCGAACAAACACTGAGTAATACACGACAAGTTTGTTATGTAAGATACAGTCGTGCATGGCACGTACCATCTCATCTGGGTTTCAAAAGTCGACCTGAACTTCATCTCTCGTGCTTTTGTAGAGAGTCTTATGAGATTGAACGGAATCGACTTACGGTATCCCGAGGAAGGGAAGATGGGAAGACAGATTTTTGTTCTCTTTCTATCTGTTGGAGGACCCCTTTTTGACCTAAGAATGTGACAGGGAGACATATATTCCAAACAGTGTCATGCACGTAAGTCACAGGCATAAATTCTCCATAGGCCTTTGTCCGTCCAATTGTAGAAAGCACATCAAAAAAAAAAAATTTTTTTGGTTCTTTTGGCCGAATATACACCAAAAGAAGAAGAAATTGGTGCCGTGCGTTATTGACTTGCCAAATCTTGATTTACCCATCCCTGAACGGAGCCCGTCATCTGCTGGCCACTCGGCACTTGCTGTCTGTCTGAAGTGCGTCCAATGGTCGATGTCTACGCAATGATCGTAAATTCGCAGACCTGCCGCGGCCCATGCTCTGTGGATGGGCCGAAAGGGGAAATTTTGAGGCTTCAAAATGATCTGAAATGGGCCTCATGACAGGCCCAAACTTAACAGGGTGTCGATGTAATTTCACAGGTGATTTTATTTTCCTTGTTTTCGAACGGTCCACAGGAAGGAACTGTCGTGGAGGTTGCCGCAGAGGATTCCTCCTCTGCGTCCGAGTCCGCAAGAGCGTGAAACTGCTGCCACAGGCCACGGCATTATACTACAGTGGCTCTGTGGTAATTTTACGCCAACTCTCTCTCTCTCTCTCTCCTCCACCCCCCACCTTTTTCGGTCGATCAAACAGGCGCCACCAAGCCGAAAGAGCCGAAAGAGCCACGGCTCATCTCTCTCTCTCTCTCTCTCAAACGGAATGATTCTCGGAATCTGAAAAGAGAAGGAAACGAAACAGGCGAGTTCGAGTCAGCTGATTTCCCGCGAGCCCTCCGATCTTTCATCGTGACGTCATCACCGAGCCGACTCATGCCGGAGCCGCCGTCTCCGTTAGCCATACAGTCCCCGCTGGAGCAGACTTCTTCCGAGTCTCCTTCTCACTCACTCTCTCTATATAGCTATGGATCGGCCCCTCCCCCCGTTTCTTACCCTCTTTGTCTTCCATTTTTGTCTTACTGTCATTCTTTCGTCTCTCTGAAGCAGGAAACAAGCAATAAAGGTGGCCGGCTCCTCCTCTTCTATGGACGCGGAAGTCGTCGAAATTCCGCCTTCGCTCCCTCGGTCATCGAAACCGCTGAAGCAGAAAGAGGTCGGTCAGTCTTCGCTCTCTGGATCATGTAGTAGTATACTCAAAAAAAAAAAAGAGAGAAAAAAGAAACTCCCGCGATCACTATGCCGTACTGTTTGATCATCGATTCCCTGATCTTGATGTTATTCAGCTTTTGACTCGTGACTGATACTTGCAGTCGAATAGGTTCAGCAGGCTAATAGAATTTCGATTAGTTCCTCTCGTTTGCTTACGTTTTTGCGCCAGTTCTCCAATATTTTCCCTTATATTTTAATTCTCCAGTCTTTTGGAACTGAATTCGTTAATATCCGCCATGAACTCTTGTTTTCGCAAGTAGCTTGTGAGACGTGACACAGGAATTGTGCGTTGGATCACTTCTTAAGGGTTTTGATTAATACTGTGAGCGTATCCTGAGAGGTTTTAACCAGAGCGAAATTATGCAGCCATCCGTTGTCTAGGGAGTGGAACCTTTGATTTTTATCTTCTCTCTTTAGGAGTGGGTTGCATTGCATGGAAATGCCTGTAGGAGGATTGGAAGTCTCTTGGCATGAGTAACTTGCACGCTACTGATTATTGTCCGTTTAGTTGATGGTCTATCACTGTGTCAGTGTAGAATAATTTGGAGTGAACTTTAGAAGATGGAATCTGTGGGAGTAACTAAAAGTTGTAATATCTTGTCCTGTTTGTTTTGCTTCTCTCTTTGTTGTAATCCAGTTTAGACCTGTAAAATAAGATGATGCAAGCTGTGCCATTAGCTGCTTCAATCAATTGTTTGGCTATTCAGTTTCTACTGCATCACTGTGAAAAACACAGTGTAGTTTGTGAATGCACGATCTCTTGGCTTCAACCCCCTGCACACTACATCAGGGGATAGTGATAGTGATGAATCATGGATTAGAGTTGGTTGGAGGACATTCTCTCCTTTAGTTCCTGAAAATATTTTCTTACTGTGTAACGCCTGCTTATAAATTTCTTTCAATTTACTTTTCTTTGTGGGCTTTTCCCCTGCCAATTTCATTTAGGAAGGTGATTGCTTAGATTGGTGCCTATGGTGCCTATAGATATCTATGTAAATTATTGTGGGAGAAAATGAAAACCTGCTCTATTAGCTTTTCCAGTTCTATTGCCAGATGTCCCTCTCTTGACCATTGAATTTCACGTTCCAAAAACTCTTTGCAGGCTCTTGTTTATGAAGTAATTGATATCGAAAGTGATGAAGATTCTGCCATTATTGAAAAGGAATTGAACAAATTAAAGAAAGGGAAAGCTGTGATGGATGTTTCTGATGGTCACTTAAATGGGTACTCCAAGGTACAACAGTTATTACTTTAAATAATCTTTCTTTTAGCCTTGTGACTCTCTTTCTTTTTCTGCAGCCTGAATAAGGTGGAGCTTTAGAGATTTTCCAAAACTGATACTCATTTCTCATCCCTCTTGCACCCTTTTTCTAATCCTGCAGGAATCTTTACCTGACTATATATATATTCCCCCTGACGATTTGGTTGGAGAGGTAAATGAGACAGAATCAAGAGGCATAGAAGAGGGGTCACATACTTCCTTTGGTGATGGGCTGATTTGTGATTTAGCTGCAGATGATGATGATTATATGGATCATATATTTGAAGATGTATTTCATGTTGATGATGATTATGATCTGCTACAAGCTCATTTTGATAGCATGGATATACCTCCTGGTGTGGAGGCGCCTGTACCATGGTTGCCGGGTATGCTTAAAAGTGAAGTGAACTCAGATGCTGTAAATAGTGTGCAGAGTTCAGGTTTCCCATGTGCAGAAATTGAAGGTCTCTTCAAGGGAACAGAATCTTCTGGCGTGACTGAGCTTGTCCAATTTGGGATGAGCGGTACATTTACCAGCACTTCGGGTTCGCATGGACAAGCTTCCTCTGTGAGTCAACCACCTCAGGTGGATCAGTCAACGCCTTGGTTATCTATACTATCTATGCGTAGTAAAAAGAACAGAGCTGGTTCTCAACGCAAAAACAACAGTAAAAAGTTTTCCTTTGGATTAGAGTCATTGAAAAGTCGGCGACTTCTGGAGTCTTTCAGGAATAAGAAATCCCCAGTTTCTTCCGGTAATTATACTAATCTTAGCTCTCCAGGCGAGCTTGCTGGTTCTGAGAATTCTTCTGGAGCTGATCCTCCTAACTGGGGCCAAAGCATGCCCGATGGTGTAAATAAGCAGACTGTTTCTCATGGTTTGTCCTCTTCAAGTTCCCCGCAGACTGTCTCTGGCAGTTCACCCTACCCAAGCTTTCCACCACCAATTTTCTTGAAGGACAAGGCTTCCACTGATCCATCTAAGACATGGCTGAAGGACCCTTCCATGTATCCCATTAATCACTCCTATGCCTCTCCTGCAGCTTACTCTAGCTATATTCAGCCTTTTGCATCCTCTGTATACACTCTTCCTGAGGGAGATGTAGACAGTCAATTGCCTCAAAATTCATCTGGAGACCATGCCAATGATATCGATGATGTCTTTAGGAGGTTTGAGAATTTTAAACAATTTGATACTGTACAAGATCATTCAGACCATCACTACAGCACATATGGCTCCACAGTAAAGCGAGTGAGTTTGTTTGAGTTATATCCTGCTTTTACAATAAAATTCCTGCAATGTTCTCATATGATTTCATTGGTAGCCTTCTAAGAGCTGGTCCAAGAGAATCCAGGAGGAATGGAAGATCTTGGAGAAGGATTTGCCAGGTCTGTCGGGTGTCTAATTATTTTTTTGTTGGCTATTATTGCAATCTTGTGTCTTCTCATCCATAGGCCTTTGTCTGCTTTTGAATGAATGAAGCTTAAGAGCTGGGTTTGATGATTGTTGGAGTTTTTTCGCTCAGAATGAGGAGAATGTACTTATAAAATAGCACTCCAGTGAAATGTAAATTGTAGGCACATTCATAATCTGATGTATATAATTTTTCTGCTCTAGGAGCTTCAGGAGGCATTTACTGGTGTTTTATTTAGTGTTTCCCTTTTTAATTTGTACAGAGACCATATTTATAAGGGTTTATGAAACACGGATGGATCTCTTGAGGGCTGTAATTGTTGGAGCAGAAGGCACCCCATACCATGATGGTCTTTACTTCTTTGATGTGTTCTTTCCTTCAAACTATCCTAATTGTCCTCCAGTATGTGACTGAATCCTTTGATAAGTTAGTTTTATCTGTGTTCACTTCATTTTCTGGATCTAATATCTAGGATCTCATTGACAGCAAGTTTACTATCACGCTAGAGGCATTCGACTCAATCCAAATCTTTACAACTGTGGGAAAGTGTGCCTGAGCCTTCTCAACACTTGGTCTGGTCAGAAGAATGAGAAGTGGATGCCTGGTGTCTCAACTATGCTGCAAGTGTTGGTCTCCATACAGGGTCTTATCTTGAATGCGAAACCATACTTCAATGAGCCTGGGTGGGAAAGTTCCCAAGGCTCAGCAAATGGCGAGAAGATGTCTCTTAAATATAATGAAGATACATTTATCCTGTCACTGAGGACAATGACATACATGATCAAAAGTCCACCAAAGGTAATGCTTAAGTTTTACTTATCTTGATTGACTCTTCTTTCTATCTTATCCCCAAGCCAGCACCGGCTTTTCTTGGTATCACTTGTCTTATAGATGTCCATGTTGTACTGTTGCAAGCCTATTTTCCTACTTGGTCTATCTAATGCTGAATGTTGTTTGTGTAAATTGGTAAGGACCATATCTAGATCTGATCAGAATGGTTTAGCTCAACAGTGGGCTGGTTGCATGCCTTCAGAATCTTATATTTCTTCAGATATATCTGTGCTTATTGGCATTCATGCAGATACTCAGGCTGAAAGTCAAGTCATGATTTATCCTTTGCCATGTGACAGCATTTCGAGGAGTTTGTCATGGGGCACTTCTTCAGGAGAGCTCATGATATTTTGATGGCATGCAATGCATACATGGAAGGGGCTCAGGTAGGATCTCTCGTCAGAGGAGTGCAGGATGTTGATGTAGGGGAGAAGGGCTGCTCAAGCCAGTTCAAGCAGACTCTGGTGGCCTATGTTGGAATCCTTGGCAAGGCTTTCATGAAGATTGGGGTCAAGGATTGTGAGAAGTTCCTTACTTCACCGCCCGCAAAAGAGACTGAAAGGCAAGTAGGCGGGGTGACTACAGCTGATCCTCCTGTTTGAATCGAGACCCAATGTGGATATTGACAAATCCTGGCTTAGATCTGAAGATAGACTGATAGCGGTTCAGGTCGGGTCTTGCTCAATTTGTTTTACCTTTTGATACGTTAGGATGAGTTCTGGATGGTGTAAATGGGGTACAGTTATGGATTTAGAGGGATCTGCCTTTAATTAGCTTAATTATGCACAGAAAAGATTTTGTTGCTGATCCAAATGTGACTGATTAATTTCGCATATGCACCTAATTATAGAGAGTTTTGCCTTGATCAAATCTGCATTCTGATGATTCGGGATGGAACTTGTGCTTCTTTTTTCTTCCCTTCGCGATAGTGATGGGCAGGCTTTTCATGTTTAGTATTAGAGGGAAGAACAGCGAATTATCCTGACTATAATCCAAGTGGGTATCATTTGTTCTTCCAATTAACAAGAGCAGAGAATTGTCAGAGGCTATACAAAGAGACGGAAAGATTACGCACGGGCGATCTACATTGACTAGGTGTAACCTTTTTAAACTCATCATTTCCCTACTGACTAATGTGACCTTTCCCTCTCGGATTAAGAAGCTTCCACCTGCTTCTCTTGGTTCCTATTACGTAGGCTGAAGATGACAGCTTACTCTGGTCTTGCACGGTATTATCCTCTTAGTCAAGAATGCAAGTATAATGGCCGTCTTGTTTGGTTTAGTCCCAGGAGTCGATCAAACGGCAATGAGATGAGATATCTTCTAAGCCACCCACTAATTGTGGTGGAGGACCCCACACGTTAAATGTACCTCCCTGACTTCCGGGGGAGCTCAAAAAATGACCCACACATTATCCGCTAAGGCCACACAGTTCAAGCCCACGTTCCATTACGAACGACCAGGTGAACCCCATGCTCTTCAACTATGGCTGTAGTAGTACTGCTGTTGTAAAACATCTAGATCCGTGATGATCGATACCATCGCCATGTAAGAGCTCCTCCTCAAAGCCTCACCGTGGCTAGCGCACTGTGATTCCTCGTCTGCGGTCGATGGCCCCAAGTGATGCGCGACAACCTTGCCCTTGAAAAGTCTTTCGGTCAACTTCATGATGGAAAGAAACATGGGGCACAAGTGAAGTCATCCATCCATACGGCAAACCGACGAAGATGAAGACTTGGACTGAAGACTCAGCTGTCAAGGAAAGGACGAAGGTGAAGACTTTCGATGGGCTTAAACCAAGAAGACCGCTGCGTCCAAGTTGTTGGTCCCCATTTCTTGTCATTCGAGTGGTGATTGCGACTCCGGAAGAAAAACATCACAATTAATGCTCAAATTCAATGTTGAAGCACATGAGTGACTTCTTATTTGTTCGAATTACCTCAAATTCAATTATCACTTGAACTTGAATCTGGTTTCTGAAAGTATAAACCTGCAAGATAATTCAACATCCTCAGCTTTTCCGTAAGAAATGTGACGATTGCTGGAAAACTGTTTCCGGGTTTTCCGTAAGCAGCATTTTTTTCCCGTGGGTAAGTTTCCATTAACAGTCATATGCAGAAACAGTAGAAAGTTCCTCTTATTTAAGACCTGAAGCATCAGAAGCAAAACCAACTTGTCTGCCTCCAAGCTTTTCTCACTACAATGGCCATCCTCATGAGACTCTCGACCGTCCAGTGGATCCAAATCCACACTCTAGCGTACTTCACTCTTACTGTCAGCCTCTTTGCAGCCCAAATCTCTTATTCCGATCATTGTTCTTCTGTTGTCCCTGAAGCAGCCCCCGACATGAACTCCGACTTCGTGGACACCTTCCCCCTCTCCCTCTCGCAACCACACGATGGATACTACTCTGGAAATTTCAGTAACATCCTGAAAACTCAGTCTCCATCACCCCCCTTTTCCCAGCCCTATCCCAGGTCTGATTCCTCGAACTACTTATCCTTTGAGATCCGGGATGTTCAGAAAACCAACCAGGAAGGTATCATCAAGGTGGAGGCAGACTTGAGGATCCGTGTCTTCAGATACGATAGCTTTTTTGTCGCGGACAGTTCATATCGCAGGACTTACTTTTCTAGCTTCTTCCGTAGAAGCTCTGGCCATGAGAAGATAATCAGAAGTTCTTTTCAGTTCAGGCTCGAAGGTTTCTGGTCAGAGTCGTCCAAGAAGCTCTGTATGGTCGGTTCAGCTTTCTCAGGAGAGAGGGAAGGCGAAGGTGATCTAGGTCTCGAGGCCGTGCTTAAGATGGAAAACATCGCAACTTCTGTGAATATCACCAGTTTGTTCACCGGGACTTTGGAGAGCCTCAGCTCCAGTGACGATATAGATCATCACTCCGATGCTGTATCAATTCTGATGTTTCCTCGGAGAAATTACCAGTACAGTCTGGTTTCTAAGATGAAGGAAGCTAGAGGAACCGTTACCCCTGGTGGAAGAAATCTCCCAGTGGGCTTATCGCTCGAGAAAGGAAGATTCTGCTCGTCCTTTGACATGGCCACTTATAGCGTTAAGTTGGAGTACGCAGCAAACTGTGATGATCCTGCAAAGAACTGCACTCCTTTTGGAGGAGGCAATTACGGACATCAAGATTCTTTGCCCCAGATGATGTCCGGGAAGGTTCTTGAATGCTCGGAGGCCGACCAGAAATTGCGGCTTCTCTTGGATTTTTCGGACATGTATTTGGGATATTATGGATCCTTTCACCCCAACAGGACATTGGTCGGCGAGGGACTTTGGGATGAGAGCAGGAATCGGCTACAGATTGTAGCCTGCAAGATACACACCAATGGAGGGTCTTTCTCTTCTGCACGTGTTGAGGACTGCTCGATCGAATTGAGCTTCTTGTTCCCCGCAACGTGGTCGATTAAGGAACGCAATGCAATGATGGGGGAGATCAGGAGCAAGAAGAGCACCAAAGAGCTGGGTTACTTTAGTCCTGTGGCTATTGAAGGTGCTGGAAGATATCGTTCGAATGTCCCAGGGGTGAAGTACAAGTATACAGAAGCCGAGAGAGTGAGGAGGTTGTGCCCAGCAAAGAAGCTCGAAACCAACATTTCAGTAGTGACAAAATATCCCGACCGTTTCTCTCATGATATGAGTTTCAGTATGGCTGTGCAATTACCCGGAGGGGAACACCTTGGATGGGGCTACTCCTATCCTGTTTTTGTTGGTAATAGAGCATACGACCGCTTTGCCTATGAAATTCCAGTATCGAAGAAGAACTCGGATTCTGCAATCAAAACCAGTTTTGTCCCTGAGAGCCGATTCAACATTTCCTATCAGATGAGCTTGTCCGGGAACATGAAATTTAGTGGGAGAACCGGAATTGCCACTCCTCAGAATGGCTTGGATTTAAGTGAAGGAATGGAGATCTCTGCTGAAGGGGTTTATAACACGAAAACTGGGGGCCTCTGTATGGTGGGCTGCAGGAGTCTCGAGAAGTCAAAGCTCGATTCCATGGACTGTGAAATTCTCATCAATTTCCAGTTCCCTCCTCTGGATCCGAAGAAAGCCAAAGACCCCATTAAAGGAAGTATCGAGAGCACGAGGGAGAGATCGGACCCCCTTTACTTCGACAGGCTGAATATTTCTGCCACAACATTATATGCTGAGGAGAGCAGAAGGTCGATTTGGAGGCTCGACTTGGAGCTCTCCCTGGTCCTCATCTCCAACACGATTTCTTGCTTCTTCCTGGGCTTGCAGATCCTCTATGTGAGAAAAAGTCCTCAGGTACTGCCCATCGCTTCCCTCCTCATGCTCACGATCCTCGCGCTGGGATCTGCGGTCCCCCTCGTGCTGAACTTTGAGGAGTTGTTCCTGGAAAGCCGAAGCAGACAGAGCTTTTACTTCGAGAGCAGAAGCCAGTTTGAATCCAGCGAAGTCCTGGTTAGAGTAGCTACTCTGATAGCTTGCTTGTTCCAGTTCTGCCTTCTCCGGCTGAGTATCTCCTCGAGATGGGGCGAAGGAGGCCACGAGAAATCTTGGGCTGCAGAGAAGAAAGCTCTGCTCCTGTCGTTGCCATTATATGCGCTCGGGGCTTTTGCTGCTTTGCTCGTGAACTGGAAGGCTAACCCAGAGATTTCCATGTGGGGGACACTGAGGTGCTACGCGGGTCTCGTCCTCGATGGGTTTCTGCTCCCTCAAATTCTGCTGAACATCTTCAGGGACTCGAACGAGAAGGCTCTCTCGGTGCCGTTCTACGTCGGAATGACCCTGGTCAGGCTGATACCCCATGGATACGATCTCTGGAGGGTCCTTAGCTTCGTCCGGACCCAGTTCAGCAGTTCGTATATTTACGGGATCCCCGAGACGGATTTCTACTCCACTGCTTGGGATGTGATCATCCCTCTGGGAGGCATCACTTTTGCAGCCGTAATCTACCTTCAGCAGCGGTTCGGGGGATGCTGCATTGTTCCACGAAGGTTCCGGAAGAACTCAGTCAATTACGAGAAGCTGCCAGTAGTTAGTGATGCATAGCCTACGGGAAATAGCACTAAGCCTTTTCTAATCTGCCAGCACGTCTGTTATCTACCAGCTGATGTGGAATAACTGCAGCACTCGTATCTGCAGAATCTCGCAGTAGTCCTTTGTCCCTTTGGTCCAGTCTTTTGGATTCTATGCATTGCCAGCATATCTGTTATCAACCAGTAACCGGTCGATATATAATAATAGGATAGTACTAATCTGCAGAATCTCTTTGTAATATATTGTGCCCTTTCGATTCAGTTTCTATATGGTTAAATCCAAGTTGTGGAACGGGAAATGGTTCGTGGCTTCAAGCCTACTCTAATTTTTTGAAGAGCTTTTGAATCTGACAACCACAAAGTAAGCTTTTCTTACGGTTGACGGTAATGCGAAGTAATGCTAAGAGCTAATTTTCTCGGAGAAGTATGTGACAGAAGAATTGGGCACATGGGCTTTCCTCTAAATGGGCCGAATATCTGACGGCCCAAATTAGACGGAATTAAATAACAATTTAAATAAAAAAGAAAAACATTAATAAAAGGGAATTGCCACCGGTTCAGCGGTCCTGTCATCATATAAATACTCTTCTCCTCCTGCTACTATTTCGTTTGTTAGCTCTGCGCTTCAGTCGTCGATGGAGGGCTTAACAGCTACAGCTGACAACTGCCTCTACGAAACCCTAGGCCCACTGTCCTCTTCCTTCTCCGGAGACAGCGGCCGGTCCCCGCAGCATCCGCAGAGCCCCGAGCTCTACTCGGTGTACCGGAACGAGATATCGCTCTCCTCGCCGAACCTCGCTTCTGCCGCCGCCGCCGCCGCTCCGGATTTCTTCTCCCTGGATGTGGATGCCGAGTCGGAGGTTTTGGAGCAGTACGCGGCTCCATCGCCTGCTCGGGAACCTGGACCGGAGACCCCGGCAGGGGCCGCTGAGTTGCCGAGGTTGGAGGGCGTGTGGTTTAGGGGAAATAGCAGATTCAAGAGTCCCATGCTTCAGTTGCATAAAGGTGTTTCTTTTATATCATGCCGATGTATATCTCAATTTCATGCGAATTCAACTCTTTGTTGCAATTACATTGAGCTTTTTCTTGCCAAGTTTTTTTTGCCAGCGCAGGTACATTGAGCTAGTGTTACATTAATTAGCTCGGTGTTTTCTCTGTTGAATCATGTCACGTGCTCCTTTGAATTGCACAGACAGGAAGAATGCGGATGGGTAAAAGTAAAACTATCATAGATTTTGAAACGGTGTAACTGCAATGGATACTCGTGCCTTTTTGACAATATTTTGAAACATTTTGTTGGGTAGTTGCCGTCTGGTTTTCATTGTGGGGTTGGGTGAAAGTTTATGTTTCCAGATTCTCTTTTTTGATTAGTTTCTATGATATATCTGGAGCCTTTATGGGTTAGTTGGTGGATGTCTTGTTGATCTTGACTTGAAGTATTCACTGGTGTTGGCTTCACAGAGATATTGGACTTCTGCAACTTCTTGTCGCCTACTCCTGAAGAGCATGCTCTTCGAAATTCGGCTGTAGAATCTGTTTTTGGAGTTATTAAATATATATGGCCCAACTGCACCGTATGTTATTTCCCATCACTGCTCTGACTTTTCTTCTTATCACTTCTGAAAATAGCCTCCCAAAATCTTTTTGCTGATTTTCCATCTCTAGGTAGAAGTTTTTGGATCCTACCGGACAGGATTATTTCTTCCATCTAGTGATATTGATGTAAGTTTATGGGGATTTATGCTAGTTAAGCATTCACTGTCAGGCGCTTTGTCGTCTTTAATTCTTAAAATTGTGTATGTCCTGTCAGCTGACTGTATTCTATTACAGGTTGTAATTGTTGGTTCAGGTATCCAATCCCCACAACTAGGATTATATGCCCTTTCAAGGGCACTATCACAAAAAGGAATTGCAAAGAAGATACAGGTGAGCAACTCTGAGATGGAGATTGCTATCTGTTTGAATGTTTCTTTGTTCATATTTAGAGCTTGTACTGTTTTCTTCTTCTGAGGCATTTCAAAATTTTTAGGTTATTGCGAAAGCTCGTGTACCTATCATCAAATTTATAGAAAAGAAGAGCGGAGTTGCATTTGATATAAGGTATGACAATCTTTCGAAAAATACAATTTTCCTTGAATACATACATTGTTTTCTTTTTTTTGCTCAGTTGAACATATTGTGTTGTATGTAGAGTTCACGTGATTTCCAGTAAAATGCCTGACACACTTCTTTTACTTGATTGACTTCCTTTCATGTTCTTGTTTCAACTTGATCATGTTGATGGCCTTCAAATGTACATTAGTTTGCGTGCTCTTGGTGCCTTTTGATGGAAGTTCCTATTGCATTTCAATACATAAATAAAGCACCTGCTTCAAGTTCTTTTACTGGTAGAAAAAAATTAACCCGAGATTGTGCCTGGGAAACTTAAGCTGATGATGAAGGAATTGGCATAACTTTGTTAAGTATATGAAAGCAAGGTTGTGTTGATTGTTCTTGATGTTAACCCTAAATTGTGGTTATGATTCTTTATTGTTCTATTCCTGAGCTATTCAGGGCTTCTAAAGCTGTGATTATGACATGACTAAAGTAGTGCTGATTTTGAGCTAACATCTGGTCCAGTTGTTACATTAGCATGGAATAATATCATCTCCTTATTAACTTGAATATTTATCCGCTATATAGCTGTTAAAGATTTTCGTTTGGTGCTTCAACTGTTCTGTTACTGTATTTGATTCTTTACAAAACTATAGCTGCATCATGTTCTTACATTGTTTATTAGCATAATGTATTGCTCTAATTGAGTGGCATTTGTCCCCTTCCTTTTCTTTCTCATAACAGCTTTGATGTGCAAAATGGACCAGTAGCTGCTGAATACATCAAGGTTCCCCTGTTCCTATGTTATTTGAATTTTCATATGAATCATGACGAACTCTGGTATTCTTGGTGGTCATTGTTCCATTTTGTTCAATTGGTACTCTTTCCCTCATACTGGCAGGGTGTCATTTCTAAGTGTCCTCCAATACGACCACTGTGCTTGATCTTGAAAGTATTTTTGCAGCAAAGAGAATTGAATGAGGTGCCTTCAACTGTTCTCTTCCAATAATTTAAAAAATATAGAAACGGAAAATCTTCCTGTTTCAGTTTCTGATTTTGTTTGTCATTTTTCACTTCTAGGTTTATTCTGGTGGAATAGGTTCTTATGCACTCCTTACCATGATAATGGTATTGTTGCGGGTACGTAAAATTGCATTAACTTTGTTGCAATAGAGAATTTTAGTTTTTCTCCACATTGTCTGCATGCAATTTGTAACTTGCCCCTTTATGACTTGTATATTTGGATACTCCAACTAGCTAATACATTTCCCAGGGTCTTAAGAAAAATTTTCATGAGAAGCATGTATATTTTTCTTCAGGTTAGGTATGGAATTGACAAAGCTGTGATAGTGATACATGTTTCAGTGGAAATACATCTTTTCCTCTCTGTTATCTGTTCTGGCCATGTCATATAATTGCGCAGTTTGAATGCGTAAGGCTCACAATAATTCTGGTTCAGTAATTACCTTAGGCAATAACAAGCAGTAACTTTTTTTTCCCAATGAGCAACGGAACTCTTTGAGCAAACTCAATTGGACAGTACTATCTTTTCGGGGATCAATATGATCAGATGAACACTGTCAACTCAAAGGAAATGTATTCCAATTGATCTTCTTTTCATTGAGTTGTCTCCTTTCAGTAAAATCTATTTGATCTGTTCATACTAGTTGAATTGAATAAGTACCATTCAGGGGATATTCTGTCTTCAGTTTGATGTATTTCAGCCGTTTCATACCTATGGCTTCTTATTTCTTGTTGTGCACACGTGTTTCAGATAGTTCGTGAAAGGCAGGCTTCTCCAGAACATAATTTGGGAGTCCTGTTGGTATGTGATTCCCCAGAATTTAATTGTTCTTCTCATTCTAGATACTAGTTAACATTTGATGAGAATATTTTATGTGGTTAAATATATTACTCAGTTCATTCAACATGATGCCACCTGTTTTAATGTTTTAGTTTTTCGTTTTTAAATTTGGTCCTGAAAATTCATCTGCCTCTCTTCTCTTTGTTGGCAAAATAGATACACTTCTTTGATCTTTATGGGCTCAAGTTGAACACATCAGATGTCGGTATATCCTGCAGAGAGGGTGGCACATTTTTCTTGAAGAGTAGTAGAGGGTAATGAGATAATATGGACCAATATTTTTGTTTCCAATTGCTTTAGCTTCTTATTTCCTCATAAAAAATGATGCCTTGATTTTCATGTCCTAATCTCGATTTCTTCTATTAGGTTTTCGTCAAACACCAAGGGGAGGCCATTAATCTCCATTGAGGACCCACAGGTTGCTCCATAGAGGTTATATGTGCTTCAATGTAATTACATTATGATCTGTTTGGGAAGTGCTTTAATGTAATTACACTGCAAAAAATAATTGGTACAGCACCTCCTACTTCATTTTGTCCATGTCCTGTTAACTAATGAGATTTCACCCCTTAGAATTGACTGTTTTACTCTTCTGACTTTTCATGAGTTTCAACCACCTTGAAGAGAATCTGTCCCTGAGCACGATGTATATCTGCTTGTTCTGATAGCTTATAAACTAGAGAAAATTTTTAGGTTTTTATTTTTTATTATTTCACTTCTCTGATCTATTCTCCCCTCTTCTGTAATGAATCAGGCTCCTGAAAATGATATTGGGAAGAACTCCTTTAATTATTCCCAGGTAGATCACCTGCTGCTCTGATTTGTCTTCACTTTGTATCCTAAATTTTATGGTCAGAAACCGTTGTAAAGTAGTGCAATGGTAGGGTATCCCTTATAACTTGAATGAGAAGGGAGATATAGGGATATTAGTGGAAGAGCTTTAGGGTTGATGATATGTCATAATTTGATTGTCAATATTTATACAGATGACTTTATGGTTTCAGATAAGGTCAGCTTTTCAGATGGCCTTCAACACACTGACAAATGCTAAAATCATTACGAGCCTTGGACCGCACAAGAGCATCCTTGGAACTATAATTAGACCCGATCCAGTATTGCTGAAGAGGAAAGGAGGCCGCAGTGGGGAGGTCACTTTTGAAAGCTTGCTTCCCGGTGCTGGAGAACCCTTGGCGCCTAGCTACGGGGATGGACAGGACATCTTTTGCAACTGGCAGTGGGACGATGAAGAGGAACCACTTCCTCGAGGAGGCAGCATAGCCGAGCCAACCTCCTCGGGTAAGAGGAAGAGGAAATCCTCTACCTCAAAGAAGTCTGATAAGAGGGCCAGAATGGATGCAAACGGTGAAGTTCTGAAACACCGTGGGAATGGCGTGAAGGAGAAGACCTCAGCGAAGAAGAAACAGAAGAATCAAGCCAATGGTAGTATCAGACATCGCCGGGCTGGTTCCTCATCAAAGAGTTACTAGGCATTTTTGGTTTCCTGCAATTTTTGTCAGGGCTGATCGTAATGTTATTACTGTAGCAGTGTGCTCAGCTGCTCATTTTCTGTAATCGGCTAACGTTGTGCGAGTGCAATTCTTCAGTCGCTCTAATTTCGGCGCATGCGGAGGTTTGACTTTTACGTTGTGCAAGAGCAATTCCACCGGCGTTTATATTTCGGTCTTAAAAAAATGAAAGTTAAGGGGTAAAATCAGAAAAATTAAAGCATAGGGAAAAAATGGTCATTGTAACTAAAATTAAGGACTTTGTCAGCTAAAACTGCGGATGCGATAAATTTAAAGAAAAATTGAGAACAGGTCAAATTCGATCTTTAAATCGATATAAAAATCTTGGCTGCCGCTCGCTGTGGCAGCTCAGTCCATAGTCGACACACACACTCGTAGTTGTCAACCAGAGGGAGCTACGAGTTCCTACCGTGTAAATTGTGAAACGGAGTCCCATGTCTCTGTGTAAGACAACTTCTTCGTCTTCGTCGAGTTCCACCGCTAAGGCGTGGATCGTGCACGGCCTCCTCGCCGGTGCGGCGATTGCGGTGGCAGTTGGTGCCCGCGCCTATCACCTCAGCAGATCCGGGAGGTTCAGGAGCCGTGTCGTCGGCATCATACCCGCCCGTTTCGCTTCTTCCCGCTTTCAAGGCAAGCCTCTGGTTCAAATCCTCGGCAAGCCCATGATTCAGGTCGCCACTTTTGCTTCCGCTCTCCGTTTCTTTTCCATCGTTCACCTCTTCTTTAATCGAGTTGGTTATGCTTGCAAAGCCCAAATTTTCCACTTTCAGATCGAGGCATTGTCCCGTGCACCTATGACTCTTCAAAGTCACTCGGTCTTTCTTGACGGGTCCCCCTTATATCCGTTATTGAACAGACCTCTTTGCTAGATCTGATTGGCTTTTGAGTGGATGGTCGCTAATTATTTCGTCCTACAATGAGGACATTTCAGTTTCTCGTTCATCTCTCTTCCCCATGGTTCGGTTGCTTGGACAACTTGTTTATACTGATCTGAGTTTTTCTCTTACAGAGAACATGGGAGAGGGCTAAGCTAGCCTCATCCTTGGATTACCTTGGTAAGTTCTTCAACTCAACATCATACTGTCCTACTTGAGATGCCTTTAGTCTTTTAGTTTGATCTGAATTACAGTACTACTAAAGTGAAGAAACTCTTGAACTGTGGGATTGGGCCTGCGTCATGCCTCTTCCCATCAGTGACAGACTTGCGAAGAATAGACATGAAATTCCATTTTGTTCTAATCATGCTAGATTGGTATTGGTTCATATCCCAAACGTTCTCTTTTGCTTCCTGTTGCTCATAATTGGCTTCTGTTAGTTATTGTGATTGATTTGATGTTCAGTTTTGTAACATGGTGCATTTTCTTGCGGCTATGCTCTTGGGGAGATTGAGCAATTTTTTATTCCCAGTTTTCTGAGAATATGTTTTACTATATCCTTTCGGTTGTGACAACTAGGAAATTTAGAGCATGGAGTGAAATGCCCAATTGATCATTGCTCTATACTTTGAAGGCGTCAATTACTTTTACCTAAAGGAATTAGGTTTCATCATCGTAAGAAGTTAAAATAGCGCATAGGCTTATGTGCTAGGTGTGCTTATTCATTGGTCTCACACCAGAAAGTCTGGATTGATAATGATATATGTATGTGATGTATCCATCTTCCTTCACTTTCTGATTTTGCTGCAGTTGTGGCAACGGATGATGAAAAGATTGCAGAATGTTGTCGGGGATTTGGCGCAAATGTGATTATGACTTCAGAATCTTGCCAGAATGGTGAGTGTTCTTTTGTTTCTCTAGAATATGTAAGTGATTTTTTACTGCTACCTTCTTGACCTGTTATATTCTTATAGGGACTGAACGCTGCAATGAAGCCCTTGAAAAGCTGGACAAGAAGTATGATATAGTTGTCAATATTCAAGGTGATGAGCCCCTTATTGAGCCTGAAATAATTGATGGGATTGTTAAGGCTCTGCAGGTGAATTTTCCTCACCATTGAGCTGTGGGCTCAGTTCATTGTTCTATGAAAATTTCAGATTCTTTGCTCGAAAATGTCCCCTTCTTAGTTCTCTCGATATGTCAATTCTTGTGACATATGCTTAATTTTCTGTTTTGCTTGTATGTGAAAAATGTCTTTTGCATTCCATATTTCTTGATAAGAGCTTTTGACACCATACTTCTCTGCAGGAAGCGCCTGATGCTGTATTTAGCACTGCAGTTACATCTTTAAAACCGGAAGATGCATTTGATCCAAATCGAGTTAAATGTGTGGTCAATAATCATGGCTATGCTATCTATTTTTCGAGGGGATTGATTCCATTTAACAAGTGGGTTTCGAGCTTCTTTTGCTGCCAATATACTTATTGCTACTTCCGTTTACTGTCTTTAGTTCTTTTTATTTTCTGATGGGGAATTATGTCATATGGATTCAGGTCTGGAAAGGTGAATCCCCAGTTTCCCTATTTGCTTCATCTTGGAATTCAGGTATTGGGTTTACATTGTCAAATTGGTGCAGATGGTTCCTTATATCTGAAAACAATTTTGGTTTCATTTTATGTGTTGATATATATATATATATATATTTGTTTCTGCTGCCACCAGAGCCTTGATGCAAAATTTTTGAAGATATACCCACAACTCCAGCCTACACCACTGCAGCTTGAAGAGGATCTTGAACAGCTTAAAGTTCTCGAGAATGGTTACAAGATGAAGGTATTGATTGGTTTTTTTCCCCACCTCACTCCACTCTTCCTCTTTTTCTATAACAGGAACTCCTTACAAGGTGCAATCAAGCTCAGCAAGTGCTTCAGAACAAGTTCATCATATAGTTGTGCTGTAATGCGGATCATGATAGAACCATTGGATGCTGTCTATTTTCTTGCAGGTGATTAAGGTGGACCACGAGGCTCATGGTGTTGACACTCCTGAGGATGTTGAGAAGATCGAGTCCTTTATGCGTGAGAGAAACCTGTCTTAATAAGTCTATAAATCCTTTGCTTGCATTTACTCGTTGCACTCTAGAGGTCCAGAGCGGAATCTTGTCTGATAATTACTTATGAGGAGTTAATTTTGATAACTGGCACATAGTTGTTGTATTTGAGACTGCTCTGGAGTGCTGATCTGTGTTTATGTGGGATTTGTGAGAATTGTCTCCTATTGTTCTATATTGGGTGGAGAGAACATCCCCTTCTTTCTTCCCCCGCCCGCTAAGTTCCCTGTACTTAGAACAGATAGAAAGAAAAGAAGAAACTTATAAGATTCGAACATGAAACTCTTTTACCAAGTTAAGACTGGTATGACTGTATTAGTTTCCCTTTTGGTTTAGCAATAATCAGTTGATTTAATGTTACTTGAATCAAACCCCCCATAAAGAGTGTGGGGTTATCGGTTAAACAGTGGAAATTAACATTGACTGTTAAATTTATTATTATTATTTTTCTTTCTGACTAAGATAGATAGAAAATGGATTTTTCTTCCCCAGAAGGCTTGTTTTCTTGGGTGTCGGCCGATCTGTTAATTCAACTTGAGTTTATATATATATATATGTATATATATAATTGTAGATCTCCACAAGAATAAATGCAAATGGTTCTTCTCCTGAATCTAATTACATGCGCCCACCAGCAAAAATAATGCGGTTCCCAAACTTTTTGGACCATAATTGATATTCCACTATGAGCTTCTGCACTAATTTAGGGAGCAATCATATGATATTCACGAATCTTCCTTTATTTAGGTATTGAAGAAATTGTAATTTATAACATTTGCATGGTTTTCGTGCAAAAAAATTTCTTAACCTGATGACCCTCGGTAACCGCATAAGCAAGGAAATTCAAACCGTTGGCTTTTTTTTAAAATAATTAAGTAGTGTCGGTTAATTAGTGGGAAGGCCAATAGATTGCAGTTTATTCAATAAAATATAAAAAAGCAGTGTGTGTGTATATATATATATATATATATTATGTGTGCAGCTTAGTGGCAATCTAAGCGGACACGGCAGGCGTGGACTCCTGTTTTGAAAATTACACTTTTAACAAGAAAATATAAATTCTAAAAATATTTCTGCCATTGTTTTTTTTTTAAATTTGTATTCAGTTTTACGATTGTTTTTATTACTTAGTTTCTAGCGTGGATAACTGACAGTGATTCGGTTCCGTGCCTCTGGTGCTCCGGTCTTGGTTGCACTCGGGGTTGTTCCGTCGCCGGGTAAGCCTTCGAAGACCTATAAAAATGTCGAATTCGGGCATGGCGGGAAGAGAGGAGGAGAGGATGGCCCCACACCATCACCACCCGCGCGGCCAAGTTCTGTTGTTTCTCCTGTTCAAGAAAATCATGAAGGGTCCTGTGCGGGGCAGTCACTGGGAGGTACCCATCGAGTGATGGGAGCACCCAACTGGGAGGCATCATAAGGCACAATGGTAATTGCAGGGTATGTTGTCTTCCTCGTGATCTTTATAGCCTTCTGGATCGCAATGGTTGTTAAATCCAGCTTCGGTTTTAACCAGGGAAACCCCTCACGGTAAAGTGCTCATTGTATAGTCAAGTTTCGATCTTTCTTAGTTTTGAAAGGAAAGATTTGATGTTGCCCATGGGAACAGTTGTTTTTTTTAAGCTTTCCAACTTCTGTAATGGTAGACTTTCACTTTATTTATAGCCGATTATGTAATGCCTGTCCTCACCCGAACATGGCGTGCGAAATCTTGGAGCTAGAATTGATCATGTTCTCATGTTCAATTGGGATTCTTATCTGTCAATATGAACTGGAGACTTATTAAGGATTCATCACGGTCACAAAACAGGATTTCTATGGTGCTGTTAAACTGCGAGGCCTCACTTGTGTACGTGCTGAATTCATTGTTATATGCTCCAACTGGTGATGCTTAGTTCTGTAGAACTAGACTAGAACACATTTATCCTAATTGCTGAAATTTGTAAAATGCTGAATCTGGTGTTTGCACTTTGCACAATCAACACTTGCAAATTAGTGCTGTGAAGCAGCTAAAATATATGTTCATGTATGGATCTTGTGAAGGCACTACCGAAGCTTTAATCTATATTCTCCATCATTCATGTAAACCATGAACTTTAGGCTGGCTTATTGATTGGACTACTAAGGAAATATTTGCAGAGAGACAAGCATGCAATCCTGACCTCAGGGAGCTTGAACTCAGATATTGGTTAAACCCTAAGTGTATCTGAGTGGCTCAAAGGACAACCAATTTAGTCTTTACAATGCTCGAAGGATTTGCTAATCGGACTGCCCAACGCCATCTGATTGATGGTCTCAATGGGGTCTGTGATTATCCTGAAGGAGAAATTCACCTCTCAATGGATGATTGGATTGATCGGAATTTTGACTATTTTGAGTTCCTCGAACCGGAGATGCGAAACGCCTCTCTTCAACTTCAGGGCCCTTGTTATCCTGTCATATTTCCAAGTGTAAATTGTCAGTGAGATACATTCTTTCTTCTTCTCCCTCCTCCTCCTCCTTTTGCCTTCCATTGGTCATTACAAGATTGATCTAACCTCATATTTGCCCACGGCTCACTGGAACTGCCAATTTATTGCTCGTGCATTAGATATGTCTTTGTGGCAGTGGCAAGAGATGGGTGAAGTGAAAATCAATGAGGCATCATTATAGACAAATCTATTCACTGGTCAATTAATGCCCAATCATCCGTCTTAAAGGTTCATAGCTGTTATTCACAAATACTCACATAATTGTTGCTTGCACTGATTATTCCTTGATAAAGGGATTTTCTCCTGGAGAGGTACAGGGCTGATATTGGAAAGTCATGGCCAGCACTGATCGTTTGTGGGGGACTGCTTCCCCTCTTCTTGTCAGTTATTTGGCTGCTTCTGATTCGGCATTTTGTAGCTGCAGTGCCCTGAAATACTGTTGGTGTGTTCAGTATTCTTTTCATTTCACTCACAATGTTTTATTATCTGAATGGTGAGAATGTAAAATGTTGCCAGGAGATATTGACTGATATAGTAATGAGCTGTGGACTGATGACCCTCCATTTTGCTAGTCAACACGTTGGAATATCTAAAATTTGGGATTTTCCAATTCACGTAATGATCTGACCTATCCAATGAACTACTAATGGTTCTTCCATTTGCCCAATTTCTCCTTATAGTATCAACATAAATGCATATTATTGTTTATGTTGTAAAACAAGTATTCATACTCGAATCTGATTATTCAGCTTTCTATCATTTATGTCAGGATTTTAGAGATCACAAATCACTGATGCTTTCATCTTTCTTTCAGCCAGATGGATTTTACATGATTCAATCTCCCCAGTTACTGCTGAGCATAATCCATACTATCATGTATCAGGAAGGGTGGGTTTCTATTATTCTCTGGCCCCTACCCTTTCCCATTTTTTCTGCTCTTCTAGTGCTGATTTTTTTTCGATCCTTCACGAGCTGCACCATTTACATGTTTTTGCTATTCTCATGACATTTATCTCGGTCGTTTCTGTCCTTGTATCAGTTGCCGTTGTACATTACATCCCGATGGCAACATCTGTCCTCCTGGCAAGTATATGCAACTGAATAAAAGAAGTATTGGATACATTTATCAGATTTGGTTTCTTTAATATACTCTTTTCCCCCCTTATGGTGCTTGATGTCGGTGCAGGTTGCTGCAAAGATTGTCAAAGAAGTTCAAGCACTAATAATCTTTCCAGTCATGCCTTACATCATCCTTGCAATTTTCTACATGTTCTGGTTATCAGCTACTCTGAACCTGTTTAGTTCAGGTCAGTTTCTTCAGAACAACTGCAGCTCCAACTGCTGTGCTTATGATCTACCCCTTAAAAGGTCAAATCAAAAGTTGCTGTATTCTTGGATCAGATACTCCTGATCTATTCAGCTTTTCCCCCGTGCAGACTGAATTTCCCTTTCTTCCAGTTTTTGCCTCAATGAAACAGCTTGTTAGATATAGCCTTTTGGATCTATGGCTCTCGGCTCTCTTGTTGTCCTGTTTGTGGAATCAATCCACTTCATACTCGAGTTAGTTCGTCACAAATTAAAAGTCTGAAGCTACAAACCTGATGGATATTATAGAAAGCTGGTGTTTCATTCTTTTCGGGTTTTCTGGGGCTGCATTGAGTTGACCATCGAGTCAGTAAATCACAAAGCCGATATTATGATAATCTTCTTGAACTCTTGTCTTGCCCAAAACTAGGTGTAGTATAGTTGTGAAGACTCTTATCTTGATAGGAAACTAGAACTGGGGCAGTGAGTGCCAGATTGCTCTTACGAACATTTTGTTTCCTGAAAGGACAGAAAACTGGAGCTCTTCCATGAAGCCAAAACACATCAAGGATAGATTCTCAGTCATGTATACTCAGATCTCCTCTGAATTTTGCAGATTGTTATAACTGGGAAAAGCTTCTGCAGGGCATCAGCCATGGCAACAGGGCTGATGTTCGATAACATCCTCTGAATGTATGATTTCCTTTATGGTCCAAAGACCCATCCTAGTTGTTTAATCAGTTGATTTATGAAATTGCTTCTGGTCGTCAAAGGAAAAAAATTAGTAATAGTATTTAAGTTCATATAGATAGAATCTCACATTCTCAAATGAGGAGTCTCTACGGTTCCACTGCCTTTCAGTAAACTCAAATGTAAGAGCTGAATACACAACTGGCTGTCCGTTTCCCTCGCAAACATTTTCATGTGATGGTTCTATCGTGGCCCGTGAAGAGGACAACATTTCTTCCCTTTTCTGTCTTTCTGTTACTCAATAGTTCCTATGCATCGATCTCATTTTCTGTTTGTTTCCCATTGCTGAGATGAGCGTCCGTGGTGTTATAATCGCTGGATGCTTGCACTTGCCGGGGCGTCTCTCGAAGTTTGTTCGCTTCGCCGTGTATGGCTAAGAACTTGGCCTGGAGCCTCCGGTATTTCCCTCCCACTCCAGGCGTGCCTGTGAAACCCACGTACTGCGTAATGGGCCCCCGAAGGCTTGGACCCCAACGATTGATGATGGATTAACCGACGGATCCATCTGCAACTATTCATCCAGAAGCATTATCCGATATTACTTTCTCGAATTTCAAACATGCGATGCCCATGATGATGTACACATACATATTTCTGAGGGCAGGAAAGCCCATAGGAAGTCAGGGCATAGTTGGTAACGAGCAGCAGACCCGGCAAGCAGAAAACTCAACATATCCATGTGGGTCCAAGGACGATGAGCCTCACGGTTGGACCCATTGAAGCTAGAGGTGAACACAACTGTGATGTGGCGGCAATGGATAGCAACAATCATAACACATCCAACAGCCCCCCCAACCCCCGGCTCGCGGTCTTCTGCCCCACTGTCATTCCGTGGATGGCTGTAATGTTGGGTGCTTGACTTATACACCAACAAAGATTGAAAAAAGAAAGAAGAAAAAGTATACTGAGAGAGAGGAAACGTGAACCTGCCCACATGCTCGATTTTCATCCATAAGAATTTTACTGAGTAAAAACACTGTGATCCTCATCTGATCCTCATCTTGCATAGTTAATTACGGTATTCTTTATACCATGAAGAGGAGAAACGTGATTGTGGGCCTCCCTCCCTTCTGTATAGGTATATACCACTGCAGGAGCCTTTTTTATATTTGTGTTTTTCCTCTAATTATTAATTATTGTGATATTAAAAAATTGAGAAAACCAAACCAGGGAAACTTGGGTTAAAGGTGGGCCGCTGCAGCTCTCTTTCTCCTCCCACAGAAAACGCAGGCCGAGAAGAGTACAAAAAAGGGGGGAAAGCAAAACTGGGGAAGCGTCGCCAGCTGACTCTGCTCCCCGTCACTGTCATCATCATCTCCTCCCCCCTCGCCCCGCCTCCTCCGTTTCGGATAAGGGAAATAGAGAAAAATGTCCCCTTTCTCCTCGTTAGCCGCCCGTCATCGCCACCCACCCAACTACACACGCACGCACATACATACATATATGTAATCCTCTTCCCCACATCATCAGTGTATATACTACACAATTACCGATTGAATGAACATAGTGCTAGAAGTTCAGTCGATATTCGTGCCGACATATATTAAATGTGCACGCGACTAGCCAACTATACTTGCTTAGAACTTGGACTGACGAGCGGGATTAACGCTCGGGTTATGCTACGTATGACGTAATTTACGATCTCATTAATAATAGTAGCTTGAAGCCTAGAATGGCACAAGAAATTCAGGTCAGATGGGACAATTTAGATAATTAAATATATGAAAGGGGAATAATAGGATTTTTTAAAAATAATTCTCTTCTTATTTTAGGTGAGGAGAATAAGAAAATAAGAAAATATAAAAAATTACAGTATACAAATTATTTTAGGCTTAAAAATTATATATTGGATTTTTATTTGAGAGAGAGAGAGAGAGAGAGAGAGAGAGAGAGAGAGAGAGAGAGAGAGAGAGGGGTGAACGATGAAGATAAGAACGCGTCGAAGTACGAGAGAATCCTTATCTTAATCACCCCCCAAGCCCATGACCCCCTGACACGGGAATTTTTCCTTTTTGTTTTCTTTTTTTTTTTTTTACGTATAAATAATCAGATAAAACCAATTTTCACCGATTACGTCAAAAAGTCACGTATCTATATGACAAACATGTCATGTTGCTCAAATTGTACAGCAGATCAATTATTACTCGTACGATTTTATATATTAATTAATTAAATCATAGATTTTAAAAGTATTTTTCTCGTAATAATAGACTTTTATATTTTTTATATTATTAATTTAATATATTATATGATACTGATGAGATAATATCCTCGCAGGCGTATTTGTATGTACACTTACGGGTTCGGAGTGACATTTTATGGGTGTAATATGACAAGTATTTTTATTATTTAAAAAAAAAAGAAAAAAAAAAAGAGAGGAAAATATGATTGTCGCCTCAGTGGAGATGTTCGGAAAGCGTCCCTATATAACACCCGACAGGCCCCTCCCTCAATGTCTGTGCTCCCTTCAGTTTCGTAGGATCGACTTACCATTATTAGCAACTACTCTGGCAGAGCTCAGTCGGAATACAGAAGAGAAGCGAGGGTTGAAATCATGCTGGCCATATTCCACAAGGCGTTTGCGCATCCGCCGGAGGAGCTGAACAGCCCGGCCTCCCAGAGCGGCCCGAGGCGGCCGAAGCTGCCCGATGAGACCCTCAAGGAGTTCCTGTCCCAGCACCCCCACAACACCTTCTCCATGAGCTTCGGCGATGCCGCCGTGCTCGCTTATGTTCGACCCGAGAGCCACTTCTCCCATCACCAGAGGTACTGTTCAATTGATGAATGATAAAGCTCACGTCGGTCGAAATTGGAGCATGTGTGCATCCCTCATCGCGGAGTTGATTGATGTGCATGTGTTCCGCCGGTCGGTCTACACACATCCTGCGATTTGTGTTGTGACCTGAGACTGCAAGTTTTGACCTTTCTCGCATTTGCAGTCAGAGTAAAGTAAAGTTTAATTCATAATCGAGCTCTATAACTAGCTCTCCTAGTCTGGCAACAGTTTGATGTTTTCTGCGGATGTATTGGCCATCTTGCTCGACCATCGGGCAGCTCGACTGGATTAGTAATCCGAATTCTTAGCTCCCAGTTTATCTAAGAGTGGAATTTTTATTTTCTCGATGACAAAGATCTTCTGAGTTTATCCCAAGTAGTTCTGAGCGTTTGCAATGATTTTGGTTGGAATTGCAGGCTGTTCTGTGGGTTCGATGATATATACTGCCTGTTCATGGGAGGCTTGAACAACCTCTTCTCCCTCAATCGACAGTACGGGCTGTGCAAGGGCAGCAACGAGGCCATGTTCGTGATCGAGGCCTACCGCACCCTCCGGGACAGGGGCCCTTACCCAGCTGATCAGGTGGTCAAGGATATGGAAGGCAGCTTCGCCTTTGTTGTCTACGACAGCAAAGCCGGGAGTGTCTTCGCTGCTCTGGTACGTTTCCAACTTAGCTCTCTCTTTTTCCGGGTTTAGTACTTCTCCTGTAGCCGATAGAGTTATTCCGATCTACCCCTTTTGCTTCACTTCAAACCGACTCCGGTTGCAGGGCTCTGATGGTGGAGTGAAGCTGTACTGGGGAATCGCGGCGGATGGTTCGGTCGTTATATGTGATGACAAAGAGGTGATTAAGGCGGGCTGTGCGAAATCTTACGCACCCTTCCCAACAGGTATAGTAGTACTTGGGGTTTGTCTTCCAGAAGGTTTTTCAGTTCGATTGAAGGAGATCCAAAACATCCTGACATGTTGACTGATGTCTGGATGGTCTGTAATGTATGGACAGGGTGTATGTTCCACAGTGAGGCAGGGCTGATGAGCTTCGAGCACCCGATGAACAAGATGAAGGCGATGCCCCGGGTGGACAGCGAGGGTGCGATGTGCGGGGCCAACTTTAAGGTCGATGTCTACACTCGAGTCAACAGCATCCCCCGCAGAGGGAGCGAAGCGAACTGGATGGACTGGGACGAGCATTAGGAGTGTGGAGCATTGGAGTCGAAGCTCTCCCATGTTAACTCTATCCCTTACAAGCTTGTGAATTTGTCTGTGGTCCTTGTGATCTTGTTGTACTGAGACTTTCATCTGGCAATCGGGTTTCTCCTTCATATAGAGATGTGGCATACTTCTCTGCATTCTCAGTTATTCTGAGTACTATGTATGGACTTGTTGATCTGGTTTAGCGTAGCTTTATGACCCCCTTGGATTCATAGAAGCTGCGGATCTCACAACTTCGTCCGCTATCTTAGCAAATTTCAAGCCATCTAGGATGTGCAGGAATCCAAAATCCCTATTGGGGCCAAAATGGTCGATAACCCTAGCTACTGTTCCAAGCCGTTGGAACTTCGATCCCGAATGATTCAGTCAATTAGTGAAAGTAGAGAGAAAAACGAATTTATATAGACCTCAATAGACCAAAAGCAGTGGGCCTCCCGAGATGGTAGACCGAATTATTGTCAACTTGTTTGTCTTGGAAGCAGCATTATGGAATTGCTTGCACAGGAAAAGAGCCATCGGCTGTTCTGTAATCAAAATCTGCTCTACAAGCTGACGGTAAGCAAGCAACCACCATGTTCTTTCCTCCCCTTTTCTGTCTTTCTTCATTCTTTTTTCTCCAGTTATCAAGTAGCTCTAATGGACCTAGAAGACAGCATAAAAGTGGGTTTAGATCGAAGAGAACCAAATCAAAAATTTCTTAATCCCACATAAAAATGATGCTGTTGCACTCAAATCTTTCCCCCGTTTCTTTCCTTTTCCTTTAAGCCAGACGGGAAGTTCACCGATCAATAGCCGACTCGATTCTGAGGATTAGATTTCCTCTAATATTTTTTTAATTGCCTACACTCTATTGGAGAAATTAAGATTGATGGGACCAGTCTGGGATATTTTGGGGACAGTGGTCGTGCCGCCATTCCTCTGTGCGAAAAAGGTCAAGAAATGGTGGTGCAACTTGTGGTTCAGAAGTCTGCAGCTTACTCCATTCCTTTCTTCTGATTTGGCATTTCGGTGAGGTAGCCTGGTGGAACGATCACCAAGAAATATCCACTATGACCAATTGATTCTGGAGCCTGGACCACAGCTATGATGTGTGTGTCATGGCATGGACTGTACAGGATCCACCATCGACATGACGAGCTCGAGTTGAGGATAGGAAGGAAGAAAAAGTTCGGTCGTTTCGATTATATTATGCTTAATATACATTCATCCGCATGTTCTCGCTAAAGTAGAAGTCACAAACTTCTTTGATTAATGGGGAGGGGAAGGTAGAAATGGTATGTAATACAGAACACTAACCAGTAGTATATTGCTGAGGTTCTTGAGAGAGTCTAGATTCCGGCTGATTTTCCTGATCTCATTTGCACACACACACACACACACACAGAGACAGGGCGAACGGATGCAGAGGATTAAAAGAATTTTCAATTTTTTGAATTGAATATAATCTTGCCAAGCTCAAAACTCTACAATTCATCGTTACAACAAGAACTTTCTCCTTTTCTTCTTGTGACAATCTACTTTCTCACTCTTGATGCCAGGCTGGGACGGTCTCAATCTGCACCCCATAGCTAACAGATCACGACCATGATGACGAAAAGACGGGAAAAAAAATCAATAGAACTTGAGCATATTACATATCCCTCCCCCCAAAGTATCCCCACTATACAACATTTCACCAATCCAGGAGAAAATACACCGCTCCCATGTATACTTATCACGGTTGTTTTCCCTTATTTCAAGACCTGCCCTTCGGACTAAATTTGAACAGGCAGTCCAAAATTCTGAAAAGTCTTGATCTTGCCCCGAAGCCCAGCAGTTACAACCACCAAGCCCCAAGCTGACATGTTCTCACTCACCCCATTGGAGAAATCTACACTAACATGAGGGCTTCGGCTCCTTGCAGCTGAAAGAAGCTTCTCCTCAGGCCAAGTAGCAGAAATTCGGTCAAAGAAGTAACTATCTGATGCACTAGATAACATTCCATGGAGCGGGCTATTGCTACATCCTGAGGCGGATATCGAGCCATCATCTATGCTATGGTTCTCCTCAACAGGCGTTGGTGGGTGATTGACTGTAGATGCCTCATCAAGATTATTAGAGTCAAGGAGCAGTCCATTTTGTTCCAAGGCATAAGAATCGGGGAATCCCCAGGAATCAGCCATCCCAGGCCAAGGAATAGCCGCAGATACATCCTGACAGTGGAAGTGTTCATATGACTGCGTGACAGTAACCCCTTTGCTCCTGCTTGGTCGGGAATCAGCTTCATGCTTCCACACATAAACATAGGAATCCTCACTCGCTGAAACAACATACTTTCCATTGGCTGTGAGGAAGGCTGAGATTTGGCTGTTTGTGTTGCGAAACCCTGTAGAGACATGGTGAACTGAATATTAAACAATCGGAGTTTGGCCACAGATTTATATCTTAAGGGATGGCAATAAGTATAAAACATTTCTACCTTTGAGCTTGTGAACCAAATCAACACCGTCAACAACCCGAACTCGTGAATCAGCAGAGGTTATCAGAACTTCAGCTGAGCTTCTCGGGGCAAACTATACAATAACCATACATCAGGCCAAAGGGGATGACTGACTAATGCAATTGAATATCATCTGAATATATTATCAGCTTTAAAGGTATCCAGATAATTTATTCATTGGATTTTTCAAAGAGAGATTGGCACAAAGCTAGTTTATCACCTGGAAGCCAGTGATTTTCTTGCAATGGGCTTTCTTCTTCTTATTCTGCAAATCAATTTGACACTTCTGTTGCAACTTGTTTTCTGTAAGCATCATATAAAAATTGATGAATAAGAATCTTAAGAAAACCATGTGGAGACGGGAAGAGAGTAGAAATCACACAAGTCAGATTTATCAGCATATACCAGATGTATTGTATAAATGGCAACTCCCCTTGTATGAACCAACTAGTGCGCCCTATAGAGCAGCGAAAACAAACTTCTTTGTGATTCTGAGGGTTATCCAAAGAGCAATCTTACCATCATGAAAACAGACTGTACAATTTTCCTGAGACTGACCTGGCCATCAGGAGTATAGCAGGCTGCAGTGACCATCTCACGAAGATCATTCCAATCAACAACTTGTCGATCAGGGATGCTCCAAATGCGAACTTTGGCATCCAGGGACCCGCTTATGAAATATCTATCATCAACAGGATTAAACTGGATGCAAGTTACTGCAGAAAAGCGTATTCAGTTAAGATAATAGAATCACCAAAAAAACATATAAATACTTAGAAGAGTGGGTAAGATATGGACAGATAAAAGTCGTGCTTGAGATCCCAAAGTGCTCAGTAAGGTAAAACATCTTGCACACGTCATCATTAAGGACTCCATTTTTGCTTGAAACACAAAAATTATACAGCTCACACATTGCAGAATTGGTCCCATATACACACCCTTTCACATGAAACCAAGCATTCTCAAGCTAGAATTGCACAAATCTCCAGAACCCCCAGGCTTTGCTCTATTTAAAATTCTTTTAGTTCAGTTTTCCCTTTTTGACCTCTTGTCTTGTTCTTACTTGCCACTCAAGAAAGATGATGTGTTCTATCAGAGTAGTTGCAACTATGTATATAATTTAGACAAAAAGCTAGTGAAAAGTGCTCACCATAGTCACTATGGGAAAATACTTTCAAACAGGTCTTGCTAGACAGGTGCCAGAGGCGCACAGTCTTATCCATTGAAGAAGAGAGCAAGTGCTGGAGGCAAAGAGAAATCCTCATGAGAATCAAATTTAAGAGACCATTCCAGCATGACATAAATAGATAGGCGTTTTATTTCACTGAGCAACCACCTCAAGTCTGTGATGCACAAAATAGAAAAACTGCATCTTTGGCAACAAGAATCATAAAACCTCTAACAAGAAAAAAAGAAACAAATAAAATCTACAGAGGATTTCTAGCCCAACAATGACTTGAAATTTAAAAGGAAATTGTTGATAAAGAGCATGAATTTTAAAGCCCTTATTTGAGTTGTCAATTGATAAATTTGCAGAGACCAAGGCCCAATCAAAATTCACTTTAGTAATTAGAGTCCAATCATGATCAGTCTACTACCATTGAATGTCTGTTAGCTTTGCAGTAATAACTAAATCTACAATGACCTAGTAGTTGGAGAAGGGGCTGCAAGAAATTTGCCCCAACTAATCATAGAGTCATAAAGTTCTACTCGATTAGAGGTCATCACAAGAATTAATCGCAAATCTTCAGAAGGGTAGTTTGGAATCTACCTAAGAGGGAGTATAAAATGGGGATGAGAACAATTCAGCAACTCAGTTTTGCTGAAACAAAAAGGTAGTGACTGAGGTGCTGCTCAAAGAAAGAGAATCTGTTCAATTTTTTATATATGGCTACTGATTTCTGACCAAATTGTGCCAAGAAACTATCTGCCACTAGTATCAGTTCCTTCTTCTCCTCTTTTCATTTTTTCTTCTTCTTTTGGATACAGACTATGCAAAATTGCACAGTTTTTCTTCATCACAGGCTACTCCAGATAAATGAACAAATGCAACAATTCTCAGAAGGTCACTGTGAGAATCATGAACCTTGACTTCTTCACCCTGTCAGTTGCCACCTAGATTTCTGCTTTGATTCCAAATGAACCAAATAGGTCTTTGCTTCGCTCAACTAAACTAGTCATCGGAGAGCAGTAGAAGAATTAGCAAAAATGCATGACTAAGGTAGTAAACCATTGCCATTCTGCCAAACATAATCAAGCCAAGCCAAGGCATTCAATTGCTCACACTCAAGACTACATCTAGGCAGGAAAATTAGAACAGAACCGGATACAAGAAAAAATTTACAAACCTGCGATTTGGACCATGAGAGGTCGAGTACAACATCTTGATGTCCCTGGAATGAACAGAAAGGCTTCTCTGAAAGGGCAAAAACTGTCTCTGGTACCACAGCATGGTCAAAGTTCATGGATTTCCTGCTTATAGATGACCTTCCCCTTCTCTTCCTCTCCGGAAGGTTTTCCAGGGTAGGCGCAAGTGTACTCAGTTCGGGCGACCCATTAGCCCAGAACATTAACAGGTTTCCATCTTCTGGTCTTTCCGATAATAATTCTCCCTTTCTCTCAGATTCCACAACCTGCCAAATGTGAATGACACAATCCTCCCCTGCGCTAGCAAGATATCTTCCATCCAAACTGAACTTGATGCTCCAAATGGACCCACTATGGGCCTGTATCTCCTGGCTCTTGTAAAGGGCTGTGAGCTCCTTGCACGATTTCCCATACTGCCTCACCTTCACCCTCTCAGGCCCATGAAATGATGAGTCTTGACTATCATCTGTTGCTGAGCTCGACCTCTGCCCACCCTTTTCTGAAGACGTGTCCTTCTCATCGCTGCTTCGCCTCTCCTTATGACCAGAGCCGCCCGCTGTCAAGCTCGCCCTGCTCCTGAAGCTCTTAAACCAACTGCCCTTTTTCTTCATCTTTGAACCGATGCTGACTCCACCATTTGTCCCTAAATCTATGCTATCCCTGTAACCATCCTCCACGTTTTGCCTCCTCATCAACTCCTGCACAATCGGCGACTGCCCAACAGTAATGTCAAACTCCTCGAGAGTCAACTGCCGGTCGGTCCCAAGTTCCTTAACCTTAAGCTGGTTCCAAGAGCTACCGCCCTCTCTAATCTCATCCACAACAAACCTTTTCCCATTGTCAAGATCCTTAATTGTACACAAAGCACTCTCATTCACCTCGTCACCTTTCTTCTCATGCCTCGCATTGCCATCGAGAGCCTTCACATTGCCCGACCTGTGCACGGAATCACCATTTGAATCCGCAGTATAGACCGAAGGCTCAGCCTTAATCTCATCTACCCTCCGAGAGTTTCTTGCAATGGGGGGCTTATTAGGACTGGGAATCAAAGGACCATTACAAGCAAATTGAACACCATTGTTCTTGTTACTATGGCTATTATTACTACTATTTCTGTCGTGAATATTTACAAAAGAAGCGGTACTGTCATCAACTGAAACAAAGGAAGAAGAGCAAACAGAAGCAGCATTATCACCCGGAGCCAAATTCCGATCCACCGAACTCTCTGACTTTGACCGGAGAATCATGGAGACATTGCCACAGTTCTCCTGAGCCCTCAATCGATCAGATGAGACTGACCGAGCGAAATCCCCGCCGAGCCCCATCTCACGCAGGAGGCTGGACCGCCGCTCGGACACAGATGAGGGCTGCGAAAGCCAAACATCATAGCCAATCGCGGGGAGCCTCAAGGGGCCAGTACTGGGACTCAGGCTGGCGTCACGCTCGGGGTCATCAGTGTCGGAGTTGGAGCAGGAGGCGGAGGAGACGATGCGATCGAGGGACTCGTAAAAGCGCTCTTCCTCCTCGTCGTCGGTGGCGGCAGCGGCAGCAGCAGCAGCAGCAGCCTCACTCGGGGCGGTGCTGGTCATGGTATCCGCCACGTGTCGGGCATTTTCATTTCACAAAGAAATGAAAATGCCCAGAGAAGCCCCACGGGGATGGGATCGACCGCCCTGCAGACCCGATTTCCGATGGTGGGTTCTCGGATCGGAAGAAAACCAAGGAATGGGTCTAGGGAAAGATTGAGATTTTGGGGCAGACTCAGATCCGATGACGATTGAAGGGGACGGAGCCACTCTCGTGGGGGAAAACTGTGGTGGTGGGGAGGGGGTAAGAAATTCGGGATTTGGTCTGGTGATTGATGCCTGCGTGGGGGTTAGACGGGAGAGTTCTCTAGTTTCTACTTTCTACTTTGGATTTGGGCTGAAACGGAATCGATGTGTGAGAGGGCAGACGGGGAGTCGTGACTCCGTGATGGAAAAATGATTTTGTCGTTCGTCTGTTAGCCTTTTTCGACGCCGTCCGGTTTCGTTTGGGAGGTGAATTGTGACGAAGGAAAGGAAGGAGTTGAAAACCAACCCAACGCCCTGACCACCCCCTCCCCCGAAAAAATAATAAATAAACTCTCTTGAAAAAAATATTTTCTTATATATATTCGTGTTTATTTCTTTTAAAAAAAATAAACACGGGAATTTTGACATTTTGGGGGCTCAAGGTGAAGTCGATGAGTGAGAGAATAATCTCTGAATCTTTTCTTAGTGACCCCATTTCGAGAATATAATATATAGTAACTTGAAAAATATAGAAAATAATGCCAAAAAAAAGGTTTGCTGCACCAGCAGCCATTTTCATCGTTTTTGCTGAACTTATTATGGTCGCTCTACCTGGAGCGCCCCGTACTCGGTCAGGGTTACAGGCGTGACGGATGCATAGGGCGGCCGGAATTTTTTCCCGTAAATCGTCGGATCACATGACCTTTCGGCCATATTTTTCACACTCAAGAAACCAGACCAAAAGAATCAGTTTTGGGATCATGAAAAATGGCCAACTTCGGGTGCAGCTGAGGCACTGATTTTTAATAAAAATATCATGCCGACATGTTGTTATTTATAATCAATTACGGTAATGGTCAGATATTTGAAAATAAAATTTTCTAAATCCATGCTAAAAGATTTATCATCAAGTGCAGGAGTGGGGAGTGAAACCGTGAAAATTAAATACCAAGTGTATAATTGTAATTAACAAAATGAAAATTTAAATACAATTATGACATCTTAAATCTTACCCGTTAGATCAAATTTTTTTGGGTGATTTTTCTCCATTTAAAAGATTATCCAAATTTTATGTGAAGCGTTAAAAACCCAACCTTTTCGGGGTTTTCCAGTTCTTCGCTTTTTGGTTTTCTCCTTTCATCCGTACACAGCTATGTCACAATTTTTTTAATCCAAATTAACCCGCTAGGATCTCAATTAATCGCATGGCGCCGATATTTCTCAATTTCCTTTTTGTGGTGTACGAGCCTCCGGAAATTCATTCAGCTCTAATTAATTTATATTTAATGATATTTAATTTATTTAAAGGGTAAAATTATCATAATATAAAATTATATTCATTCGTAATATTCGAACTAATACTTTACTTAATGGAAGAGACGTCGAACTAATTCGTACCGATTACGTTTGGTAGGATGAAATCGAAAACAAAAAAAGAGATTGAATCAAATTCGTAGAATAAAATGTACTCAGCCATGGAGGGAATCAGCAATCTTTAAATTTTTCCTATGAAAATTAGGATTGAGATTGTATGAAATGATGAAATGAGCATTAATTCACTCGTGTAAGGAATTCTTATTCTACCAATACAAGAAGAGAAAAATCGATCTAATAGAATGCGGATATGAGATCCCTAAAATGCAATTAAAGTTAAAAATATAAAATAGAAAGCTATAATTCTTATTCAATTTCATTCCATTTCTTTCTATTCTGTCCCATTCAAACATAAGACTAAGATTTTTTTTCCTTTGGATTTATTTAATTTTGTCGAAGATGGGTTTTCCCACCCACGCCCCCCTTTTACGGTAGGGGTGAAGGGAATCGGCCGGTTTGTTCGATTGGTTCAATTCAGAACCGGCCACTCACCCGATTCGGTTTTTATAAAAAAATCCAATTACACTTTCAATGATGACAACTCCGATTGAACCAGCCAATTCCTGGATTGACCGGTGAACTTAATTGAACCGGTGAGAAAATCGGCTAACTTAAATTTAAAAAATAAAAACATTATAATGTAGATATTTTATTTTACGAAATTTATATTTATATTTTATATTAAATTTTTGTTTACTATAATGATTATATTAATAATTTTTGTTATAAATTATATTTATGATATTATGTAAATTTATTAGTAATATTATTTATTAAATATACGATTCAACCTATTGAACCTCCAGTCTGATCTATGAACCTATGGCTACACTAATTCTTGGTTCGATCTAATTTTAAAAATTATGGATAATCGAATGGGACAGCCGAGTAAATCTTATAAAAGGAATTTGAATTGCTTAGTGTTGCCTTTCCAAGCCCAATCTTGTCACCATCATCACACCCTTTTAACGAAAGTTTTAACTTCAAATTTCTTCCAAACATGCCACAAATGTTTCTAGGATTGCTAATACAATTTTCAAACATATAATATTATATATATATATATTATATGTGCACACACTCACACACACACACTCTTCCCAGTTCATATCTATGTTTAATTTTATAACCAAAGGTAAGAGCCCTTATGATTAACTGATTCTACAGCTCTTCCTCCCAAGACAAAGCAATACGTGCGATTGCACTGAGCTCCACGCCACTCGTCAATCTCTCGCACGCGTGGTTTAACTTGGAAAGTTACCTTTCTCATGATATGGATGATCCGTGTGATGACGGCGAAGATATGAGCAATGCAAGAATGTACAGTCCCGTGATCGCAATGCAATTCTCCATGAGAATTTCAAGTACCACACAGAGGACTTCGATTCTACATCAGGGTGAGAATACCGAAATGATTTCAGTACAACACCGCACCAGTAAATAGCTTCGAGGATGACGGTCCTCTTTGGATGCACACATTTGAAATCTTTAAATGTAAACTTTGGGGACGGGAAGAGGCAAAGAAAGTGGAAGAGGGGAGGTGGGTGGCGGTGGCGGTGGCGGTGGCCCGGTGGGTGGGCCACCTCATACGAGACGACGAGGAAGGACATGGGAAAGAAATTAAAACACAGAAGATCATCTGAATTGAAATTAGTGGAGGCTGACAAGACGGACGACTAGGGTTCTGTTTTTCCTTTTTTTTTTCAATCTATTTTCTTTTATTCTTTGAAGTTCCATGGACTAAAATATGACAGAAGTTAAAAAAGGAAATAAAACATGATTTAAGTTAAAAGAAAATAAACTATAGATAAATTTCTCCTAACAATAATCATATTTTAAAATTTAAATCAATAATAATCTTACCTATTAGAATCTCAATTTGTGAGTCCAGGATTTTCATTACTCGTTGATGTTTAATTAATGATGCAAGGGAAGATTAAATTAAAGTAATGGCAGGCACACGAGGTCTAAAGTGTGCCAGGTGAGCTCCATGGCAAACCGGTGCCCTATATATAATCATTTCTTTAACACCCGCATCCATCCATATACATTATATATAGTACATATGAACTTGACAATTTTCTCTCTTGGGTGATAGCATTTTGATCGTCATCATATCAAACGCTGGTAATTCCAATATTTATGCAGATTGGTAGAAGAGTCAATCGCATTGTTTCAATTTTATCCATTTTTTTCTCGTTAAACCATATATTTTTCTCCTAAATAAGGTGAGATTTCAAATTTTGACTTGTCTAAATATAAATTAATCTACTCAAATTTAGATCGGTGAAACTAAACAGGCTTCGGAGGTGCAATATTCTGCGCACATCGAAGCTGAAATGAGACATTCATGCAGAGAAGACAAAATCGAGGGTTTGGATGCATGCATGCATGCGTGGGTTTTGTGCTGGTTGACATTCCTTGGCGATCTATACACATACATTATTGATCTGCAAAAACGTCTTTGCACATCTCTATATTTCTTTTATTTTTTTGGTATAAACTGTCGGTATCCAATTGTATTTTGTCCAACTGACTAATTTGGATTGCCCCGGATCGGCCTTTTTAAGAGGTTAAGAGCTCCCCACCATAGGCAGGACTTGAACTCGAGTCCTTCCATTGGGATGATAAGTGCCGAATCACTCTACCATGTCCATGATAAGTTATATCTATATTTCTTATTTAGTCCGTATATATACATGTATATATGTGTATATATATATATATATGTGTGTATCCATACTAAGTCAACTAACAATATCGAGTCTTCCCCCACTATCATTTTACATTAATGTAATGGAGGAGAAGAAGGCATAGCTTTCCTTACGCGTTAACGATAATAATAATTTCTAAATCGATTTCTTTTCTATAAAATTTTTTTGAATATAATTTTTTATTTATAAAATTTAAATTCTATGGAAAGGGATCATGTGAATTAGATCAATCAAGTGATGTTGATTTTTTTAATTTTTAATTTTTCTTTATAAATGGTTCACAGCTTCAATTATTAGTATTAAACGTCTAAGCCCACGAGACCTCATATTATTTATAATAATGCTAATTAATTAAAACCTAGTGAAATCTAGACAGACCACGTGGCTTTATTCTCCACACAGCCTGTTATTGACATATCATGCCCCGCATTTCCCCCATTAATAATTAATTAATCATTTCAAATCACAATTTCATGATCTGGGTCTGAAGCAATAATGCTGACTTTTGCCCGATTGTGCTCGGACTAATTAATCCACAAGTAGGTTATACTTCAATCGTGGCGGGATCAATTATTCTTTCGAGCACATGAATTATAAAACGGCGATATGGGGCCGTCGATTAAAAAGGTTAAATATCGATGGCATGTGAACTGTTAGAAAATGTTAGACTCGGTGCGAAAAAGATTGTGCGTTTTGCTAAAAAAAATTATTAGAAAATTTTGCTTGAATTATCATGAAGTAATCTTCGTGTTGATGAAATTTTATCCATGAAAAATGATGGCAGGCAGTTCAGGCAGACGAACTAGCAGCTCCACCAAACAGGCCTGGCTGCTTCTCGACCGTCGACTATCTCCTTACGGTCGATGATCTCGGATTCTCGATAGCTTTAAATTGATCTGACGGCGATGAGAGCATGTGGCATTTCTGCAACCAATCAAGCTTTGGAGAGACAGTGGCAGCTCAATAAGTAGGCACTTGTTTTAATTATTAAAAAAATGCAGGCTATTATTTTCCGACAATTTTTTCCTTTAAAAGAATTATTTGTGTGTGCAGCTTATATAATAATTCTTAAAATTGAATTGAACTAGTCGGTATAATTAGTTTAACTAAAAATTAAGTAGTTACTGAGTTCAATTTACTCAATTAATTTAAATACATTATAAATCTGGTCAAATTCATTTAAACCAGCTAATTTTTGCTTCAACGGTGAAACCCAATTCCTGCAAATAATCAAAGCTTTGTAGAGACTATATGATACAAGAAAGTACCAGTGCCGCATTTGCCATGCGCAAGCCTTTTCGATCAGGTCGGTGGAGCCGTATCCTTCACACGAGGGAGCTGGTCCAGCTGGATGAGCCGTGGTTGGGGTGAACATCGGTGTATTGCCAAGGGCTACGAGCTAATTAAGACTAATCTGTAAATTCAAGTTCTTGGTCGTGCCATTTGGGAGACCGTTTCATCCTAAACGTTGAATCAACGGTTATATAATGTGAATATAATAATATTTTTTTACGTTCATTATATCTTTTATAATTTATTTAATTTTTTACTAAATAATTACATAATATCAAAATATTACATAACATAATTATCAAATTTGGTTACTCGGGGAGAAAAATTAACCACATACCCAATACATGAAGGTATATGTTGTTCAACAATCTGCAATATGGGCACTATAAACGCAATCTCAAGAAGATACAGCACTACATCTGGACCCAATCAGGAAATCAATGGGAAGAAGAGATCTTTGTAGATGTTCATTCAAGCTCCACCCGGGTTCACTTCATGGCGACACAGATTCGGGCACCCTGACTCGCCGACGAGGACATATGCCTAAAAGTTGTTATCTCGCGCCCGGGAGTAGCAGATGTAGTAGAACTCGGAGACAATAGCAGTGAGGAAGGTGAAGGCGGCACCGGCCGCGAAGACTCCCTTCCGGACGGTCTGGCACGAGGGAGGGTCCTCGCTGAAGATGGTCCTGTACTTGGTGTGATACGCATTCCTCACCGATCCCGCCAGCAGGCACATCTCGGCGATTATGAAGAGCACCCTGAGAAGCAGTTCGATGGTATGAAGTTAAAACTCGATCCACGAGATTCGAACGAAGAAGTTGCGACGGAGAAATTAATCTGCCTATGGAAAAGAGCAGAGAGCTCAGCGGACGCGTACCAGCAGGTCAAGAAAAGAATGATAGCACAAGCTCGGGAGCCGCTGGGGCTCATCGGCTTCCCGCAGCAGAAGCAGCGGCTGGCCACCATTATGATGACTTGGCTCAGCATCAGGAACAGAAATGCGCCGACTCCGTATCCGGTTGCTATGTCGGAGTCATACACACAATAATTGTACTCGACTTCGCTGTCCTGCTTAACCGTGGCCTGAAAAAGGTTTTCCCCACTAGCAGCATGAGCATTCTGAAGTGTTTCAAAGTAAAAGCAAGCAAAAAGGGAAGATCTTTCAGGTATAGGCTGACAGATGAATCAACCATCAGCTCAAAACCAGATCAGATCTCGGGATAGCTATTCTGGGTGACTAATCCGACGTCTTTGTGCGGCAAGGGAATGCTGCAGCTGAAGTTTCCCCGAAAATTCAAGTAAAGAAACGCACTGATGGAACAGATCTAGGATCTGAATTGAGAACCAGGGCGATTTCGGCTACTTACAGTGCTTCTCCTCTGCTCAGCAGCAACAGCCAATCCAAAAGCAATGAGGTCAAGCACAAAGACAGTGATCAACAGGAGCTTGGAGGCCATGGCTATGGAATCTCGAGCTCCACCGACAGAGGGAAGCCTCCCGGGACGGATATACCCTCCCTCCTCTGGACTAATCCTCTATAAACGCGGAGGAGACGGGCAAGTATAGAAGAAGACACAAATTCCCCAATAGTGAGCCGCTGAATTGACAAAAATAAATGAAAAAAGAAGCAGGAGAAACGCAAGAAAAGGACAGATCACCCTTGCTGAAAATGGCTGCTTACCTTCCAACTGAAGCCCTTTCCTTCAGAGAATTACTACCAGGGATGCCTCAGATGACACACCAAAGGAAGAAATGGAAAATCTTTTCAGCAGTAAAATAATCATTGATGCAGGCGTATCTACCAGCTGGGTTATCTTATTAAATTATACCCATTTTGCTAACCATGTGGTGAATTACCAAAATTGTTGGTCAAATTCCTCCTCTACTAGTCTCTGTTTCCTTGAGGAACTACCAGGCCTATCTAGGACAGCTTGGTGCAGCCCTTAATCTTAAAACATTGTCAGTTTTTATTTTTATAAACGAAAGAAAACTATTATCAAATTTTAAGCCCATTTACCAATTAATTATCACAGATTAGATTTTTGAATATACTGCACAGAAGCTAATTGCATTGACATCAAACATATTGTATAATCATGGGAACTCATTTAACTGGCTGAAACTACCGTTGAGAGGTTGAACCTTTTCTCTCTTTTTCTAATTTGACAAGTTGCAGAGGACTCCAGTTCAGAAGCACCTGTCGCGTTCTCGGTTGGGCATAAATCTGTATATTTTTTTTTCTTCGGGTTAATTAAGTCAGAAGTAATATATGACGTTGCACCATTATAATATGAAGAATGAAAGCAATTGTCCCCATTTTCCCGAGTTGTCTGATCTCTCCTTTCGGTGGATTGACTTACCTGACTCTAGTAAATGACTTGCTCAGGTGTAAAACTGGGAATTTGAGGGGAAAGGACTGTGGTTGGATTGGTTGGCGGTGAAGCAATGTCTCTGCATTCAAGGTCAGAAAGCGATCCCTGTCGGTGGAAACGTGATGAAGAGGGAACGTCGCATCACCCAACAGATCCAACGGCTGGAGCAGTGCTCTCGTGGGCTCCATTGGAAGAACGGAGGGAGCTCTTCTATGCCTTTATTCCTCTGTCGGTGGGACGCCCCGTTCACACACACACACACACACACACATATGCTTTCGTACTGTTCGTTGCAAGGCGAAAAACAACTGGATCCTGAGGGGGTGAGGGAGGGAGGGAGGGAGACCGATGGTTATGGCTATCTCTGTGACTGAAAGAGAAACAGCTGGAACCACAAATTCCGTGATCGTTCGTTCTCGCAAGGGCTCTGTCAATCTCCATTGGGGTCAATAGGTCACTGGACTTTCTCTGTCAATTTTGTCGGATATCCGAAGGATCAGTGGCGAGATTCAATGGGTCTTTAATGCTGCGAGCAGATTGACAGTCGGGGAGAGAGAGGGAGATTCAGAGAGGACGAGTTGACGATTTGTCTTGTTGCGTGGACAACGTATTACTCCAAGATTTTGATGATGAACACGAACAACATCACAAGCAATGTCGAAGGATTTCTTCCCACGTATTTTTATTAAACTCATCTCTCGCAACTGTGGGAATGATTATTATCACTATCTAATTACTTGGTATTCGGATTCACTAGTCCATCAACTTGAACGCTACTGTCAGCACAACATGATCTCATGGCATCACGATCAAGTATCCAAGCTCTCTGCATGGCTCGGCTCCTTGTTTTGACAGTTTGATCACGTGCGCTGGTGGCTCGACCACACATGTATTACAGTGGCAGGTAGCAGGAATGTGGTGATCTAAGCACGGGGCATGATCCTCGGGAACAATAGGTTAACTGAACTCATATGACGGAACCGACCAAGACAATCTCTGCTCCGACAACAAGCTTCTGTCCCAGCCTCTGCTATGCCGACACCTTTTCAAATGTGACTCTATACGTGTTGCTTATATTTTGACAAGAATGTCGAGGTGACTGTCTGTGAGTGTAATTACTTGCTGCTGCCGCTGCTGCTGCAGCAATGAAAATTTCCGGAGCCCGACTTCATGATCGCCAAACTTCCATTCACAACTGTATCCCTCCCGGATGAGCTTCTACGTTGCAGCTTTGAAGTGACTCAGATTAGAGGTGGCAATTTTGGGCCGGCCCGATAAGTCCATACCTGGAATGAGGGTTATTGGGCCATTGGTTTTAGGGTCGTGCCAGCATGGTCCAATATATATTTTGGGCCGGGTGCGTGATTATATAACTATAAAATCTCACGGACACTCTAGTAAGACTTTCTGCCTCCACAGCCAGCCCAGCTATCAGAGCAGTTGTCCCTATCTTATAATTATACAATATAATTGAATTTAATACAATTAGGTTGTCCTTAAATTAGGATTGATAGCTCTCTTTTTTCCATCCTTTTCTACTCTTTTTTATTTTTATGTTTGGCGTCTTCGTGAAGGCAAATTCAATATACAGTACATGCCTAATAAATGGCGGGCGGTTGAGACTCACGTTGCAGCCCCCATTAATTCATGCCTGCATGATAAATGGCCGGTGGCAGACTCGCATGTGACAACCCCCCGTTCATTCGGACAAGACCGTCTGGTCATGGATGACCAAACAACCAAGGAAGACAATGGCAACGTTGCACTGGCAACGACTCCCATCCCCCTTCTTACTACTACTTAAAAGGCCCACGCAGCAATCATCACCATTCCACCAATCCCATCGACGAAAGACACAGACTGTTCTTTGTCGAGAAATCACCGATGAAAAATTCGAACGTGTCGGACAGTAATGCAGGTCCACACGGCCTGCTACAGCAGCAGGATCCGCACATCGCTGTGCTTGCCTTCCCTTTCTCCTCGCACGCGGGATCCCTCCTGTCCCTCGTCTGCCGTCTCGCCTCCGCGGCCCCCTCCGCCACCACCCTCTTCTCGTTCTTCAGCACCCACGCTTCCAACCGCTCCCTCTTCGTCCCCTCCAGCAGCATCCCTGCCAACGTCAAGACTTACGACGTCCCAGACGGGGTGCCTAAAGGCTACATCTTCCGGGGAAAGCCGCAGGAGGACATTGGCCTCTTCTTAAGCGCCGCCCCTGATGGCTTCCGGTCGGCGATGGAGGCTGCTGCTGCGGACTCCGGCAGGAGGATCACGTGCGTGGTGGCCGATGCCTTCTTGTGGTTCGCTGGGGAGATCGCCGCAGAGATGCACGTTCCCTGGATCGCCTTTTGGACCAGTGGACTCTCCTCCCTCTCCACCCATCTATACACTGACCTCATCAGGGAAAAACTCGACGTTACCAAGGGTGCGTCTACGCTCGTATATAAGCATACATGTCCTCGACTTATATGTGTATGAGTTTGATTTTGATGGATCAATGCAGGGACAGGAGGGCGTGAAGATGAGATGTTAAGCTTCATTCCGGGGATGTCAAAGATGCGACTTAAAGACCTCCCCGAAGGAGTCCTCTTCGGGAACTTGGAATCCCCGTTCTCGCACATGCTCCTCCAGATGGGCCGATCGATCCCGAGGGCAAACACCGTAGCGGTTAACTCGTTCGAGGAACTCGAACCGGTCCTCACTCAACACATGAAGTCCAACGACATCCCCAACTTGCTCTGCATCGGGCCCATGAACCTGCTGAATAGAACCTCCCCCCTCCCAGATGAGTATAATTGCCTCCCATGGCTCGACAATCATAAGACGTCCTCCTCAGCAGCCTACATCAGCTTCGGGTCGGTCATGGTCCCACCGAGAAGCGAGCTCGTGGCGATAGCAGAAGCCCTGGAAGCCAGTGGGGTGCCATTCGTATGGTCCCTGAAGAGGGAATGTTGGGACCACAACCTGCCCGAGGGGTTCCTGGAAAGGACGAGAGCGCAAGGTGTGGTGGTTCCCTGGGCTCCACAGGTGGACATATTGTCCCACGAGGCGGTCGGAGTGTTTGTAACACATTGTGGATGGGGCTCATTCATGGAGGGCTTAGTTGCAGGGGTTCCAATGATATGCAGGCCATCCTTTGGGGATCAGAGGCTGAACGGGAGGACCATTCAGGATGTGCTGGATGTCGGGACTATGGTGGAGGGAGGTGTAATTACTAGGGATGGCCTGGTCAGAAACTTGGGTCTGATTCTGGCCGGGGATGAGGGAAGACGGATGAGGGAGAACATCGAGCGCCTCCGCTTGCAGGCCTGGAAGGCATTATTAGAGAGGCCCTCCGGCAGCTCTACGGAGAACTTCGACAAGCTTCTAAATGTCATTACAAAACAGTGATGTTGGAATCTCCCATGAACAGAACTAGAAATAAATGCAAACCGAATCGAAATCGTAGCAGATACATTTTTGCTTGGGTATATTCAACACGTACTAGGTCATCAACCTAATGAAAAAGGATTCATAGGAGAGTGAGATAAAAACAAGTAGTAGACAAACAAATCGAAAGACAAGAAGCAAAAAAAAAAGGGACGTAAATGTGCATCTCAAGTTCGACTCCATATCGCTTCATTTCGGGAGCTGCATTCACGGATGTCAGTTTCATTGAGATTGCATTGCACCTCATTTTGGTTTGTTCATAGAGACTGGTGATGCAAGCCTATAATTATATTCATTAGCATTGGAAAATGGTTGACAGGTTGAAATATAGTTTTGATTTTGCCTGGCCACAGAGATGTCATGGATCAAACCATACAGTCATAGTCCATCAAATGTTTGTCCTAACTAACACAAAAGATGGGCAACATGATTATTATCCATTGCAACCCATTTACAATCCCAATGATAGAAATCGCCAGCAGCATCCAAAAAATCATGAAAGCAACAAGAACAATCTTATCCCATGAAGGAGGTGATCTCCTACTAACAGCAGAAAGCAAAAGTTTGGCATCAGAGAGGAAGACTACTGAGGTCCAATTCATGGTTCTGGCCACCTGAGCTGCAGTCAGTAAGGAACGAGTTTCAGCTTGGAGAGGGGGAATGAGTGTAGCATCGTTTGGTCCATTGAAGCTTTCTCTGGCCATTAGAAAAGGCCACTCCCGTTGCACATGCTGCATCAGGGATCCAGGCAGTATCCAAGTAGATTTGAATTGGTTCACCTCTTTCTCCCCCTGCTTGTACATGCAAAAAATTATACCGTAGCACCTCATATCATCTCATTGACAAGGGTCGAATCCATTAAACATCCAGAATTTGGAACAAAAAAAAAACAGCAGGTAGAAGGGGTAGACTCATTATTCATATGTTCTAAAGTGAGATATTCATGATAAGATTTGAAAACAAAATACATGAATTGATGCAAGCCTCTTTCCTAAATAGAGTGAAAAGCTGAATTTCTTTCATTCCAAATAAGATTAAAAAGAACAGCCATATGTTTTTCAAATTAATTGAAATTTGAAGATGGTAATGCAGATTTTACAGAATCAACAAGGAAATCAATTAATTGTTCGGGGTCGCCCTCCCAGTCTTATGGAATACAATGTGAAATACACCAATCATATTGCCTCCAAGGAATACGAATGTGAGCACAGTGACCAAAAAGGTGCTTGAAACCCTCAGGATGGGTGTCACATAAAGGGCAGGCCATATCATCAGCAAATACTCAAGGAAGGCTCTCATTGGCCATTATCTATAACTGCAGTTTCAATCTATCATGGACCTTAAGACTCCAGATCTTCTCCCAAAAGGGTTCATTTTCTTTTCTAAATCTTCTATCTCAATCGGTTAGGTAGAAGCCCTTAACCGAACGAATGCCATCCTTATTTTTTAGCCAAATGAAGTGATCCTCAGTGGTTCTGGTTCCTAATAAGATTTTGCATATATTTATTACAATGTGGCTATGGAAAAGTTTATTGAGTAAAGTCAAGTTCCGTTGGTTGTTAGCAATCAGCTCTTTAACCATGAGGTTGTTATTTATGATTTGACCGGTTGATTTTAACTTAGGCTTAAATAATTCAACACACGGGATCCAATGATCATTCCAAACATTTGTTTTAGCTCTATCTTCAATTAGAATACAACAATTCTGCTTAAATGCCTCCTTGCAAATCTGCAGTTCTTTACTGTAGGGGAGGAGCTTATGGGTTTCTTATTTATTGAGTTCATGAAATTGCCATATTTATTAACGGGGCAGTTTGGTTGAGATTTTGTTTTTGTTGACATGTTAGAAACCAAGCCTCTTGGATAACATGACCTTGTTCAGATCTTGAGCTCATCTAAATCCGAGCCCACCATGGATTTTGGCTGGCAAGTCAGATTCCACTCCATCGGTGTATAATACTAGCCTTAACTGATTTTCACCACAAGAAATCTCCGATAAGTTCATCTATTTTTTCAATTATTTTAGTGGGTAGTTTGAAGGCACTCATGGTATATATGAGAGTAGAGTTAAGGAGAGATCTTGTTAAGGTGGTTCTTGCTGCCCAAGACACTGTTTCTGATTTCCAACCCATTAGCTTTCCTTTGATTTTATCACGTAAGTACTCGAAGGATTTTAAGCTCTTTTCCTCTTTAGGAAGGTGGGATTTTCAAGATATTTACAATCTTGTAAGAGTTTTTTCATGTTTAGAATTTGTTTGACATCTCGCTTGACTTGACCCCTTACCCTGTTGGAGAAGGACGTACCTGATTTTTGAAAGTTGATTTCAAGGCCACCCCGTTCGCAGAAAGCTTCCAATATGTCCTGACCGGTGTTGCCATCAGAAGTGGATGCCCTAATTGAGACCATGAAATCATCGACGAAGATGGGGGCGATTGAGGCTGTCATTTTCTCTTGAAATTTTGATGCCCTTTATCAGCTTAAATTCTTCAGATTTATTTATTAGTCCAGAAAAAAGCTTCCATGCATGGCTAGTATAAATAAATATGGCAACAGGGGGTCGCCTTGTCTTAGGCCTCCATTATACACTGCATTATCCATTGAACAAATTTTGAATGAAAGCCTAGATTAATCAAGATTGGTTCTAAGAAACTCCATTCTACTTTGTCAAGAACTTTAGATCTTGTTTTGTTCATCATGTGGGTGATTTCACGAGCAAGTGTTACGTTCTCATCTATCCACTTTCCTTCCATAAATGCACTTCGGTGCAGCCGTATTAAGCCGGATGGCTGGATTCAAGCCCCTATCGAGAGCCTTAATCGGGCCCCTATTACCGTTTGGACTAATAGGGCTCACAGAGACATCGATAGGCCCATAGTGAAAGAACAACCTCAGTCCACACATACATATCATAAGATACGATTCACTATGATCACGTGCATCATCTGTACACGTGCCAGTCTTGGATGAGTGCATCCGACCCGACAGCCAATCGTCCCGCAAATTTGGTACGAGGTCTACAGGAAAGTGGGTAAAATCAGCCGCACGAGTCTGCTGTCAAGAAACTGGGGCTGAGATAGTCAAGGTGCGCGGCTGCTCGGCCCCTGGTGAATGGTGGCTGCCAGAAGCTGCGAGGAAAGAGCAAAGTTTCCATGGCTTTGAATCCCTAAAAAAAAAAAAAAAAGTTAAATGGGGGTCTGGGATTTAGCTTGCATGAATATGGAATTTTTCAAAGTTCGGCTCGGCTGATTACGATCAGGACCTTAGGATTGGCACATACAGCTGACATTGACGCGGTCCTAGCCTCGGCTTTTACCTTCGTGCATATCTTCGGCTCGATAGACGTCAGTTCGGAAGTTTTAGTGGTACTTGTCGACTAAGTAATGGTATAGTACACAATTTAGTAAATGATCCTATTAATTTCAAAATATTTCCTTAGCGGAGAAGAAACCGAGCATATTTTCTAAGTATTATAGTAGGAAAAAAAAATATATATATATATATATTATTATATGAGCACAAAATCTTCCATTGGATTTCTGAATTCGGACATTAGGCCGAGAATTGTCATGGGCTGACAGTCAAATTTCTCATGGAGATTATCCAGCAACCATTCAATGCAGAGATCTCAGTTAAGTGTCTTTTTCCTGTATTTATTAATTAAAAAATTACCATAATTTTTTTAAAAAATCATCTCATATCAAACTCTTTTAGGTAGAGATATTTAGATTAGCACTAACATATTTTATTGAGTTAGATAATCGAAAAATGAAATAATATTATTTTGACAAAAAAATAGAATTAATATTTGTTTAATATGTGAGATCTGTCCCCCACAACTTCCAAATTGCGATCCAACCCCATGGTTTCAATTTGTGCAATGCAATAAACAAAAGATTTTTTTTTCTCCAAATTGATGGGTTTCCTACAAAAAAAAAAAGTCAATGGCCCGCAGCCACACCCACTACTCTTGGCTAAGCGTATGAGAAAAGGAAAAACTTTTTTTCCTAGATTGCAGCCAATGAGGATTCGACAACGAACAGAACAAGTATCGCACGTGGCATAAAAAGGGTTCGAAGTTGACCCCACAATTTCTCAGAAGGTGGTAAATCTCTGCGGGTGCCAGAAATCCATCCGCTGGATGTTCACACGTGGCGAAAGCCCAGAACTGGTCGATTTGTCTTCTTGTAAAAGCAGGGCTCTCCACTTCCACGTACAAGATCGGAGAACACGACAACGCGTCGAGGGCGGGAGGACGATCCGGACCCTTCATGCTTTGACCCGACCCACTCATCGACCTCATCAATACCAACTGTCATAAATCGATGGGCCCTCGGATAGTCGGGGCACGCCTTCGACGGCGTTCTACCTGCAGCTGGCTCTCCCAAGCAGTTCTAACGCCCTACCGCAAACACAGAGAGAAATCGAGTTTCAAGTTAGGGTCAAAACCGACCTTTCAATCAAATTACAGTCCCATAGGGACTGAGTATAAAGTGAAGGGATCCAATCCATCCATACGCATCGATGGAACAATTTGAGGGATACGGAAGGTGGGAGCATGGGTGGAGTCGATTAGGCAATATTTTTGAGTTGGCTAAGAAGTTTCTAATAGCCAACATTGTTGAATTATCTAGGGATTTTGATGGTTATCCACGCACCAATCACAAACAAGTAGATTAATTAATATCACATCAGAGCACCCGGGTCTAGCTAACTATGACTCATCCGACAAGTGTCGAGAAATTAAGCTGCCGGAGTAAGCCAACTGTTTTCAATTGAACAATGATTAAATGATGATGACGAAGAGCGCAATCTTGCAGGGAGACCACGATCCTGGATCCTAACGTGAAATAATCATATGAGTTTGTATATACTGCGCTTGCATCCTATATTGTAGGTGATTAAATAATATAATCTTATTTAAGGAAAAAAATATACATACTTATTCTATAACACGACAAATAATATATTGATCAGCTAATGTGATATTAGATTAATAGTTTCCTTATTAAGTTTCCAAATATGTGATCAAAAGATTAAATTATAAGTGAGAAGAGTTAACGAGAATTTTTCTAGAAATTCTGATTCGACCGTAAACTAATTTTGAAATACGTTTTGGATTGTATTACGATATTATATGGTGTAAATAAAAAAAAAAAAAGAAAAATGTGGGGCTTTTAAGAAGGCACGTCACCGGCACGTGTCTAACAGGATACGGCACCGTTGAACTGCCTTCCAATCTCTCTTCACCTTTCGTGAGAATTTCCGGCCAAAAGTGTCCACATGTCGGCGACCATCGGACGCTCCACCGCCGACGGGGGCTTTGCCCCGCGTACAGTGTCTTCTGATTCCGATTAACCGGAGAGGAGTGATTATTACATCATCGTCGAGTACAACCCACGACGTGGCAAGTGGTCGAACGACGGTAACAATAACGATTGCTTACATTTTAGGCAGGGGCAGGGTTCCAGAAGTCTTACACTCTCAGTGGAGGACACGTGTCCCGGTGACTCACTCAGGGTCTTTTTGGTCCGGCGATGGTTCAATGCACCGAGGTGTACGAAATCGAGTTCTATTGAGAGCTGAGGGATAAGGGTTGTCGACGTCGCAGTCCATACTATCCATCCATGGGTGGCGTCTCGAACAATTGGGTTCTACGTGGCATTCTTCAAGAGCAAGTGGGTCCCACCCTCCCGGCCAAACACCGGAAAAGGACTACCGTACTTATCGCATCCATTGCAGCATTCAGCCCCCCCGGCCGGGCCCCCGCGCCTATATAAATACCCTCTCTGCATTGTCATCCTCGAAAAAAAAAAAAAAAGAAGCCAAAATTCTGAGAGAATTTTGGTCCAGAACATTCAGCTCTGTTCTCAATCCCCTTTAGGCTAGACTCGAAGCTTGCTCATCTACCTGGGAAAATCGAACCGAGGAGGCGAAAATGGGCGTTCCGAAAACTGACCCGATTGCGCAGCTGAGCCTCCCACCGGGTTTCCGGTTCTACCCGACCGATGAGGAGCTCTTGGTTCAGTATCTCTGCAGGAAGGTTGCAGGGCACTACTTCGATCTGCAGATTATCGGGGATATCGACTTGTACAAGTTCGATCCATGGGACCTGCCTAGTAAGTGATACTGGATATTTCTGTTCTCCGAAATTCGTCCTAATTGATCGCAGATCAGAGATTTAAAGTTTTTTTTAAAAATATAATTCATTACAGGTAAAGCCTTATTTGGGGAGAAGGAGTGGTATTTCTTCAGTCCGAGGGATAGGAAGTACCCGAACGGGTCCCGGCCTAACAGAGTCGCCGGATCGGGCTACTGGAAGGCGACGGGGACTGACAAGGTCATAACAACCGAAGGACGGCGAGTCGGGATCAAGAAGGCCCTCGTCTTCTATGTCGGTAAAGCCCCAAAAGGCACCAAGACAAACTGGATTATGCACGAGTATCGGCTCCTCGAGACTTCCAGCAAGACCGGGAGTTCTAAGGTACTTCTTTTACTTGCTTTCCACACTTCCGATTCCTTTCTTCTTTTATAAATTGATCTTTATCTTGGGGTGTTAACTGATTAAATAATCAATTCTTTTTTTTTTTTCCATAATTTTCAGTTAGATGATTGGGTTCTCTGCCGGATATACAAGAAGAACTCGGGCTCCCAGAAGCCTACGATCATGTCGGGCTGCAATGCTCCGAGCAAAGAACACAGCCACGCCTCTTCATCGTCATCCTCGTGCTTGGACGATATGCTCGAATCGCTGCCAGAGATCGACGACCGGTTCTTCGCCCTCCCACGAATGGACTCGCTGAATGCCGTACAACAGCACCAGCAACTGCGCCATGAGGAGAAGCCCAACCTCCTGAGCCTGGGCTCCGGAAGCTTGGAATGGGCTGTCCTCGCAGGCCTCACCTCTGCTCCCGAGCTCACCCAGGCCCTACCCCAACAGCCGGTCATCAGCTACGCCGACAACGCTGCCTGTGTCCCGACGGTTCCAGCTGTCGGTAACGCGGAGGCGACGCAGCAGAGGCAGCTGGGTAGCTCGATGGCGGACGAGGAGGTGCAGAGCAGGGTCAGGAGTCATCTGCAGGCTGGAGCCTTCCATCCAAACCCGAGCTTGTTGGCTCAGAGCCTAGCCATCCCGACAGACCCGTTTGGATACCGGTACCCGGCCCAGTAGGCGGGATCCGGGTTCCGTCGATGAGAGAGGAGCAGAAACCTATGCAGTAGAGGGGAATCGAAGCTTTAGGGATGAGCGTATTTGTGTAGATAACTGGGATTCTTTGTGCTAAATTAGAAGGAGACGGGCAGAGATGAAATTTTTGCTCACCATTTTAATTGTGGGATGATTTTGACGCCAGATTCAATTCAATGTAACACAATACACTCAATCAACATGGACAGTGTGTACAACATCGTCGCCTCTCACCTTGTTAGGTTGTGTAGCCTGACTGATTAGCTCGACATCCTTTGATCCTAGTTTCTTTCCTTGTTTGTCTGTCCAATAGTAGTTGTTGGTATAGTATGATTGGATACATGTAACTTGTATCAGTTCCTATGGGTGTAATCCATGTACTCTTGAGCAGTTGATACGGGCTCGGGCACATTTGATCTTTTTGTTAGATGAGCGTGGAGTTGCTTCCATGTGATGATCTCTTGTGGAAGGAAGCAAGTATGGCTAAAAGGTGCACCATATGATTCTCTTTTGATTGCGTGAGAAAAATATCAAGACAGGCCAGGCGACAAATTGACTATACTTATAAAATTTGAATATTATACTTTACACATATAAAATTACATCAAATCATTCAAACTAAATAAGATATAAAAATAAAAAATTTTAAGATTTTACTTTAATCTATCTTTTTTTTAAATGTAATTGTTTTCCCATATATTTGTCCCTAAAATTATACATGTATGTATATATGCGGGGGATCTAAGTGAAGACAAATCGGAACGCGATTCAAAGTAAGAATGTCAAAGGGGCCGGATCAGTGCGGGTTTTCGACGGGTCAGATATAAGCGGCCCGCAACAAGCCCCGCCCCGTCCAGACGTCAATTACTTTAAATTTAAAATCTAAGATAAATTTTCATGATAATAACACAAAAATAAGCACATGATACTCTCCAGTGTAAATATAAATATTTTTAATAAAAAAATAAGTTCAAAGTTAATAATATAAACTTAAAAACCTTAGAAGATGGACTGTGGAAGCGAAAATAAGATACAGTGTATGATAGGAAAACCATATAATAATGAACGGGGGGGCGCGGCAGGGCAACGCGGTGGCCCATGCTCGACCTGTCCTATTTCGGGGCGGGCGCGCGGGTCGGGCTTTTTCTGCCATCCTTGTGCGTTTTTCGTTTTGGGATTATTCCCTGGTGCCATTTTTTTCATTCCAACCAGCTTCTAAAATGGGAGATATGCATTGACCGACACTTGGGTGCTTATCCCCACACGTGCGCGCGGCTTTGTTGGCCTAAATTTCTTGGATTTTTCCCCCTCCTCCTGACCGAATTTCGTCTTATCTTCCACGAGCGACTTTTCCTTTCCATTGAAGCTCTCTGTATGGGTCTCGAGACGCTAACGACTTCCGGCCGCACAAGTTATTTAAAACCTACCAACCTTTTACTAAAGTAGGACACGTGCATTGGTATTATAGGTATCACGTTGGTTTGACGATTAAATTATTTTAATTTTATTATTAAATATCTTTTTAACATATTATATTATCTAATTCAATATCAGATAAAATATATAAAAATTTTCAGTAGCGCACCAATTTCAAATGTTAAATTTTGGTGAAGGGCTGTTTTTCCCTCGTAAATCCGATGGCTATTGACGAGGAAAACTTGAGTTTGGCTTTTTTTTAATATAAAATTCTAAGCATGAAAAGCACGTGGGCGAATAAACGTCTCATTAGGGTTGATGATGTTACGCACGCGCTTGCGTCATAGCCTGATTCTTGCCTACTTTCTCTCACCGTCTCGGCGCAGTGAAACCTTAGCTTCCTCGATAGTAATGGATAACAGCCGCAGCCGCTAGCCTAGCCCCCTTTCAGTTCTCTGTCCTCTTTTTTTTTTTAATAATAATTTATTTAATCTATTATAATTAAAATTTCTTAATACCAATAATATCTTATAATATAATAATCAATTAATATATTAGATCGTTATTATATAGTTTGGGGTTACTATTAATTCTTAAATATTAATTTTTAAAAATTTTAAATTCTAATATAATTTATTACATACTATCAGTTTATCAATTGAAAAAATAATCTATTATAATTGACGGATGACCGTTCATTGCATCTTGAAGAACAACTAACTCTCTTAACAAACCAAACTCACACTGTGAATTCATGGACATGGGCTGAGCCCAATACATCGATATTCCTATTTACAGCACAGCTGCTTCAGCTGGTGCCAAGGCCCACAACATCAAAATCCAATCTTTGAAGTCGATTGAGCCCGACTGATCGATGTTAGCAACCAAGTTGAACTCTTCTCACTAGGTTTGTTTTGGAAAAAAAAAGAAGAGAGAGACCAAAAATCCATCAACCCTAATATATATGTGTTGTAGGCAATGCATTAACGAAGCTCGTATGCCGACGATGCAACGGTCGAGATTTTTCTCCCCGCATCTAACTCCAAATCAACGCCTTGATATTCGCGTCTCATACAGGTCCGTGTCTAAAAGCGCTCTAGTGCATGAGCACGTATTTTCAAAGTCGAAGAGCTACTTGGGAAGGAGATTTGTGTTTGGCTATGTGGTGCAGCGTGTAAACTTTGAGTTGGTATCAGCACTGATGTACCGGGTGCAATCATTATCTCAGTAAGGAAGAGAACTATAGTGAGAAATCAAGACAATGTCACATCTCTTCTGTTATCTCCGGCTCTGGCTTTCATTCTGAATTAAAAAGGCAAGGCAGGATGTGGCCACTCGAGTCTGCCACCTTCCCCTTCTGCCGAGCCCTTTAGATCAGGTGATAGGAGGTTTGGAATACAAAAATAAGAGAATAAATGAGTATAAAAAATTATATTATAAAAATTGAATATACAAACTCTTAATTCTTAAATCAATAGTGATATCATTGCATTAAAATCTTATTTCCCAATCTCATCTTATTTTAGCTTCTCTTGTTTGGTAGCGGGACATATATATATTATATTATAACAATTGATTTATCTTCAAAAATCTTGTATGATAAAATGATATATCACACCACCTTAGTTAACTTACATCAGTTTATTACTTTAACTAATATCCTTTGAAAGAGCAGGTCAAAACTTCCAACGATTCCATCATATCCAGTGATTGATGGATCAAAGAATCGACTAAACTAGCCAGGAACCACCTCATTTAATAACACAAGCACGCTCACTCCGCACACACACGAATGCGTGCGTGTGTGTGTAGGCTCATGGTCGATATTTTTTAGGGGAGGCAGGTCAAGTCACGGGTTTCGCTATACGAGCATGAGACTGCAGGTAGCTGGCGGGTAAGCGAGCGAGGAGGAAATGAGGTGGTGGTGTTCGAAAGTTCATTTATGATAATCGAGTTTAGAGCTTATCATTTCAATGTTATCAAAGGGCGAATAAATTCGGGCTTTTTTGGATCAAAGTTTAATAGAAGTGGAGGCGATGATGGAGGAGAAGCTAGCCCCACGGATTGTATCCCCATATGGGTGTCCATATCGAGAACGCAAACTCGGGCATTTGGCCTCTCGTCCTGATTTGTGCGATGGGGACGGTATGTGAAAGCAAAGCTATGAAATGGGGAGAAAGCTTTCTTCATGCATGGACAGGGTTTTTCCGCACGTGTGTTTCAGCCGTCGTCTCCTCACGCTCCTTTCTTTCTTTCCTTCTTTCTTTCTTTCTTGGGGGAAAAAATAATTGATTTTTCTGACCTATTAGGGCTCGAAAACCAGCTACGTACCATTTCATGAAATCGGAACTATACTATATATCTTATCGATTTTCTCGTATCAATCCGGCCCTTGGCTGATCTTCTCATATAATATATATACGTTGGCGTCCTTTGTACATGTAGCATATGTATATATATATATGTCAAATTATATCATATCTTGAATGAGTTCTTGAGATCTCACTTAACACACGATTCATTGAACTATCGGAGCTTCAATTCTATCGCCATCGATTGATGCTCCGTATCCAATATCAACGCAACCTCAGACATTATCTGGTATATAGGCTGATGTTATCTCCTATCATCCCAAGTCGATCTATCCTTCCGGATCAATTGTAATTAAAGGTGTGTCAGTTACGCAGGTGTAACAACCATCTTCATAAACCCTTCTCAGTCATGAGCCATGCCAGAACCATCGAAAGTCGGGTAATCCATACCTAGACCAGCGAGTACACTGCATCGTGGTAACATAACGAACTGTGTACACTGCCTGGCTCGATGCAATTGGTTGCCCTCATAAGAGTCGAGTTCACGCTTGAATACATCAATGGTCCTAGGCTAGACTATGGAATATAAAGGCAAAGATCATCAAGAACACGCATCGTCTCCGGGAGCCGTCTAGCCCACGCATCTGCTGTTCGGTGTCACGCGGACGGTAACAGACCATGTATGCCTCCTCGAAGATGTGTGAGAGCAGAGAGGGATGGATGCGGTTGCGGGATTAGGTGAGTTGGAGCAAAAACTGAGGGTTTCGTCTCGGAAAGGAGATATAACAAATGCCCGCTAACTGATCAGAGGGAGTCTCCATCATGCGATTAGGACTTTGCCCTAATCTGCTATAAATTAGCTTAGAGCGAGGGAGGAGGGAGGGGGTCGACAAAGTGAAAAGGAATTCGGCCAGCCCTCTCACCAGATTCCCGGAGGCCTTGTCTCTCTTCTCATTAGACTATTTAATTTTCTTTTTTCTATTAATAATAATACGAATTATAATATTGTTTGTATATCACACACACACACACACACACATATATATATATACACAATTTGATCATATCAGCCGCAACATGTGATAACACCTTCTATGAGAAAACGGCAAACCAGGGAAAATGGAAATCGGATGAACTTACAATACCCAATTGAGAAACATAATGTATGGAAAACACCTAACTTCACTAGCCACATAAAGTGCCCAAAAAAAAAGTGTACATATGGTAGTCACATTCATCTAAAAAAATACTGTAAATAAAATTTATGTGCCCGTTTAATTTTTTCTCTCTTGGAATAATGAATTTTCTTCTGAGTCGTGCATAGAGTGAGTAGACCAAAGTGCATCAAATTTTGTTCCAATGGGTTTCGACCTTTTGAAATGTCCTCCCGAGGAAAGGCTGTCATGCCATTCTCGTAAAGCGTGTATTAGCAAGATGGCATGATCCATCATCCCTGTCCTTGTACTGCACACACTGACAACAAACACACACACACACACATATATATATATATATATATGAGCTGTCTTGAAATCAAGCACGTGCGGAAATTGTAACTAGTAATGTGCAATATATATATATATATACACGCACATTTATATGTAGAGATATATACATGCTTAAGAGGAGCGACTACGTGTCCATGGTTCGAATATTAGCTCATGAGGATCGTCTCTTTCGGGAGACATCCGATGGATAGATAGCTCATGAGGATAGATACTTACGTAGCCCTTAGTTTACACCTACTCTGTTTATCACCACGGGGGGCCAAGAACCGTCCAACGACGGCAAGTACAGTACTGATACCGATTAACAAGAGGGTCCTCGTTTCGAGATTCTTTTGTGCGGATCGGTGAATGATAGACACACTATGTCAGACCATGATATATAGACCATGGGGTGGGTTCACCATTAAAAAGATCATCACGAGGGAACGCCCACGAGCAAACGAGTGTCCGATGGTTCATATTGCTTGTTTTGAGGCTGTTCCTTTTCAGAAATCTTGGAAAGGCCGAAGTTAGGTTTACCGTGAGAGAGATTCGGATCGAGATGGTGTGGACAGGGAGATGAAGATGGACCGAGACCGTAATTAATTCGGCGGCATAATATAATAGGTACGTGCAACAGTCCCGTACTTCACCAAAAACATAAATATATATATATATATGCATATCTTTCGGCCGGTCCATGTTGAATGTATATGTGCGTGTGCGCGCGCGCACGGGGACGCGACCTGACTTGGACAGCTTTCAAGAATTGATCGACTACCTCCCATGCACGTCCCTGTTATATGCTTCCGTAAGCGCACTATATACCATCCATCGACCGCTAGAACAAGAAGATCAAAGCATCAAGCGATTCATGATCACGGGCCAAGACTGTGCCCTGAAACAGCCAGATATATGCTCAACGGTTAACGATTCAGAAGCCTTCTGCGCCGAGCTAGATGTATGTCATTCGATCTCATATAGTAAAAGTTTGCCTCGACTGTCCCAAGAGTGCTGCCAAAGTCGAGCGATATATGTTGACTTGTATGACGTGGCGTCGTCTGACGGGTGATCCCTGTACGACGCCGGCCCCACCATCGATAAGATCCGTCCGATCCGAGTGGTGGTTGTGATCAATTAATTAAAAGATGAGCAAAGATTAATGGACCTTCGATTTGGCGATCAATCCACGCCATTAGAGTGATTACAGTGAAAATTTTTTGCTTTATATAAACTCCACTAGATTTGTCGATGTGATTAATTTCCGGAAGGGGGTATTGCCAATTTGCAATGACGTGGGTCCCCCTACATTGTATGGTAATAAAGGAATGGCCTAGGGGGGTTTGCCGATGACGGGAGCGGGACCCACCGGTCGAGCAATGGACCAACCGGTGGACCCAGTGGGGCCCAAGACACTACTTTTCCATAAATGCCCTCGATCCGGGTCGCTGGTGGACCCCACGTGCCAGCCACGTATTGATCAGCCGATAATATTCCGTTCGATGGACTTCATCGCAGAGCCTTTAGGCATAATTTACCACAAATAACCAAATGGCACCTGTCCGGATAAAAAAGAAGTTGATGTGTGGACCATAGATTGGTACACATATTTTCCTTTCACACCTTCATATATTACTTGCGAAGGTAGAACGAGGCATGATAGATACGATACTTAATTTAATTTTGTGAATGAATCGTAAAATTCTGACTTATATCTAAATGATGTGATGATTTTGAACGGGCTCACCGATCTAATTACGAGTGGGGCTGATCATGTGGTCTAATAATGAAGAGTCGAGAATAATCTTTTTATCTAAAAACGACTTTTAGTGAAGGGTTGGGTTTTTGAGTGAATTTCTTGACATGGACATAACATCTTAGAATTGAACTTGATGCGTTCATCGGTCTTTGAGGACACTAATAGGGTAAAAGCCATCCGATAAGCAAAAGTTTGTTATTGTTCATCCGAGTGGCAATAATAGAGATCAATACATATGGTAAATAAATTTTTTTAGCATAATAATAATAATAATAATTTGCAACGTCCTAGACATCAACGTGTGCTAGCCCAACCTCCTAGTAATTTTCTTGGACTTCTTAAATGATCTAAAACATATAACAACTATCTCTTTATATTTCAAGTGACGAGTTGAAGACATTAAGATCGGGTCAAATGGTATGTGAGTGACTTTTGCCCATATTGCACAAGCATTTATCATTGGATAGATTAATTAGGTCATAAGGTGACTCAACCGTCTCTTTGATGTTAATTAATGTAATTTTCCTAATACCTTATCATGTGTTTGATGATTAGCATGTATTATTAATTCACGTAAATAAAAAAAGAAAGAAGAGGATTATTAAATTATTTTTAGGTAACCAGTCAAAATTAGGAAAATGGGGTTCCATATGTATCACCCGAATTGACTGCGACTCAAGTCAATGCCAGTCGATCACATTGATGAACATTAGACACACACACACGCACAAACAAAAGAATGCCCATTGGACCGACCTAAACACTTGCCACTACAAGAGGAACTATTGCACCACTGAATTATTCGAATATCGTGAATTTATAGTCCGGTAAATTCATATCCATGCTTGCATGCACACGGTCCATGAACCCGTATTTTAATTTGCAACTTCAGAGGTATAATCCTATACTCATCATCGAATAAATCATTTGTTATTATATGTATTTGTTTGAGGTAATATGGTGGACCACAAAATTGTAAAATTATATAGCGGAAAAAAAATCAGGGATGGAATTTAGTTTATAAGTAACGTGATGTACGGGACATTCCGGGATCCACTTGGGGATGGGGGGTGAAGGTGGACGAGAATTGGCATTTTGGTGTTACTTGACATTGCACAGCAAAAGCATGACATATTCAATCGTAAGAGCGTGTCCCCACTCACACAAATCCCCCCCCCCCTCCTTTTTGTTGCCCGCTGGTCCCCACACTCTCCATCCCCCACGTGTCGACCTCCGGTCGGCCCTAACTGGAGTTCACGTCAGCCAGCGGGCCCCACGTCGATCGTCTCCCATTGGCCAGATTCGTCGGTGCTCCCGGCGCACCGTGGAGGTACGGTTGACGAGGACGCCGCCGGTGCATGGTTTTGGAGTTAAATCCACGGGGCTAATCTCGTAATTTGACTTCAAGAATTGATTGATGACGCATCAATGTGGAGCCTGGTGATTAATCCTCGGATGATCTTCCGTGCGTCCGCGTCGTATTTAATCATTCCCTTCCCCCTGCCTGGACCCTGGTCATTTCCCAATCCCCATTTAATAGAGCCAGCAGCCAGAGTCTGTCCGCCATTTTTTCCTCTCCTGATTTCCAAAAAGGATTCAACTTTTCCTTCCTTCATCGTCATCCGATTTCTGGGACGTCTCCAATTCTCATGCCCGAGCGATCACCCGAGTAGATTTTCCAGATGGAAAGCACGGACTCATCGGCAGGGATGCCGCAGCAGCCCCAGCTCCCGCCAGGGTTCCGGTTCCACCCGACCGACGAGGAGCTCGTCGTTCATTACCTCAAGAAGAAGGCCTCATCGTCACCTCTGCCCGTCTCAATCATCGCAGAAGTCGATATCTACAAGTTTGATCCCTGGGAGCTTCCCGGTACATCTCATCTGTTGCTCAACTAATACTTTCACTTCTATCCGAGCTGTTTCATTTCGATGCCCAAAAATCTTCATATATCCTCTCTCGTACAATTCGTTGTTAATTATCTCAATTCCGTCCTTTTCCAGCTAAAGCCACTTATGGGGAGCAAGAATGGTACTTCTTCAGTCCGAGGGATAGGAAATACCCGAACGGGGCGAGGCCGAACCGGGCGGCTACTTCAGGTTACTGGAAGGCCACGGGGACCGATAAGCCGATCCTGGCCGCTGGTGGGAGCCAGAAGGTTGGAGTGAAAAAGGCACTCGTGTTCTACGGAGGGAAGCCCCCGAAGGGGATCAAGACCAACTGGATCATGCACGAGTACCGCCTCGCCGAGAACAAGGCCATCAACAAACCTCCGGGATGTGACTTGGGCAACAAGAAAAACTCATTGAGGGTAAAGAATTAAAGAATCCAACTCTTTTCCACTCGGAATCGATATGTTTTCTACTGCCGCTCGAGATCAATCTTGCCCCTTGGTTTTTGCCAGCTCGATGACTGGGTGCTTTGCCGGATCTATAAGAAGAACAACAACTCACACCGACCCATCGATCACGATAAGGATGATTCATCGATGGACGACATCCTCGAGTCGATACCGCCGCCGCCTTCTCTCGTGGTGGGCGGACCTCAGGGTCTAAGGTTCCACGGGCTTCCGAGGCCGATCACAGCCACCTCTTACAGCCCCGTGTTTGACAATGATCAGACGATCGAGAGCATGATCGCGAACAACGGCCACGGCACCGGCTGTCTGAGTACAATGCCAAATCTGCCGCTGAAGCGAACTCTCCCATCTCTCTATTGGGACGATAAGGATATGGCCGCCGAAACATCCCTGGGAAAGCGATCGTTCGGTATGGATCTCGGGAATGACAGCGCCATGGAGAGGGCTACGGAAGGGAACAATAGCGGCTCCATCTCGTCGTTGCTCTGTCAGATTCCCGCAGCTGCAGCAGCAGCAGCGAATACCTCCATGCAGCCACAGTCTGCAGGGTTGGGGTCCATTGGAGAGAACGTCCTCCGGCCACCTTATCAGCTCCCAGGGCTCAACTGGTACGCCTAGAGTCGTCATGTTACACGTTTTAAGTCTCGGTATCTGGCTAGTAATATAAAGAGGACTCCTCGTGAAGAAGATGGGACAGGAAACTGATAAGAGGCTGGCTCTGAGTCCGGTCAGAGTCGAGTCGAGGAAGAACCATGTCAATTTCAATTTGCCGGGGCAGTCAGATTACAGTGTATATGTGGACACATAATCGTGATTAGTCGGTTTTAGCTGGTAGGGATTTGAGGTTTTGCATTAGGAAGCGCGAAGTAGAATAGGATGGGCGCGGTTGAATTACTTCCTGTTCATTATATATATATATATATATATATGGCGCCCTCTCGTCCAGCTTCTCTGAGGATCAGAAAGCACAATATCATCAATTCGAAGACACAGAGGCCAACAGCCAACTGATAAAACGTCTCTAGAGGACTCTATGCATATTACTATTGGGATAAGTCATGGGGAGTGGTGACAGACATAGACGATGTTTAAATTTTAGAAAAAAAAAATAGAGGATCAGTTTATGTTAATTATTTTGCAGTTATACATATATATATATATATATACACAGGCACGCATATATATGATGATGATGATGATGACGACGATGAAGATCACAACACCCACAGACGCTTGTTCGAGCCTTGCATATATATATAATACACACACACACACATACACGCATACACATAGAGGGAGAGGGAGAGGGAGAGGGAGAGAGAGCCAAGACATGTATAATTCATTGAACCTCTGCACTCAGTACGATCACTAGATTCGACGGGGGCTTTGTCCGTGCGAGCACACGAACAAGACATTATCGTCTTGTCATGATGCATTGCATGTTTCCTAGAATTTCGACCCGCGTGACCGGATGTCTGGTCGCCCCCAAAATGAAAATTCTGTGTGGTGTACTCATCCATGCTCTGTGATTGGCACGGCAGAAACAGAGGCCAGCCGGAGGTAATACATTCTTCTTTACATGCATGCTCAGCACATACACGCAGAGCACGTATATTGGCCACTTAGTAGAGTCACCATGAGCGTGCCATATATCCTACATCATATACATATATACATACATATATATATGTTGAGTCGATTGACTTGGTAGGTCGTCATATCTCCTCGACTAAAATCCAACACACGCAGGAATTTTCACCGCTAACTAGATCGACCCGGCTTGAGATTTAATTGGTCATCCGCGGGTAACTGTAACACCCAAAAGAGAAAGGAAAGATTGAGATATTATCGTGGGATCGTAATGATGGTCTCGGCGAAAAGGAGTTGCAGTTGTCGTTAACGTATGAGGAGTCGACAGCAGATTAGGTTTGATGAAACCTCATCCTCCCGCACGAGATAAAAAAAAGGGGTGGAAATTCCAAAAGCCAGAAGGGCTTCATTTTATTCAAAGAAGAAGAAAGGGGAAGATTGAAATACATCATTAACGGGGGGTGGGGTGGCAATAAATCTAATTAATTAATTAAGATGATGATGTTAGGATTCTTTCGTATTTATAATTAGGTGCGGGTGTGATCACTCTATGATCCGCAATGGGAAAAGTTCACGGATGATCGGAACTAGGGTTTGTCTTTTTGTCATGTCGAGAGAGAGGGAGAGAATATGTACCATGAACGAACATACTTTGACATGGATCGGGGAAGAATGAGATGATTAATTGAATTGAATCCGTTGATAAATATCAAAGATATTTGATTTCGGGTATCATTTTCTTTCTTGACAAGTTGGACGTGTGTGTGATGAGACGCTGGTAAGTATATTCGATGACTCGGTGTGCAAATATCGACAAAACAGCTCAAATGGGGGCCTCCTCTCTCTCTCTCTCTCTCTCTCTTCGTCTGTCTTTCATCTCTTCTTCCCTTTGCTGACTAACAGAACCTCCCAATGGCGACCCTCACGATCACCACCCAAACACACAGGGAGAATCATCATCTTTAGGAGGGAATTATAAGGCAAAAAAAAAAAAAATCATCATCTTTAAAGAAAGAAAAGGAGGAGGAGAAATCCCATTAACAAATTAATCACAAATTTAATTGTAATCTTGCCATTACTAGTGAAGCGTCCAAAATAGCTTTAGCCATTTCCTCCTAATATGAGTGCTTTGTTTTGGTATAGATAAGCAAGCAAGCACCCAACGTCTCCATCTCATCCGATTCAACGTCACCTCCCTCTGTATTTAACCCCAACCCTGCACCTCTCTTTTTCCATCTTCCCCCCTGTGGAGAAATATTGCACCGTGTTGACAAGGCCCGACGAAACTGCTCCACTCTCATCTTCCGATACGATTACACGCACCCGTGAGAAAGAATCCCGTGTTAACGTCGCTCCTTTTTCCGCGGATGGAAACGAGGCGTACGCTCCACGTATTTTCCGTGTTTTGGTATGTGTGGCTTCGGTTACGGAACCGTCGATGAATAAGACATGCATGAGCCAAAGGGGGTTCTTTCTTTCTTTCTTTCTTTCTCTCTTGGGACCCAACGACTCGCTGCTGCTTGTGCATGTGCTAAGCAAATTTGCTCATGAATTCAAATCAGAAAACCGCTCCCTTGACCTGAGCTGGCCCACAGACTCGACGGAAATACACAGCGGCAGGTTCTAGAGTGGATCGACTGTGGACCCATCTGGCTAGGCCACATCCATGTCAGCAGCATCCAAGATTCCAAATCGCACAATCAGTAGGCCCACAATTAACTGGCCCAGATAGGAAAAATGCAGCTACCATGCTGCATAGTGCCTCCCCCGCATAAAGCTTTTCCATGGAACGACACATTGCATAGATCAAGAACAACTCTCAACCAGCAGATTCAACGAGAAGAAAGATGGATGAATTGAGTCAATCCTAACCTGATCATTTAACATGGAATGCGATCAGAGTTCACGAAAGAAGCGAGACCCATACATTTTTACAGCTTTTACCTGTTACTTGGCCGGCCAAGTGCAGATAATGCAGTACACTTAAAATGAATAATTTCAGTGCTTGTTCTTCTGCAAGTTACCACGTCAGCTCTCACCTGGCACTATAAGGCGATCCTGGCCATCTATTAGCTTGGCAGATTTTATCACATCTCCGGTTTTTATCTGTGAAAGGAGCTCTCTCCCTGCAGTAGCATACCTAGAAACAGCCAACGCACGTAGAACAGTATATTAGACAACAGTAGAGGGGAATGATAGATGAGTTGTATATACAAGTCAATGTGTACCCAAAAACTGAGAATTGCCCTTCATCAAAGGATATTCCGCCCAAGCCAGACTGGCAACAAAAAGTAAAGATGGACCAACTTAGCAATTGCCTATCTCATGTGGGTAACACGTAACAGTCACCTGAATGAAGTATTCACTCACGTTTCTCTTGTCATATAAATAGAAGAAGAATTGATACGGAGATGAGTATTCCTCCGAACTTTCACTATGTGCCATGGCAACTGCTCCATAAACAGAGAGGGGCAGAACCGGCAATTCACCATCCTTCCAGTTCACAAGAATGGTAAAGTGGATGCCACCAATTAGGTTAGCTAAAGCTAGTTCAGACAATAAAGACATAACTGAGGTTTACCTGCACACTTAATGACGTTCTATACAATGGTTCAAATTGCCCTGTCGGCAATATCTCTAGCGGGACACTGTACCCACTATCCTTATCGATTCCACCATCAGATAAAATAGCTTGATTGACAGTACTGAGCTCTGTCCCATTGTATGCACCATCAGCTACCTGTACATTTTATGGGCACATCATTAGTAGATGACTGTTCAGATAAAAATGTCACTTCAAAACTTTATTCAGGTAAAAGAGATTGCTAGGAGGTTGCCCTGTGGTGTCCTTAAATGCATGAAAAGCTCCTCTCAAGATAAAATATAACCAAAAAAAAAAAAAACTTTGAGAATCAAGATGTGTGTTCCAGAGTGTTCTCGAGCAAATTTTCATCAGTAGATAGTTTCTGCAGCATAAATTTGTGCTGGAAAGTAGAAATCATTTCTGAAGGCCATGAGGGGAGTTTGACTACCTTACCAGTTTTGCAAAGTTTCCTGCAGTCAAAGGTGCTGAGTATCCATCAAGAACAATCTGCATAAATAAGTCCAACATGTATTCCAAAATCAAGAATCACTGCAATTAAAACCGTGTCATGAAGCTCCACTTAGGACAGTCGAGAGCACTTTGTACAGCTGAACCATGCATACATGAAAGTGGGAAAACCCGGAGCAGCAAAGAACAGATCAATTCAAGAGAATGAGAAAGCAGGCTTTCCACTACGTCATGAAAAACATGTGCCATCATGAAACTCGATCTCAGTAAAATGATAAAGTCATGCAAGCAGAATGAGATAGCAACTGATGGTCTCAGCAATAATTAGAAGGGAAGACCACAGACCAAAGCATACCCAGACAATAATTCTAAGCTTCAAGAAAATTTATGCATAGGTGAACTAGATGACGCTTATAACCATCATGCCAGTCTGACCCATTATATTTCCTCTACCTGCATTGCAGCAGCCTTTCTTGGTTCGCCACCAGCTTCAGGTGAAAATGCTGTTCCATCCCCTTTTTCAATGGTAAATTCAACAACTGCTCTTCCTGTAAGCCTATAAATCATACGAGAAGACAGATGAGGAATCTGGCTGTAGTGAAAAATTGGGAAATATATCAACACCAAATGGTCCACAATCTACAAACTTTTGCAGTGCAACCAACAACCCTTTCTGAAATCACCTAGAAATACTTTGAATGCTCCTAACATGCCAATCCAGTACTTGTGATTAAGGAGTTGAGTTAATAAGTAACAATCCTTAGGGAGACTGACCTAGGAAACTTCAAGTACTGCTCTGGCAACAAAAATGACAATCCAGGAGCCTGTTGCAAAATATTAAAGGTATATTTGGTCATCATGCAATCTTGAGCAACATAACTGCTTCATTTTATTGGAAGCGTCCTAAGGTTTCGATAAGAAAAATAACCACTGCCAATTTGAATTCTATACAGCAGAGAGGCCTGAATTTCCACTGACCTGCAACAATTCTATCTCTGCAACAGTTTCCAATGATGAAGCAAGGGCCACTGAGACCTTGTCTGGGTCTTGTTCCTTAATATATTGAAGCAGCTCTTGCAATCCACCCTAGTGATTTGCAGGAACTTTTAAAAGGTTATACTGGGATATTTGGGAGCTAAAATTAATTTTGAAAGTAAGAATCAAGTAGTATTCTGAGAATTAAAGTGCATTTGGGACACTGTAATTCAATTTTTTTCATGGCTAATATAATTTGGAATGGTGGAAAATAAAGTGTGTCGCACATGGGCATACCTATTCAATACACAGAACACTTGAAAAGCATTCCTAATAGGTAAATACTAAAGAATTATTGCACAAGCAATAAACTTGAAAACATCAGGTAACTTTCCATACCTTCCCATCAACGAGAGATGTATAAAACTGGGAGCCTTTCTCTCTCAGATCAGCAGGTATACTAGTCAGAATAGGATCCTTCTCATCCATTGCCATCTGGAGTGGATCAACAAAAACTTGAAATGATTAACTATGCATTGGCACCACCCAAGCCTGTTCAGATGTAAATTTGAATATTCTCCTCAGTTCACCTAGCTAGAGATTTGAAAAATGAAAGCATAAAACATCATAAAAAAGCATGTACTGCCCATAGATTTCGAAAATGGTATCGCCCCAACTGTAAGATAAATAAATAAGAAAGGAATAATTAGCATTGGCCACCTTAAGAGCTTTCTTGACATTACCCTCCATTGTTCCATATGGCTTTCTCTGTGGAATCCTTAGCAAATAGGAGATATCTTCCAATGTGGCCTGTAAGGAAAAAGCCATAAGCCAATGAATTCATCAGTGTTCATGTGCGAGAGAACATGGGGAAAATCTTGGAATGCTAGTATTAGCCTTGCCTGTATGGCCTTCATGTTTGTGTTTGCTGGGATAGCTCTCCTAAGAGCAAGTTCTCCAGTTCTTGGAACCTTTGTGTCTGGAGAATACAGGACAGCATTTGCTGGAGTAGCAGATAGAGATTCCCATCCAACTATAGGTATTGGAGTAGAAATTTGAACAAAAATAAGGACCGAAGCAATCAGACCCTCAAGCTTCTTAAATCCAAGTCCAGAGGCGAAAGTGAAATGTTTGGATTGATTGTCAGCATGCTCTTCTAGGTCCTGCATGACTGAAATCCCATTTTATAAATAAGGAAACTTTTCCAAGGGAAAATGGAAAGTCATTCACTCTTATGAATAACAACCCTGACTAGAAATTGCTACTACCGCATTGTCAGAATAAGCTCAGTTCCAATGCTTCACCAGGGGACTCTGTCAGTAATCCTACACTGAAATTTCTTGTAGTTCGTATTTTGCAGCATATTCTCAGTTCCATGAGATCTTAACTGTGCAGTGTACAGTCCAAAACTACTCTATTCGATCTACAGGTACTACTCTGCCGTCTCTGGTAATGATTTTGCTACAAGACAGATGAATATCAGACCATCTAGTAAAAGCCTAATGCAACAATGTCACGTTTCCACAACTTAAATAGAAGTGACAAGAGTGTTAACTAAGACTATTCCAACTCCTAGTCCAGTCGCTGCAATCTGGCGACAACGCTAAAGGATGACACCATTTGACATACAAAACCGAATTCAATTCACAGCCGACCTTGGAGCGGTCGCCATTACCGGAGCTGCAGTGGAACTTGGAACCGCCCCACCTCGCTGCGGCTCTGGAGCGGAGCAGATTGAACCGGAGCTCTGCAAGGGAACCGAGAGCAGTCCGCCGGGAAAATGAGGAATTGCGAAAAGGGATTGCGAGAGTGAGGGCGGGATGAGCGAAGGAGATGGCAGAGCAGAGAGAAGAGGAGGCCATGACTGAGGGTGAGTCGTTAGCTGCCGGCAGAGAGACTGGTCTTGGCGCGCCTCATCCGCCGGAAATCCTATCCGCCTATCCGTCTATCTATTACACGCCTCTATCGTTCAATTCCTCCATTTCCTTCTGTACGGACGTATTCGACCGGGTTCAATTTAATCATTGGTTAAGGAACCCGGTTCTCGTGGAGAAAGGGCCGGGTGGAACGTTTTGTTTAAAGTTTGCAGGCCCACTACTTAGATGGGCCTCACCACATGGACCCCTAACTTTAAGGCCCATTCAAACGGCCCATATTAATAATTTTAAGATCAATTAAAACAAAAATAAAAATATGTTCATCAGTTCCTGTATGAAATAGACACGTACGAGCTCACGGCCATAATTATAAAGTCAACAGCCAAGTCAGCTTCTCCAGTCCAGTCGCACCTCCTTGGGCTCCACCACAACGTGATGACTTGGCTTCCTAAACGATACGATGTGACTCCTGATCATGAAGGCGGTCACACGGTCGGACACCCGAACCTCGTCCATCCGCAGCTCCTGTAGGCGCCGAACGTACTCGGCCACATGGACCAGGTCCCACATCACCCCGACCCCACCGGGCTTTAATACCCTCACCAGCTCCCCCAGCACCCTCATCCTGTCGGCCGCTGCCTCCACTGACCGCTGGCCATGCTCCTTACCGATGGTGCGCACGAAAGCCGCCGACACCACCACGTCGAAGTAGTTGTCCGGGAACGGCAGCCTCCGGGCGTCACCCTCCCGGCACGTGACATATTCTTGTACACCTGGGCTCACGCAATCAACGTAATGTTTCAAAATTGCTAGCCTAGAAGAAACAGTTAATGGATACTGAATGAATTGGTGCCATTAGCGACGACCACCTTCCATATTGGCAGTTCTCAAGGTGGCCAGGGCGGCCCGCTTGCACTGGGCCAACCCGACGACGCGTCCCGAGCTGCCGGTGTTCTTCAGCTGGGTCGCCACCGCATTGAGGAGGATCCCCCGGCCGCAGCCAAGGTCCAGCGCGTTCCTCACCCTGGACCAATCGCTGACGGAGCTGACAATCCTCTGCGCCATCTCGGCGTGCAGCGGCAGGGCGGAGTAGAAGAAGTTCGCCGCCACAAAGTACATGCAGACAGCGGATGCCGCAGTCACTGAGCCCACGAAGCCGGCTGCGAATCGGGCCCCGGCGGGTGATGGAACCACTCGCTCGAAGAAATCACAGATTTGACTAAAGTAGACGATGAACATAACCGACAGGATGGAGAAGAAGACCGCCTGGAGGATTAGAAGCAGCAGAGTCTGCCACTGGTCGAGGCCATATATCGCATAGATCTGCGACCAATCCCTATGATTCGACGCTTTTGCCATCTCTTCTGGGATGCCAAGAACCCGATTTTTTTTTTCTGTGTTTTGAGTTAAGCAGTGGAGTGTGAAGTTCCAGAGACTGGAAAAACTCTTGATTCCTGGGCTCTGTCCGGGAGAAATAAAACAGATGGTGGGATCGGTCCCGAGGGGAGTGAGCTGATCAACGAGGCTGAGAGTTCATCGTACGGCGAACCCGACACTGAAAGAGCAGAAGTTGCAGAGGACAAGACAAGAGAGATCTACACTAACCCCTTCTCAGATGTTGAATAGTTGAATACATATCATATACATATAGAGAGAGAGAGAGAGAGAGAGAGCGAGAGGAATGAGGAAGATGGACAGAGAAGGGCATGTTGTGCAGGCTTAGATCACAAAAGAAAGGCAGAAGACATAGATGGTAATATTTGGAATGGCGAAGGTGCGGCGGAATAAAATGGAATGATATTTAATTAATAAATTATTTCTTCATTTTATTATTCTTACTTAATTACATTTTTAACAATTAGTACAATATACTTAATTTAATCAATTTCTTCCTTAATATGGTAAAATGAACAGTTTAAATGAGGATCATTTGACTACTTCTTTAGGCTACAATTAAGATTTTTTTAAAAAAATTAATGAATTATATACCATTTAATAATATTTAAATTATTTCGTGTAGAGATGTAATATAGACAGTTCGGTCCGGTATTGGGCCAGTTCAAAATTGCTCTAGAACAGTCTGACCTGATTGCGATTCGACTTGTTAATCTTAATGGATCAATTTGATTACATGACATGATTCAAAAAATTATGAATTGACATGGAATCAAGACTAAGTGGGCTGGTTCCAAACATGAATATTATCTTTTTTTTTAAAAAAAATTAAATTATTTAAAGATGAATAATTTTTTTAAATGAAATATTATGTTTTTTGAACAAATATTAAAATTTGACGGATGGTTTTTGCAGGCTAGGCCAATTATGGTTCAGTGTTGGTTTATTGAGAAAACATGATAAACTGATTCCGATTCAACAGGCATATTTATTGGACTTTGCTTGTAATAAGATCTCAGCTTAATAAAATCGGTTATGTATTAGTTTTTGAACGGTTTGGACCAAACCGGCCCATTTGACATCTTTAATTCCATGGGAAAAAGAGTCTATACTAAATATCTTTTAGGTCAACATCCTCCTTCATGGTCTAGATGGTATGTCCCATGGTTTTCACTTTCTTTTGTGGAGCCAATGTCCAAACCGAACCTAACTATAAACCAGGCTCGAGTTTGCACTTGCTTCGCCGAAACCCACTTTCCCTGAAATTTACCGAACCAGCCTCTCAGGGAGCCGAGCAGTACCGACGCCCGATGACCGTCGACGCCGACGAGGGGGAAAGGCAACCCTCTCCCTCACCTCCACCACTTAATTCGTAAACCGACCGAAAAAGGTGACACGACTATCTCGACTCCGAAGATTACGCACCCCCAAGCTGCCAGAACACGTTTTATGCCATTATTCAACACAGGTACGCCAAATTCATTCAGCCCGCAAGAACAACCTGTCCTAAAACGAGGGGCATGAATTCCAGATACAAAATAAACAAGAGATAAAAGATTCAGAGATGGCGGATTAAATTACAATATCATGCTTTTAAGGGATTTCAAATGGTTAGATTCCTACGAATTTTGACCGAGAGACGGGAGAGGCAATGGATAGAATAGTTCAAAACCAGACATGGCAGTTCCTATTTTGTTTTGCCTGCCCGAGTGCCAGAATGTCAAATCCTGTTGGAGGGAGATCACGGATTAATCAAACATTTTTCAAATTGATCACTTTTTTTTTTCTCCAAGTACCCAAACCTAATCCAATTGAAAAATGGAAATTAATAATTAACAGGATGAAACCCGACCTAACGTTGACCCATATGACAGTCTTACTCGGCCCTATTTGTCGGCACTGAGGAGAGATTGTCAAGAAACGAGGCCTGATCCTTATCCGTTCACCAAAATGGACGTGGGTGTTTGTATAACGAACTCGTTTGTCGTGTCTCTCTCTTGTTCCACTCGGAAACATGCACGTACGGTATTGCTGATGGCGATCGGGAATAATTCGGTCATTGGCTTCGAAACCGATCTGTACAAGAAGCGACTCTGCGTTCTAGACTACCCGCTGGAGTTATTTATGTCCCAAGACTCGAGGGACGATGAATGGGTTGGATGAGGATGGCCAACCACTGGGGCAGTTTTAGGTGTTAAAAGGCTCCCACCTGTCTGCCCCAGATATATGCTGCACACAGACATCACAACGTTGGGCCAGCCCTTACTGATCAGTAGACGATCCGATCTGGGCTTTTATTGATTGAACAACCGAAGAAAATGATCACGCCATCGTTCCCACTTCCATAAGTTGTGCATCACTTCCAGATTCATGGATCCACTGAGGTCCCTAACGTTTTACCCCCTGACAACTTTCCGGACATGCTTGCACACTGATCACCACGGATGGGTCGACGGGAGACTGTGGCAACCAGAAGCTGCAGTGTAAAATCCTCACAGCTTGAGCTCCGGTTTAACTCTGATACTATGAAAATTTTTGTCACTTCTCATCCCTGGTAAATAGATGTCCGTTTGACTTGAATTCAGAACCAACATGTTTACCATTTTCGATCGGTCTTGCTTGTTCCCTATCAACTCGATCTACAGGAATCATTCACCAGCACAGCAGCTGCTGCTGGTCTAAACCTTCTGCTTCTGACCCATCCCCCGCTTCTTGCCTACTCCAGACTCTTCATCTCCTTCACAAATGTTACCTTAGTTAGCCTTGAATTCAACTCCCCATTCTCAGGATTTTCGGCAGAGGTAAATGGGAATCTTTATATTCAAGTTTTCCGGGTTCTCTCTCTGTTTTTTTTCCTTACAACAATGGTTGTTACATGGTCTCAGTTCAATAGACTGAACTCAACGCTAGCCTTGCTTATCGCTATGCCTACATGTGAACCGTCTATAAAACTTTCCCTCTTTTTTATATGGTCTTGCCTGGTGAGGCAGCGCTCAAATTCGAGAGAACATGCCCCAAAGTCGGGATCATTTTTCCTGATCATTTTGGCTCTTTCAATAGCTACTTTCTCTCATCGTCACCATTGTCGAAGATAAGGGGATGGAGCATCAGCCGGTGCCGATGTGATCCTCTTTCATTCATCCTCAGAAATGAATTATACTGATGAGAAAGAATCGCTTGCCGATTAGCTTTGCTTCTCACCAAAAGCATTCGTTACCGCAAAAGGCAAAACGTCGACCACCTGTGCCCCATTCTCATCCGTGTCATAAGCCCGATAAAGGTTGGGACTTGACGTAGGTACGGGCCTTAGTGTATCTATGGGCCATCATTCTTGGCCCTTCCCTCCTCCCATTATATTGATAAGACAGCCGTCTCCCACTATGCTCACCCAGCTCTTCCCCCTGAACAACATGCTTCTCTACCAACCCGTAGATATATGCTCATCCAGAAATCGATTCTTAGATAATACTAAAATAAATAATTCAATGATAGATAAAATGTCGACTGACCCCCATCAACTGTTTATTGGTCAGGTGGGCCCACGTCCATAAACGCAATTGAATTATCGTGGACGTATGGTCATTGGCCTTCAGGGAGCTGGTGCAACGATAATGATATTTCTTGGAAGATTTGTCGCTGCTCCCGGCTCATGCAGATTGGACCCACTGTCCCGTCAAACCTTTCTTGAGCGAATGATGCACCGGCTGTATACAATTTTCCTCTTTCCCCTGCATTTAAAGCCTTCCCGCGTCAATCTTACCTCCGTCGTTTCGTTTCCTCCGCCTTCAATCGCGTCCACAGCCCATCTCTTGAAGCAGAGCACTCTGACCATAACTACCACCGTCCATCGTTTCACTCCACCCTTTCGATTCCCTAAGAAATTTCTGAGCGTTCGGCCGAACCTACCCGTCCTCGACTCGACCCTCATTTGAGGCTTCCAAATAAAATTGACCATTGGCTCGGTCTTTGCATTTCGTTCAGCTCCTCCTCTTATCATTTATCCTTACTGTCATTGCCTTGTTGCACTCTGCTTGAAGGTGAAAACTTGACTCGTTCACAGAATCCAGATCGCCTAATCTGATCGGAAGCTAAGTTATTCGAGCTGAGTTCACCCACTTGGCTTCAGTAACCGTGACCGCAATTAGATTATAGGGGCTTTATACTACGTATGTTTTCTGAAGTTTTCAATTATTTATATAGTCTTGAATATTCACTTTGCAGGTCGAAGACGACAGCCATGGATGTGGGGGAGTTTATGTTCTGGGGATCCACGATCTGCTTGGTGCTCACTCTGTATCTTTCTGCACAGCTTCTTTCTCAGCATCTCCATTACTGGAGGAAGCCGAAGGAGCAGAAGGCCATTGTGATCATCATCCTGATGGCCCCTTTATATGCTGTCGACTCATATGTCGGACTCTTAGACTATCAGGGGAGCGACACCTTCTTTACTTTCTTGGACTCGATCAAGGAGTGCTATGAAGCTGTGGTGAGAAATGTTCTACTCCGAAACAAGTTCTATGACCATTTCTGTTGCCATGTCCTCGAGTTTGAGCTCTAAATTAACGTTGTTCAGCCATGGAGATTGAGCTGCAATTGGACCATGGATTTGTGTTTTACTTGTAGGTCATTGCCAAGTTCTTGGATTTGCTATATAGCTACTTGAACATATCCGTCAGCAAGAACATAGTCCCAGATGAGATCAAAGGAAGACAGATCCACCATTCATTTCCCATGAGTCTCTTTCAGGTTAAGTGTATTTCCTGTTTCTAGTCAAGCATCAGGCAATATAGAAGCAGATATTGTTCCCGATAAATTCATTTATTCAACCATTTGGGAGTGACAAGGTCATCCCGACCGAATGGCATACTGAAAAAAATTGGACAGAATTGTTCTACGTAGCGGCCTGGGCCACCTGTCTATATATTGTGACACCAATTTGAATGTGTTTTCATTCCTTCGAACTGAATGTAGCATAACTTCCTTGGTATGCTAAGCACTTTGTTTACATGATCTATGGACTGCTATTTCACCGATGAGAGACCCTCGAGTGATATTTAACTACTGTATAGCTTGAATTAATTCATGTCTAGATGAGCTTTTCTGATGCTTGTTGGTCTGTAATTGCAGCCTCACTCCGTTCCCTTGAACCATAAGACGCTAAAGCTTCTCAAGAACTGGACATGGCAGTTTGTGGTCCTCCGCCCAGTGTGCTCCGTCTTGATGATCACTTTTCAACTTCTCGGGATATACCCGAGCTGGCTCAGCTGGACATTCACGATAATCCTCAACATTTCCGTCACCCTGGCTCTCTACACGCTCCTGATTTTCTACCACGTCTTTGATAAGGAGTTAGCTCCTCACAAGCCACTTGCCAAGTTCTTATGTGTCAAGGGTATCGTATTCTTCTGCTTCTGGCAGGTATTTCCAAGAACCGAACCTTCATTGAATCTGCCCGAACATGTTCATCTGAAGATTCATATACTTTTACCTGCAATAGAGCTTGAGATCGAAGTATCTTTCATTTCAGTCAAGAGCTGAGACCACGAGTTCTGGTGATGAGTTGGTCTTTCCTGATCTTTCTTGCAGGGTCTCGTGCTCAAGGTCCTTGCTGCAATGGGCATAATCCGGGCCGACCATTTCTGGAAGGACGTGGAACATATCGAGCAAGCCATACAGAATGTGATGGTGTGCGTGGAGATGGTCTTCTTTGCTGCCGTTCAGCAGCGTGCATACACAGCCGAGCCTTACAAAAGCGGCTCAGTATCGACTGCCACAAAGAAGGAAGAGTGAATTTCGAGTCATGCCTTCACTTGGTGCAAGTGATGCAATAAGTTGCATATGGAGGATATTGCAGATATGCAGGTTCCTACTCTTGTCTTAGCCCAGATACTATGAAGTATGGAGTTTGAAATCAGATGATCCCAAATAATATGATTTCATGCTATCTTCTACTACCTTGGGACTAAAAGACTAGATGGTTTCAATTATGAATTTTAGCTGAATAAGATCACTCCATGGTGAAAATTGCCAGTATGGTTTTGATTGTATCCAATGCTGAACCAAAACGATGGTAGGGACTCTTAATACTACTGCAAAGTCTGCAAACCTCAAACGGGGGACTCCAGCATCACTCTTCCTCGATTCTTTCCAATCTCCTTTCTGCCCATTCAGCGCGGCTGCGCGAGCCACATGGCGAGTACTCGACCGGTAACTTGTGATTCTGTCAGCTTCTGGTGGAGTGAAAAGCTGCGCAGTAAATATGAGACTTACGAGTCTTCTCCGTAAGATTTGACAGAAAATCTGCACCTTCCTTGGGACACGGACAGCTCGGGTCTCTCCATCCGTACGTGTCATAATCTCATCCGCATCTTCAGCTGAGCCTGAGCGAGGAGCAATAGCTGAACCCAAAGTGTCTGCTTATCCACTGATTGTGAATGGGGCTCACTCACAGCCATTTTCGCTGGACCCAAAAATAATGATACATACCGGAACAAAAATGGTGTATTGCCAGGCAAAAATGAGATTTTTGACTAGACTGCCCATCTCTCTCCACCAGATGGAAAGATGGATGAGACGGGCAGATCCACAATTTCCAAGCTGGGTAGGCAGGAGGCTTAACCGACCATTTGAATTCATTCCCACAGGCTGGTTGCGTACTACGGATGTACTTGGGCTTCGCCTTCATAGTCATAGTCACGTCCTTATAAATGATCGGATTTCATTCTGGCTAGAAACCAGCACCGAGCAAAAGAGAAAAAGGACTACGGATACACACTTGCATTCAAAACCTAATACCAAATCAATAGCTCGATCTCTCGAAACACCCAGCACGTGTATGAAGCAACAGAATAACCCTTTTTTATTTTAAATAATGGAATTAGCCCAAAATAAGATAGCAACCTTCCTTATAGTGATAGCAGAAGGTAGGTCACTTGCCAAAATTGCAAGAAAACATAATAACGAGAACAAGATCAGAAAGCTCCACTTGCTTCCCCCTCGATGACACACGTGCACAGATCAGCACGTGGCTGAGCTAGAGGGTCCTCACCTGCCAATCAAGTCGTGGCCCACAATCCTCTCTCTCTCACTCTCTCTCTCTCTCTCTCTCTGTGGATTTGAACGGTCGAGGAAGCTCGTTTGAGATTCCCAGTATGCAAATCCAACCGTCAGTAGTTTATGGCTATGCGGTGACATCATCGTCCTCTATTAAAACTTCTGCTGCTGCTCGGCCTTCTTCTCGTCATCCATCTCTCTCTCTCTCTCTCTCTCTCTCTCTCACTGTGAGCAAGCGGCAACCGTGATTCTCATCGAACATCGGATTCTGAGCTGAGAAGACATCACGAGCAGGAAGACTGAAAATGGCGATCTTCTTCTCGGGCTCGGGCCCGGGGAGCAGGTGGATTCTCTCCGTCAAGGTGCTGCTAACCTCCACCACCGTCTTATTTATGGCGGTGGTTATGAAGACGTCGGTGCCAGTGGTCGCATATTTTGTTGCATCAGAATTCCCGACCATCTACGGCTTCATTCTCTCCTGGCTCCGCCCTCCGTACCTGTACGTCCTCATCAACTGCATAATTATCTCAATCGCCGCTTCCTCCAAGCTCCAGCCGAAGGTCGAGGTCGAGAAAGCTCCTGCCGTGTCTCCGGTGAGTCCTCCATTGGAACCGGTCAATGTCTCTGACGACGTGCCAGTGGAGCATCCATCTCTCGGAGGCCTTCCAACTTGGAGCGGCAATTTTTCCGATGAGAGATTGGAAAAGGTCACCGTTCCGGAGGATGTACTCGGAGGAGCCCAGGACGGTGCTGCGGACAGCGGAGTGAAGGAGGTGAATGATGGCAGAGTGGAGGTGAATGATGGCAGAGTGGAGGTGAATGATGGCAGAGTGGAGGTGAATGATGGCAGAGTGGAGGTTCTGAGGCCGGTTAAGCTGCCGGAGAGAAACGATTCGACTGATTTCTCGTTTCTGAATTTGAACGTGAAGGAGCAGAAGGAAAAGAAACTGCCGGCATCTAAGAGGTTGCCTTCGCGCAAATCAGTCAAATCCAGTCCTGAAGGTTACTCTCTCTTTATACACACACACACACACACACACATATATATATATATATGAGAAGTTTTAAGTTCAATCGCTTGTTAGATTTCATTGTTCAGCTATGCAACTCTGTTTCCTCCGGCGAGACAAACCCTTGACTGCTGGCGGCCGAGTTTTTTTGAAGTCATCGATGTAACTGAGTCGGCCTAACCTGCTGTCCTATCTTGATGGGTACAGCTGCGAAAGCGTTGGGAGTAGTGTCAAAGCCGAAACGGCCCGATACTCTGGACAACACGTGGAAGGCGATAACTGACGGCCGCGCCATGCCATTGACGCGCCACCTGAGGAAGTCGGACACGTGGGACAGTCAGCTCCGCAGGAATGACGAGAAGACTCCTCCCCCTCCTAGCAGGATGAAGAAGTGCGAGACCTTCAGCGACGGCTCGAGCACCGCGGTCAACAGCGTCCCATCTCTGAGCCCGTCGCCTCGGCCTGGTAAGCTGAGGAGGGAGCCGTCGCTGGGCCAGGACGAGCTGAACCGACGGGTGGAGGCGTTCATCAAGAAGTTCAACGAGGAGATGAGGCTGCAGAGACAGGAGTCGCTGAATCAGTACCAGGAGATGATTCGACGTGGGGCAGTTTAGGAAATATTCGCTCGGCGGGTTAATGATCGTCTTATCCATATACATATATATATATATATATATAAAACCAACGAACCGCAGACCTTGCAGTTTTGGTGGGGTTGTGTGGTTTTTTTTTATTGCACAGGGGCGTACGAGCCTCCGAATGATTGATATGATATGTAAGTTTTATGTTAAAAATTAAATTTATAATATCTTAATTATTATACTAAATTATTTTTTTAATTTTATGTGATATTGAGTTATACATATGCTTAATAATTTTTTAAATGATTTGACTATTAATTTAATTATAATTTGAAAGAATTTAGGATATCAAATTATCTAACCATATAGTGGTGGTGATGGTGCCTTTTTATCTTTTGTGAGAAGAATGGGCTCACGTAGAGATGTTAAGCGGGCTAGACTGATCCATAACCGGACCTTCAAATGTGGAATCGGCTAGACCGCTCTTAATCAGGCCTGTAACCGTTCTTAGTGGATTTGGGCAGTTATGGGCCGATTCTGAAATATGAACTCGTTGAACCGTAATTAGCCCGGATTGTTATCCTGTTGAACTGACCCGGACACCATTGAAAATTGGCTTGGACCACCGAAAAGCCTACAAATCAACGGTCGGATTTTATCGTGTCAATTTAAAATTAAAAAAAATTAAAAAGATGGAAAGTTCACGAGTCAAACCAACTCGTTTACAAATGGTTTTGAACTGATTCATATTTGTCTAAACTGTGATTCGTAACCGAACCGACTTGAACTGCACTTTTAACAACACTAAGCTTGGGTCCAAGCCCCGGATGTGCAGTGTTGAAATGGTTCAAAAGTAGCTCCTCGACCTCCGAGCATGGATGGTGGGTCTAGCAATGGATCGTCGGTCTAAACTCCGAAGAGACCCATCATCTGAACACTGGAATGGACCTAACCAAGACCATGTAGCAATTAGCAAGCTCGGATGTGGATGATGGAGGAAACTTCCGACTAGTAGTGACCTGGGGTTAACATTGGGCCCACTCACTCCCTGACCCTCGATGCACAGAACGGACCCGACAGTCGCAGCTCGAGTGGCTAATATAAGAAGTGGCTCAGGTTGCATTTTCTTATATTTGTGGCCGAATGTCGGATTCAGATTTGTCAAGGGGTGCAAAGCTCAAAGACGGAGTGCTACGTGCTTAAGCTCGATCCGTAAGGAAGACTTGACATCAAAGCGATCCATAGCCAGGACGGGACGGGTGGTGCGGTGTGGTGGGGCTGTCTTCTGTGTGTGTTTGGTAATATGTTGCTGCTATTCATTCCCTCACTAACCGACCGTTGCTCATTTTGGGTCCAAATTCCTCTCGTCCACTTAACTTGACATCAAAGCGATCCTGACAAGCAAACGGATCAACCAACGGCCATTGCGCATTTAGACCCCTAACTAATATTGAGTCCCAAGTCCCGCAGAGTTGTGAGATAGCATCAAGGCCACCTTAACTAATAAAATGGTCCCAGATTGCTCCCCCTCGAGCCGCAACAGGTAGGGGCTAGCTGATGGGTTGCAAAATTTGGTGGAGCAACAATTCTTCATGGTCGTCGTCCCGCCACCACCTCCTTGTGGTTCGCCGCCTTTGCCTCCTTGCCCCCGCTTCTCAACCTTTCCTTCCTCTTCCGTTCCCCATATATGTGCACCTTCTCCTCTCCTTCTCCTTCCGCTCTCTCTATCTCCTCCTTGAACCAGAAACCTTAAACAGAAAACAAGAGAGGGGGGGTGTTACAGATTCATCCGAGGCTGTCTACTATATACATTGGATCTCTTGCCCTCCTCGGCCGTTTTACCGAGATTGAGGCAGGCGATCAAGAGACGACAGACAACAAACAACACGCGCGACAAAATGGCACCGCGTCTCTTTGCATGTTTGGGGAGGTCACCGTCGTCGTCCTCCGAGAAGAGCAGTGCAACTGCTGACGTGGCGGCGGAGGAGCAGAGGCAGGGAGGGGCGGTGGTGGTGGAGGCGTTCACATCGCAGGGATGCACCACCTCGCCGGAGGCGGAGGTGCTGGCGTCGCGGCTGGGAAGGGGTGACTTCGACCTGGGGATCCCACTGATCCTGCTGGTTCACCATGTTGACTATTGGGACTACATGGGATGGAAGGACCCGTTTGGCTCCAGCGTCTCCACGGTCCGGCAGAAGGCCTTCGTCGAGGCCCTCGGTCTCGATACCATGTTCACCCCTCAGGTGGTGGTCCAGGGCCGCACCCACTGCACCGGGACCGACCAGGAAGCAGTCTTGGCCGCCATCACCTCCGCTCCCCGATTTCCCGCACCCATGTTCCAGGTAAATGTTTATCCATGGCTGATCTAACTAAATCTGTGTCACAGATTGTAGCTAACTTCACCGTGAGTCCGTGACCAACTTATTCACTAACCCGATGCAAGATGTTCCAGGCAAATTTTCAGAGACCATCACCGGACACCTTACAGGTGTCTCTTTCCGGGGCCCTAAGGACCAAGGCAGACAAGAATGGAGCTAATGTCATGGTGGCCCTCTACGAGAACGGGCTCGTCACCGATTGCCAGAAGGGAGAGAACAAAGGGAAGGTCTTGGCGAATGACTTCGTCGTCAGGAAGCTCGAGAAGCTCTGCACAGTTAAGGATTTCTCGGCCAAGAAAACGGTCTCAGGAACGGTCAGTTTCCCTCTACGGGAAGGTTTTGACGGCGGCAAATGCGGGATTGCCGTATTTGTCCAGAACAGCTCCCATCAAATCTTCGGGTCGCAGAACTTCACCTTGCCAGGGAATTTGTAGGTGTTCAGTGGCTCCAAGTTTGTGTTTGCGTGTGAAGTATTTGATCATCCTGTGACCGCATTATTATGTACAGAATTTCCTTTTCGCGTTTCTTCTTCATCTTCTTTGGACAGTATATAACAGATGATCATCCGTATTATCGGATCTCCCAAGAAGTCCAATTTTTCCACGTGAAATTGATTGCCAAAACATGATGATCCTATCGATTTGATCTATCAGACGTGTCAAAAGCTTCAACATCAAAAATAAAATAAAAAATTATGGAACAATGGCTCCCCCTCTCCTCATGAATTATAAAACATTGGAACTAGGTCAGTTTATATATAAATCTGTCTGCAGTTACAGTTGAAAGATCCAAATTCTACATCACAACTGATTGACTAAGAAACAACCGATTTTTAACTCAATTTGGTCCCCAACAACTCAAGAACAGGACCATCCGCCGAGATTCCTCAGCATGGCATAATCCCTTCCCGAAATTCATCCTTCCTTCAACATCCTTGGAGCAAGTAGGAGCACCAGGATACAGATTCGCCTGTGCTCTTGCAGATCCAACAACAACCCAGTTCTGCTTAGCGGCGGATGATCCACCGTGCTTAAGATCCATCTCTTTCAGCCCGAGAGTGGCTCCAAGCATAACAGTAATGCACGCCTTGGCTGCACGGTTCATCCGGAAAATAGCATGGAATTACCCTAAAACACCATGCAGGGAAGGACCTGGGATCATCAGTCTCCTAGCACTGTAGATCTTGAAATAAGAATCGGTGAGCTGCTGAGGCTGGAAGCTTGTGTGATGCTGCAGTGGGTGCAGGCCCATATTTATAGGCTTCATTAAAGAAAAAGGTGGTGGGCCACAAAGGGACAGAAAATGCCCCGGGGAAGTGGTTGCGACTTTATATTGGAAACAAAACCACTGGCCTAAACCAGCAACACTCATGACGGAGACCCACGCTGCCGCTATCGTCTTCCTGTGGCCTTGGCTTTCTCTTCAGCAAGTGCGACTACACACCATCGAATTCAAGACCCAGTCAGGCAATTTTGCCAAATTTTGGTTCCCGACACCATGGTTCTAGTCGACCCTGTATCCAATAGCAGGAAATCAACAGGCCCGTCTCGAAATTCTTGTTACACATCGAGTTGGCCAAACATAATCCTCTTGCCAACCCGCAGCGGGTTAGCTATTGGACTAGCTTTGGAAGAGTTGAGAGTGATGGAAATAAAAGATAATAAAGCCATTCGGGACGCCCCATGAGATGTCCTGATCACTCAGAACAAGGAAATGGGAGGATTCAGTGCACACGGACCGTAAATCGCAATCCTTCATGTATCAAGAAGTCGAAGGGGTCATTCTCATTGCTTCCCTCCAGAAACGGTCCCCATATCTTGATGTTGACAAAATTTCAGAGTGGTTCATCACAGCGGGCATTAATCCCCCCGCCGGCATCTTATGGTCTATAGAGATGATGTTAGACGAACCATCATTAGGCAGCCTGGCACTTAATCTTCATTAATAAACGCCAAGAAGATACACCTTAGTCCCCACAGTAAAGAAGCGTCTCCTTATCTTTGATCTCTTCCATATTCAGATATCATCCTCCCCCCTGAACCACTACCCATCATTTACACAAGCCAGTGACTGATCACTATATAAAACCAGATTACACATTCTCATCGTAGGAGACCGAAGATCACAATGACCCATGCATGGCAGGACCACATAAAAACCCCAAGGTCCTTTTGAAATTATATATCCCTCTTTACATCAGGAAGAAACCTACACCAAGTCTACTTGCTGTTGTGCAAGATACTTCTCCCTTCGTTCTTTCTGGTAAAACAGAATTTAAGAGTGAGATGATCCAAAATTGAAGAACTTTAAGGTCAGCAGGAAATGAGTGCAACAGTTTCTGGGGTCTTTACTTACCCATTCATTGATCACGAGACCTTCGGCTACCACCTGAGGCCCAGTCTCTGTGGCAGTGGGTTTCTTGCGGGCTTCAAGTGCAGCCTCAGCATCCGCCAGCTGCCGCTTGAGTTTTTCCATTGCCTACAGAATAAAAATGTAAAAGATTCAGCACTAATCGCTGGTTATGCCTTTACTCTAAGATCTAGAAGCAGCGGCACATGAATATGCAGGGATAGAAGTCAACCAATTTGAACTCACAGGACTTGAGCGTTCGGCATCTAAAAAGACAACACGTAAAATCCTCTCAACTGTAACTTGTTCCTTTTGTTCGTCAAACTGCAAGTCAGGTATAAACACAAGGTCAAGATCAATGTGCGTGGTTGGGAGAATGCACAACAGAGAGCAGAAAGAAACCTTAAAAACTAAACTTTATGCGTTGAACCTAACACCCCTTAAAAGTCAAAATCCAGCTGGATGATGCACAAGAATAACTGAAGTATTCACTTAAGAGCCATAAAAATACATTTCCCAATTCAACTATTAATTACATTTTTAGAGCTTTACCAGTTCAGGCACATAGTCTGTTCCTCCTCTCACTTTCAGGCTCATTATCTTGAATTTAACCTTGCTCTTCTGGTCCAACTGCTTTTCGTTATTCTCGGGTTGCTCCACAAACTTGAAGACTGTCAAGAGAACGAACTCAAAGCCAAAACAAGAAACCACTTAGCAAAGATAACATGGTAGAAGACAGATTTAGCGAGGATATTTGAACTGCTCTTGAGATTCCTTTTCAAGCATGAGTAACCTGCAATTACCTGTCGCAATTAGGCTTTCACCAGGAGCAAGGATGCCACCAGGAGGCCGCATATAGCAACTTTTAGGGGCAGTTGTTTGAAACTAGAGAAGCATTGGAAGAACAAATGAGTTAAATTTGCCGAAATGTTCATAAACAACTCAATGAATGCAGCTGGGAGTTGTAATCCCAATCAGAATTTTAATAAGAGAATCTACTCGTTAAGAGACACGGTTTCCACTAGGTTGGATATGTGCCTACCCCTTTTGAGGACAGTGAAACATAAGGTGGCAATAAGATACAAGGTTTAGGGAACTACGCGAAGTAAAAAACCAGAACCACATCCCTTCTGGAAGAAAGATAAACACAACAGAGAGAGATAACTGGGGCCACCAGAGCCATAACAAAATCCACCTGCGTACGACATCTTATAGAATAAATTAAAGCAGATGATTGGATTTCAAATGCTCTGTCCGTTAACTACCTCGTCGATTAACTGCGAGAAGAATTAGACAATTCAAGCAAAGCCCATACACCAACCACATATATTAAAGATCAGAAATTATAATCCCTTCCCTTGAAACATTTGTGGGGGAAAAGAGCAAACTTTATTATAATCGATGAATCAGCGAATTTTAAACTCGGAAGAATCTTGCCTTGAAAGCTACATGCGACCTGCTGGTGTTCTTCAACCCTATTGCGCTCCTGACCTGCTTACCGGGCTCATCTTCAGAACGGACAACACAAAAACCCAGCAGAGTTAGCTATCCTGAAACCCACGGATGAAGCAACAGCGTATGAACTAAAAGAGAATCGAGGACTCAGTCAATCCCGTTTCTGAAATTAAATGCTAATCATTCGGAAATGGCGATAACGCAGGGAGAGGAAACCACGCGTTTGCAGCAAGAACAGTGATGTTCACAGGCCACAGCGACTAGTAATAAGTAAACTGAAGTTACTCAACAGTGTAGGGAAGTCAACTGCATCGAGCAAGACTAGACCAACATGGAAAATAGAGGTTATTCGACGGATCGAGACGGAGCCTCCGGCGAGCAGGGAGCAGGGAGCGAGCCACAGAAGACACCGTATTCGTCGAGCTCGGCCGAGGCTGCGATCCACCGGCGTGGTCACTCCCGCCGATCCGGTCGTGATAGACGCTGCTGTTGTGAAGGTTCTGCGTGGAGGATGCGGAGGACGAGGTCGTGTTGTTCCCGCCGCGGCCGCTCCCAGTCTGCCAGAACGGGCACAGGCCGAAGAGCTTCTTGTCGCGAGGCCGGGACCGGTGCGATATCGCCATCCGGGCGCGTCAGCTGTTGCGGGTGCTTCACGCCCTACAAGTCGACTAGGCGAGTCAAATTGACACGTGCTGGACGAAGTTTTATTTGAGGAGGGATAACGGCCGCGGGAATTCTCAACGGCAAGAGAGAGAGAGAGAATGAACACACAGCACAATCGGGAGCAGGCAGGCAGGCAGGCAGACGGACGGACGGACGGGCCGGAACCCAAAGCGGAGGATTTAACTGGATTTGACTTTGGGAGGCTCGGTTCCAGTTCCGTTCCGTTTATTTATTGCGCACGTTAGCTGTCGTCCCAAATCGTGAGGCTGTGAGTTTGACACATTGGCCGAAAACTCAAACCATTTTTTTCAAAGGGAATTTTCTGGTGAATTAAAATTATTGACTATTTTCAAGTATTAAAAATGAGGAGGATAGAATTAGAGGCTGTGGGGTTGAGTGGGCGCATTTATGTGGGGGTGTCGGCTGAGTCAGTTCGTTGCTCTGAGTTAGTTGAGAGGCGAAGTCAGGACTAAGGACTCCCTTCTCTCTCTCTCTCTCTCGACCATCCGTCCCATTCTCTTCTAATTTCCTGCTCCGACATGGCATATACGCCGGAGGACTGCCCGAGTTACGTGCGGTGAGCATCGTCTGGAACTGAAAGTAGTATGAAGAAGAAATGCGCGAGTATTGCGAATGACCCAGTGTGGCCACACTACGGCTGATAAAAGATCCGTACTCAAAGTTTGTGAATAATAGACTAGGGAGGGCCGAGGTCGGTCTATATGGGCCGTCGATGCAGGATACTAGAGCCCACAGCCAGGCCCAAATCATTGAAGGAAATTAAATGGGCCGAGTAGTGAGGCCCAACTTTGACTGACGTGCAGGCCCATGGAATAATTATTTTTCATTTATTATTTCTCCTAACAAAATTATTGTTCCTTTTTTTTTAATGGACAAATTAATATCAATTAACGTTTTATAAAAGGCCAACCGTAAAATATAGTGATTTTGACAAAATTGAGGTAGTGATAATGACAATAATAAATTGATATAAAATTTTATTGGCAAAAAAAGGGGGTGTGGAGAAGAGAGATCACAATAGCCTTTAGCTAGTTAATATTCATGTTTTTTTTCCTGCTTTTTCAGATGGAAAAATTAACAGAAGAAATTCGAAACATCTAATTATTGGGGCCCCAGCAGATGAGGTGAACGAGGAACTCCACCTCCTCCCTCTTCCTCCTCTCTTCATCGGCCGCCCTCTTCAGCTTCCTTTCGTGTTGATGATTTCCTCCTCCTGCTCCTCCTCCTCCGCCGCCGCCGCCGCCGCCGCTCCCGCTCAGCCGCACGTGGTTGCCCCTATCGCCTGGCTCAGTAGGGGGAGGTCCCTTCTGCTTCTGATGCAGCTGCATTGATTTGAAGGCGGCCTCCAGCTTACACTTCCTTCTGTCAGCATCGCCACCCATACCTTTCAATCACTTCTCTGCGGAGTGGGTCACAGAAAGAGTGAATACAGAGAGAGAGAGAGAGAGAGAGGGGAAAAATGGTTGCATTAGGTCAGATGCAAATCAATAAATAGATAAAGATTGAACCACAGATTGGAATTTGAGACGAGAGACTGTTTGTTGAGAAAACAGGGGATGGACCTGGTAGTTTCGCTTCAGCTTCCGGATTTAGGGCTATGGTTTTGTATTCCCACTTGCGCAGCTGTCTGTTTTGTTTATTCACTTTATTTCTCTTATATATATATATATATATATACATATCCACGCACATAATCGAAAGCGTGTTCAAGTTCTTCTTTTCTTCATTATTAAAAAGTGGAACTTTTAATGAGACTTTCTTCTTCTTCTTCTTCTTCTTCTTTTTGAAGATGATAAAGTTCTGTAGTCAATCGCGTGACTGATGATGCTTCTCTAATTGCCGAAAGAAAAAATTGTTAATTGATCTTCTCGAACCAATGGGCGGGCTTCGATTACTTTACAGGAGTTGCTGTACAGCTGCAACCCGAGAGCACGACAAGATTCGGGACGCCACCCGCGACTGGGAGCTCAGTAACGTCCCCGAGGGCTCAAGCACGCAACTTTCCTCATGGGCTCCTCCGGCTTCTTCATCCTCTTCTCACCTCCGATCTTGCTCGACCCTGCATTCGACACGGGAGGGGTAAGCTTCTTGCTCAACTGAGGACACGATCTTGGATTGCCCTCAGCCCGCTGGTGCACCGACCGGGACGCCTGGTACCCCCCGGCAGACGCATTGATACTTCAGGGACTCCACGGCCCCGATGCTCTCGGCGGCCATCCAAGCTCTGCTCGTTGAACTCATCTCTAAATTGTGTAGATGAAACTGCGAACGGGATTGATTTTGGACATCGTACGGATAACCGGGATGGTTTTGGCTGTGCATAATATATAGCCCGAACTAAGCCGAGAGATGGGAAAAGGGGAGGAAATGGAGGATTCTTGGGTGTGGGGACGGCAGGATGAGGAGGCTGCATCGACGGCAGTATGGTAGAAGAAGCCCCCGGTTTCGGCCGAAGCGGAATCGGAATTCCGTCCCATTTTTTTCAGCAGCAACAATAGGCCGAAAAGCCCGTGGGCCGAGATTGCTGATGCACTCAAGAGGCCTATATTTTCCCACGATGGGGGGGCATAAAGGGCCCGTCTGCTGATGCATTAAATAACGGGTTCGAACAAATTCCTAGCGGACAGTGACTCGTTTCACGAGGCAACAGTCTAGAGTTCACAGGACCGTCCACGTATTGCGATAAGTTGGGTACATAAGAAATCCAGAGAAGGTCGAGTCTCAGTCGCGAAACTGAAGAATTTGAATCTTCAGAGAATGTGACTGCTATTCAGAGCTTTTACACATCACCCCGCACCTTTCCATTCTATCGCATAGCAAATGGGACTGAGGGCACGCAAGCTTCCTTCTCGACCGTAAAAAACTTGGATGTAGGAGTACTTTTGACCAAAACGTCACACGGCACCCTGTAATCCTCGTACATTTGACAGCTCAACTTGTTGGAGCTGTCAGAGTCGGTACGGCATTATTCAGGACAATCCCTGAGAGGTTAAAATAGGAGAGAGTCCCCGTTCTCCGTTTACCTGCTATTGGCTATAGCATTTGTGCGCGCACGTAACAAAGGACAATCTCTCGGAGGCGTTAAACAGGAGAGTCCCCCCCATTCTCAGTTTACCTGGTGTTGGCTATAGCATTTATACACGCACACAACAAATTGATGTTAGCAGTTAGCACGACTACCAGGGACTCGGATAAACTAAAGATCATGAGCTCCGGAGATCTTGCGCTGCTAATAGATCTTCGAGAGCATGCAGGTTGGACAATCTAAGAGATGGGAATTAACAAATGCCAGGGGAAAATCAATCATCTCCTCCATCACATAAGCTCTAACTGAGGTGCGAGATCTCCACCCCATCCGGTATTCTAAAAGTTGCAGCTGCGCCGAACTTCCTCTTCTCCTCCCAGTCATCAGTGAGCTCATCCTCCCCGCAACTGTTATCATCATCGTTTGAGTAGCTCACTGGAGACGATGGACCGTATACACTCCTAGATTGGCATGATGGGGAGGCAAGCATCGTGACTTGCCCCGAGTGGGAAATCTCTATTGTGACTGTATCGTCATCTACTGGTAGAGGCTGCTTCCATGGCTCCCCATCAATTCTCATGAATGTGTGAGCTGCTGCACCCTTGTGAAACTCGAAGCGTACTCTATTTGTCTACAAGGAAAAGAAACAAAGAAGCAACATGAAGAATACTGATAATTAGTGGCTTTTGTTGGACATCACAGGTCAGCTTGGAACCGCTTTCAGAATAGTATTCTGAAACATTCTTTCTCAATTTGAATCTGAAGCACCGTTTTTAAGTGCTTTTAGCACATTCATTTGTTAACCTTTTCCTGCATGTCCACTTGGGGAAATGCTTTTGTTCCGTGAAACATCAAAAGGTTGCCTTCTCAAACTTCTATTGAATAGGAACAATTATGGAAGACATTGTTAGGAGTAATTCCCCAAAATATTTAAGCAGTTGTAATTAGTTTAGGTTTAGTTCATTGGCCATTCACTCTCTCAGTCTCAAGATAGCTAACATAGAATTTTACCTGGGCCAACCGAGTGCCATGTCCATTCGGAGTGAGCAAAACAAGACCATGCCAGGCATTTCTAAAGCCCACAATCTCAAACAGGCCATCATCAACATATGGAGGAGTCAGGTCTCTCTGCAGAGCACAAAACACCAGGAGGTTGAGCAGTGCACATTTCTAAGCTAGAATGCTTGAAATAAAGTGGCCAACACAAATGTTTGACCAAAGGAAAACAGACTCAAGAGGAGGTTGCAAACTAACTTCACGTCTTTTCTTTGGGTTGGGCCTTCCCCAAGGATTGAGTCCACCAGAAAAACTAGGCAAATTGAGGCAAACAATGGACCTGATGCTGTAATATGAAGATCATAGATCAGAGAAAAGAATAATTCAGCTTATTGGTCTTAAATGATTATTGCAGACTTAGTTATGGAGTTTCCAAACAGCAAGGCCTTACTGGATCAGTAATGCAACGAAATGTTTAAGATTTATAGAGCTTGCAGACAATGACTAGCAAAATAGTCTCAAATTATAACCTGCGAGGAACATGAAGGTCCTCCCACTTGCCATGTCTTCTCATAATTTTGACTTTTGCCAGCTGTGCTATATTCCTGCATGTCAACTTGAACTGTTCAAACTAGAACTAAACCAGTAATCATGGTCTTAGGTGGAGGAACAGCACTCATAGCTCTTGGAAAACATGAAACAAAACATGGCATGCAAAAAGGAAAATACAAATTGGAGAAGAGACCAAGCAATCTGCAAAACAAATTTTAGAACACAGGTTAAAGATTCAGAGGGAATACTCACCGTGAAGAAGGATGACAAAGTGAAGCACAGAACCATCCCTGAGTACATCCAAGCTTCAAATATGTGCTCTGCCAGTGGGAAAGACTGAGTTAGCAGGCGTCTCAATTTCAAGTGATTTTCTAGGTGACAGTGTGGAGACCAACTAAGCCACTTAATGGAATTGCGTGACTTTTTGAGGCAAGCTAGAACACACACTCATTGCATAGAAAGATCTTATATGCTGTGTGAAACTTTGCAGAACGTATGGCAAGTTGAAAAATACCTGATTAGACAGTTGGTTCCTAAATTTTTCAGGATGCAGCTTCCGCTCTGAGTGAAATGCATAGGATACCTGGGCATCCATTCCTGTAAAGATGTTCACATAGGTAATGATAAAATTTTCTTCTGGAATTTCAGATGTCATCAGTAGGATTAAGAGCTTTAATGCCATATTTCCAGTAGAATTGTGATGATAAGGTTAACTATATCTTTTATATGAGAAGTTTTTCTGAAGAAAAAAAATTTTCACTTCCTGATGTGTCACTGCCTTATGGAACATAACTCTAAGGCAATGGTTCTTATTAGTAATATTTGGACTACAACTTAGAAGATGGCCTTGCAAGATGAAATGAATACACTGGAAATATATGTTTTATACTGCCTCAAGTGACTAATTCTTCTGAGGTTATCATGTGTCTGAATGTGCATTTCACTCTAGTTTGAAACTTAACTCATTCAGCAAAGGAGATATTCTTACCCATGCTGAAGTAATTCCAAAACCCTCCTCGAAAGGTGTCATAACCCTCCTGAAAAGTTGGCAGAGAAAAAAGATAGCTTCTATAATGAGTGGAAATATTTCATTCCAATTTATTGCAGAGTTTGGCACCATTTTTCTCTTGTAGATCATAATACAATTTTCACAACAAAGCAACAGAATGGAGAACCTCAACAGTTAGTTTTGTTATAATTCATGCCCAAAAAAAAGCATCAAAACATTTTATTAAAATGTTAAAACCAACCATAAATTGTGTACCGACCCTCTTGTTTTTTAACTAAAAAATTGCATTCTCAGGTTGAAAGTTACCATGTTTAGTCTATCAGATCTGGAGACCCGATGAAATGCATGCAGTGAATGGGGCAGCTCAAGAGGTGCAATTGGATCACATGAACCTTCTTTTGGGGCTTTCATTCTCATAACTAGGTGCCAGCTGCAATATTAAGAACACGACCCAAAAAAAAAAAAAGAAGTTATTCTGCAAGTAGTACAGTTAAAATATGAACATACTTCAGAATTAAAATTCAGCAATCTAACACTTGAATACTGTATTTATCACATCCCACTTATTAGTATATTCATGTCATATCTCTTGAAGACTTTAATCTCAACAGGAAATGACAGCATCATACAGCCTCATTGTCATCACATACTTTTGCTGGTAGTATAGTCTCAATTGTTATGTTACTGTTCTAAAGAAGGGAGCACATGAACTCTAAGTATCAGAATTATACGATGCAACATAACAGACTGCAAAGATGAATTAATATGACACAACACCATCAGAGGTAGCAAAGCGTGGATCAAAGTTTCAGACTACTGTATATCTTCTTAAGTTGTTCCGGCTGAATCTTCAAAGTCAAATTCTGACTCCAGTTTTTTGAGGGTGGAACTTAACTGGCTTCAGTTTACTAGAATTACAGTAACACACAACCGACAATAATTATGCATGCTCTTTAAAAGCCAAAAGTGACAATCATTTGAATATATATACCTGTCTATCTTCATTTCCTTTGCAGCCTTCACTTGGTTTAAGAATAATTGCACAGATTGTTTATCAGTGCCAGGGTTCTTCTTCCCCTACTCAGTAGTAAACCAATTGTCAACTCTTGAAACCTCTAGTTTTGTTGTTCAAGTTGGCAAAGTGACTTTCAACTTTTGTAGTATGTTCATCATGTAACATCCAAAATCGGGCAAATTAAAGTTCTCAAACCATGTGCAAGCATGAAAAGATTCAGAATTCAACTTGAAACTGCAAAGTGGAAGTGGATAATTTCGAACATTTTATAGTGTACACTTGAGTATAGAGACAGGCATGTCTTTATGAGTGGAACAGCCTATCAAGTGGAAATCTGACCCTTGTGTAAGATAACAATGTTTGACAAGGATAACTATGAAGGTTCACCAAAACAATGAAAACAATACTTAATAGATTTGACAAAGGCTTAGCATCTTACCCAGCCAAAAGAAAATGGAAGGTTATTGCCAGTTCCCAATGGAACTGTGGCAACTGGAGGTGGCTTAGGTAGTTTGAGATCAGAAATTACTCCAAGAAGCCAGCTGGCTGTGCCATCCCCACCAGCAACCTGTCAATGGAATTATGGTTAGGTGAAAAAGAGCCGAGAATCTTTAAGAGGCTTGACCAGTTACACCTATAGTTGGCCTTACAATTATTCTCAATTTCTTCTGAATTTCATCGGCTAAATCATCTCCATTATTCTTCAGAACCTCTAAAGTGACATAAATCTGGTGCAACACTTTATCAGGAGCGCTTTCACCCAAGTCAAAAACCTGAGACACAAACATAAGAAACCAAGATGAGGATACCTCATGAAAATAACAGCAGCCACATCTTTTGAGCTGCCTCTCCTAAAAATCCACAAATCTGACACCTGATTTTTGTTGAGAACCGAGCGGTATGTCACAAGAAGTTGGCCTCCAAGCTGACCACCACTTTTGGAATTGATGAACACTATGACTGGACATGGTGGTACATGGGTAGCTCTAGTGGCCTTAGATCCAGGAACGAGCAAGTAATCCGGTAGGTAGAAATCCTCAGAAATGACTTCTGATTTGTCATCCATAACAAATTTCCAACTGTAGAATTGTAATCAAAAGAAGCAGGAGAATTCAGAAAGGCATGTTGAATTTGATGACAGAGTCGAATTATAAGATCACATCAAACGTTTTGTCTAGCTAGACTCTATTCTTAAAGAACTTGATGAGGTCTGAGGAGCTCATCACATCATATCAATATATGCACGGATTATAAATCTTATATTACTTCTAAACAATATCCATCAAAACGGTAAGTGTTAAGATCGTGTAACATTCAACACAAAAAGGAAAAGGAAAAAAAAAAAAAAAACCTGAGAAGATCATGGAAAAGGGATGAAGCACTTTCTAGGCCATTCAAGTCTAACTTCATTCTCTTGAATCTTTTAATATACTCAAGAGTCAAGACAAATCAATTCAGGAGATGTTCAGTCAGGAAAGCACTGATCATCACATGATTAGCATATATAAACACCTATCGCTTTTGGTCCAATTCCTTCCTCTCAGAGAAAATGAAGACAACCAATATCTTTCTGGTGAAGCTCAAGAAGGAAGAAAACGGAGCATAGACGTTTTATGCACGAGAATATTGCATCTCCAGAAATGATATTGTACAGAAGACGAAAAACGAACACAAGCAACAACAGTCACTTCCATGCAAAGGTATAAACTTGACAGAAACCCAGTCTAGCGACCTCCTCGAATGTGCATTCCGAACAGAGCTCGCATTGCCGTGAGAGGAGCCCGCAACAGTATGCAATCCCAAGGTCGATCCTCCAAAGCCTTCATCATGACGACAAAAAAATCGCCCGACGCACTCAGGCCTCTCGCTGTGATGCATTTACCAACGGCGCAGGCCACAATTTCGAGCACAGAGAAATAGAAAATTGTACCAACCCGAGCAGCCTCGGAACCGAAGGGAAGGCCCAAAGATGCTTTACCTGGAAGAAAATCAACTGTGCAGATTCGAAAAGGAGGAGGAGGAGTCGATGCCAACAAGGTGACGATTCTTGTAGTGTTATCTATATTGTTTACTCCGGAATAAATCCTGACGCGTTCGATCGCAGCAGAAAGTGGAGAACGCCAGACGGAGACGACGAAGGAAAGTGCGCCTTTACTTACCGTTCAAATCCAAGGAAAGAGAGACGAAACTGCATAAGCAATCATTTGAAGCTTTGAAGCTTAGCAAACTATCTGAGACTTTTCAATCCATTTCTTCTTCGTTGCTCTTTCTTTTTTTTTTTTTTTGAAAGGTCGACTGAAATGGGAGTTAGACCGGTGGGTTGGGGGCCACACCCACACACACTCCCGGACCGGGGGCCCATGTGAAACGGTTGCGTGCTTCCTTGTCAAAGCCTCTCCCCTCCGGGCCCACCACTGGGCCCCAATTGTTAAATTTAGGTCCAGTTGCAATTGCATCCCAACAGTTTCAATTTTGCTGCCACAATTTCCCCTATGCCTTCAATAATTTTCTTTTTGTAGTTTTGGCCTTTCAATTTCAGATTCTTTCATAATGGCACCTTGAAATCATCGGTCTCATATCTGCGAGAAGATATTGCGATTCCCGGTAATATTGAACCGTCTTCTTGACGTACCGGCTCGTGATAAAACCAAATACTTTATATATACTTAGAGGCGAGGGAGGTGATCGCTCAGAGTAAGGATAGAAGTCATTAAGGTGCGTAATTGTAAAAAACGAAACTTTAGGAGTATACTAATGCCAAAATTAAACTTTTGAGAGGAAATCTGCAAAATCTGAAAGTATGAAGGGGCAAATACCATTAAAAAATGGAGTGTGCTCTAATTAGACCCTGATTTAGGAGGAGAAAATGTGACTTTTATATATACCAATATAAGATGGTTAAGATAATTCAGCATCTTTTTCCCTAGAACAAAATCTCGGATTCGAGTTATGTAAATAGAATGATTTATATGTTGAGAGTTTTATCCCCTTGGTGGGCGACTATGCTCAAGTTGGATTGGTCATGGTCCAAGAGTTTCTGAATACCGATAGTTTATGCAAGAAAAAAAAAAGAATAAAAGGTTGGTAACAACTAATTCATAGTAAGACCGAACGAAGCATGACAAGGCTGAGGGAACGCACATGAAGCTGTGACGCTAAACGACGCTCAGACTGGTATTTGTTCCTGAAGAAAATACCACAAGACTTGGTCTCTTACGTGCCACCGAATGACCAAACATGAGGACATGAATGAATCACATATATTTATGTATGTACATACATATATATTTATGCATGGAGCCGACGACGTCATAGTTTGATTTTGTTGGAGCCGCGAAACCTAATCGACGATGCCCACACGCACGCACGTAATTTACCGAACCAATTTTTAATTGCTAATTGCATCCCTTTCCGCACCGAACGAGTACAATTCGAGAATGTTCACTGGGATTATATATATATATATATATATATACACACACACATACATATATACACTATCATGTCCAATGTCAAAGAGATTTTCTACAAACAGTGGTTAGTTAATAGCGTAAGAGGCGATGGACGGGACTATATCGATCGTGGAAAATTATTCATCAGTAGGTTGTCGACCGGACTCTATATTGCACTGCACCGCACTGGCTGATAGTGTTGTCAAAAGTACAGTCTGTGTCGGTTCCGGGCCAGTTCAAAATAGACATGGAACCGTTTGATCCTGTTACAGTTCGGTCCGTTTGCTTAACAAGTCGGTCCGGTTATGAGTTATAGTTCAGACAAATATGAACCGATATGGAATCATTAATAAACGGGCCGGTTAATGGTTCGTGCTGGTCTGACCTGTGAACCGTCCATCTTTTAATTTTTTTAAAAAAATTATTTTAAATTGACTCGATAAAATCCGACTATTGATTTGCATGATTTTTGGCAGTTCGGGCTGGTTCTCAACAGTTCTAGGCTAGTTTCTAAACGGTTTCAGGCCGATTCAGTAAGGTAATGGTAAGAACCAGTTACGGTTCAATGGGTCCATATTTCAAAATCAGCCAATAACCACCCCAAACCCATTAAGAACGGTTATAGGTTGAGTTAGGAGCTGTCCGGGCTGGTTTCGGGTTTGGATGGTGCGGTTCTGATTCGGTTACGGCTTAGCTCGGCCTGATTAACATCTCTACTGCCTGATATCTGTTCAGCGGATCCAAGCTTGTTCATGTTTTAGCGAGATCTGCTCGCTGAGACGTGGAACCCCCGAAAGGCGTGGATTTTGCTCCGCTCATAGGGAATCGAGGTCGAGATGTCGCTCGGGGCAAGAGACGACGTCGACTCAGCCCATGCAGCCCATATTATTAATCTTGTGTGGGGGGATAGAAAGGAAATCGAGTTCGATGACCTTTTTAGGCTCGCTGAAGAGGAACGATTCAATGGCTTGACAAAGGTCCAGAGATTGGAAAAACCCTGGTCGTGCTATCCGTTAGGATGGAGAAAATTGGACACACATGGCCGTTCAGTTATCAAAGGGAGAGCTTGTCTTATACATAAACAAATAAATACATACTTGGCCAGAGTTTAGACCAATGCTTTTATATATATATATATATATATTCATATATTTATATTTTGGGGTGTCAATTGTCAAATTTTGATAATGAAATCTAACAAACTTCAGCTCACATTGACAATACACAGTGCATCGCATATACATTGCACCGCAGAGATGGGACCGACATTGGATTCGAGATTTCCAAGCTCTCATTCCAGTAGAACCTATCCCACATATATGTATACATACACACATTTTGTTGGGTAAGACTTGTTCTATACAATTTGTAAAACTGTATTACTTTTTTTTAATGAAAGAGTTGCAACATTGATCGTAACTTTTTGAGCTGAAATCGTGGCTTCTTTTTTTTTTATTACAGATATCTTGTAAGTGACTGAATGCTAGTTATTTGACCATAAAATTTATCTCATGTCTTTGTGAAGTTCCCGATCCATACACATGCCCCGTGAACCGTCTCTACTTCAAATCCTGATCTAGTTAGTCCATTAAATTCTGGTAAAAATCATTATTATGAAAATATATTTTAAAATATTAAATAAATTAGATAATTAATATTATAAAAATATTCTAAATTTAATTTAAATATTATTATAATATTTTAATATTATTTATTTCTATATTTTATTATTACTCTAAACTTATAAATAAATAAATTATCTATTATAATCCTTCTAATTAAATAATTCCCATAAATTTAATCATATTACTATTACATACTTACACCTTTCTCTACTTTCTTCTTCTATATTATTGTAAATTAAAAAGGCTCTCCTTTATTTCTTTGACAGGGGAAATCAATTAAAGACATGCAATGTGGCGGTCAAATTTCGCAGGAGGGAAGATACTGTTCATGATCGTGGATGGGACGGTCAACGGTCAAACCTGTCATGTCATCACTGATGTCAGTAAATCCAAAATTAGGCAGGCTCGGGTGGTGAGGGCCGTATTAGGTATCAAATCCATGATGCATTCCAATGACAAGAAAGGTTTCTAATCGAGCACTGGTAGATTGGAATTTATTATGCTCCATATTTCCAGGATATGGAATTTTAAAAAAAAGGGAAAAAGAAAATTATCCTTAACTTTAGGGCTTATTTGTTTGGTAAAAATAAAATTGAAATTGGAATTAGAATGAGTTTAGAAATAGAAAGAGAAATAATTGTTATTATTAATTTTTTATTTGTAAGTATTTTTAATATTAATGGAATGAATTTTGATATATATAAAAATTATCCTATCAATTATATATTTATCTATAATGTGTTAAAACTTTCCTAATGTATTGAAATATTTATAATATTTATACTTTTCTCAATATTTTTAAACTTTTGTACATTTAATTTATAATTTAAATTTTCTTATGATTTTATGTGTTAAGTAGTAACGTTTTGTAAAAAAAAATTATAATAATTTTCTTTCAAATTTTCGGAATTTGATGAAATTATTAAAAAAAATACTTTTTTGAAACTTATAAAAGCTTTTACAATTTTATAAATATTTTATTAAGTTTTATATACAATTTATTTTTAATAATTTTGAAACTTGGAGAATCTATTTTTATTAATTTTAATTTTTAAAAATAAATATAATATTATAATCGATAAAACATAAAGAGGAATTATTATTCTTTAATTTAAGCAATGAAATGAGATGGGAAAAATGACGGGGATTTAGAATGGTTATTCCAGTTCTTTTTGGTAGAATTGAATGAACAATTCCAATTACATTTCTACGTACCAAATGGGACCTTAAATTAATATTCATTAAGGCCACACAACCGCCTCCTTCAATCTAAAATTTGAAACCGGATGAAATATTAAACTTATCAAACTGCATGCAGAATTTCGAACCAATATACCGTCACTCACAGTGATAGCTGTCTACTCTCGTTAGAAATAGTGGAAATATCGTAAATTCTTATTAAACTAATTAATTGCAATATGGTCGGGTTGAACCTATTAGCATTTTTTATTTGTGAAATTTAAAATATTCGTAAATGTTTTATTTTGGGGGTGTTGAATACTGAATTCCTTTATTTTTGTGGAAGGGAGGAGTATCCATTAGAGATATCTCAATTAATTGTCAAATTGGAGGCCCCCCCGTATAAAATCGTCGAAATGACAGCTGAAAATGAAGCTTCCCCACCTTGTCTAATGTACTATTGACAAGAGAAATTGATTTATTAGAAGGTAAATTATTTTAAAATATAATTTTTCTCATATAAAATTAAAAAATGAATGTGCATCATGCCCTTTTGAAATAGCGTGCAGGTGTCCTCCTGCATGAATTTGATGTACTCGATTGCCTAGTCTACTCCCAATCCTTCAACTTGCTCACCTCATTAGTCAAATCTCGTTTTAGCATGCATCTTGGTAGCTGCTTATTAGATCGTGCAGAGTAATCTGTGCATCTTCTGATAAGCAATATTCATGTAACCATGGAGGTTAAACGACTCCCAAAAAAATTACACGTCAAATGAGTTCGAGGACCTGCCCAGTGCACCCGAGAGATGGCCGTGTCTTCCCCTCTCGGGATCCATCTCCAAGACCAATCGAAGAGGGTTTCAGCCAGCCAAGCAAAGTCCAGTAAAATGCGTACACGATCCCATGTGCATCTGAAAGAGATGACAATATAGGGCACCACCATTCCTTTCTCCTTTCGACTGTTCGTGCAGCAGCTAGAAGTCAGGAGTCGATTTCAAGGCTTGAATGTGTTTTGAGTTTGCGCCGTCAGGTCCCTATTCCTCGGTCCACGGTGACGTCATTTTGCCCATCACGTGGCGCCGCCGCATTGGTTTACAGCTAATTACGTAACCCGAGAGACGATAGCAATAGCCTTATCACCATGCACACCTACGACTACGACGTTATCGATCCAACGGCACGTGCTTCTTAATTTTCGTGGATGACAACCGGGGTGGGAAACTACTGTTTCCGCACGTTCACAATCGAAGAGAAGAAATTATCTAAAGTATGCCCGTAATAAAAATTGAATAATTAGGTTTTGAGAGCCGTCCATCTCATTTCTCCAATGCAACCTCTTGTTTAATGAGCCAAAGGTGTGAACAATGGAGACAGGCAATTTTTACCCTTCTAGAGATCTTATGCCTCGATGGACGAGCGATGTGGTCGGTAACCAAATTCCTTTGACCTGTCCTACACACATATATACTGTCAGACGTTCCCAAGATTATTTCCCAACTGTGGTGCTCATCTCTGTCTATATATTCACACATACTCCCAACTCACTTTTCTTGCTCCCTTTGATCATCAAGGCCCTCTTGAAGTACTTTATATACTCGGTGTGCGTACTCATTCCCATGACTAACTCATCACCAATGTCTAGAATCACGGGGAACTCCCCGAGAATTGGAGAGGATCATGGTCATCAAGCTACTTCTCTATCTTCTTCTTCTTCTTCTTCTTCTTCTTGTCCTCCTCCTCTGGAAGAAGGTCTCAAGAAGGGCCCATGGACCGCCGAGGAAGACCAGAAGCTGGTCGATTACATCATGAAACACGGCCATGGCAGATGGAGAACCCTTCCCAAGAATGCAGGTACATGCTGCTGTATACAAAACTCAGAGAGCTGTATTGTTCTGTATACGTTTCGCTGTAGCTCCAAAGAGCTCATTTGTGAATTAATACTTTTCAAAGTATGATCTGTTTACTCATGATGCGATGCTGATGCCGGGACTACTTTCGGGAAAGACCAGAAAATACCGATTATATTCTGAACCATCATAAGCTTTTAGGTTATGTTACATATTAGCATGATATACACCTTTTTTATTGCATAATTATGTGTTTGTCATCAGGGCTGAAAAGGTGCGGAAAGAGCTGTCGGCTTCGTTGGACGAACTACCTGAGACCTGACATTAAGAGGGGCAGGTTCTCTGATGAAGAAGAAGACGCCATAATTCAGCTGCACCGCATCTTAGGAAACAAGTGAGCGCGTGTGTTTTTGTTTATTGCATAATCAGTGTGCCTTTTTGCACCACATCTGCGGAATTAATTTAACGATATCTTCTGGACTAGGTGGTCTGCGATCGCTGCTCGGTTGCCCGGGAGAACCGATAACGAGATCAAGAATTACTGGAATACCCACATCAAGAAGAAACTGCTGAGGATGGGAATTGATCCCGTGACTCATGCCCCACGGCTCGATCTCCTCCAACTATCCTCGATCCTCTCTTCACCCCTATATGACTATGCTCGCCACCTGAACCTCCCTGATTCGATCGGTGCAATGGGATCCACAACTCCAAATCAGAACAGAGTCGTCCTGGATTTAGCAAAGCAACTCACGGTGATTTCACAGAACAGTGATCAAGGAACCCCACTAAGCTCTCTCGAGTCCGTATCAGCAAACATGCTCCACAGTCAAAACCAAATCCAAGAGCAAAACATTTCTCCAAACCCCAATTATGTTGGTGGCCAATGTCACCCTCTTCCACTCTCGTCGTGGGACGTCAGTCACGGAGGCTTCGGTCCTCATGATCTGAACAGCTCGGTGGCTGAGGATCCAGTCCATATAGGATACAGCACAGACCAATATCTCGATTCCTTTCAATTTCAGTCCTCCCTTGCCGGTCCTGCCAATGCATTCCGGTACAGCACAGCCGAGGAAGTCTTGCAGAAGCCGGGTGAGAGTCCGGCTCTTTCTTCTCTGACGTCTAACTCGGGTTGCACCTTCAACTCATCTCCTAGTGCAAGAATGAGGTGTGGAACCAGTGGGGCCGGCAATATTGAAGACGAGAGGGAGACAGCTCACAGAATCAGTCGTGGCTTGTTGTACGATAATATTATAGATGTTTCATGGTTCAACTCAACTATGTAAGGGTTAGATATCTCCATTAACTATTGATCTATTGCATTTTTTTTGTTTAGAAATATCACAATAAAAAAAGGACAAATATGAATTTTTGTTGTTCTTTTTTTTATTGGGTAAAAATTTTTCTTTTTTTTTGGTTAAAAGGGGAAACGTACAAAGAACATCGTGCTTTGAGTGGCTCGACGAGGGAGAAGTCGGTTTTACCCTGTGAAATCGAGATACGTGCAAGAATATATTGCAAAAAATATAGAGAGAGAGAGAGAAGCTTTTGAAATGCCAAAAGAAAATTACACGTGTCATCACACAATTCGGTCAAATTGCCATGCATTGCTCACTGGATTTCTCCTACCTTGTTCTTCATGATGTTCACGTTTAATCTTATTGGGCCTTTTCCGGATTAGACGAGCCCATAAGATCATAACGGGTGCAGATTAGAGCGAGAGCCCCGTTGCACAGGCCCAATAAAATATCGATTTCTTCTTCGTGAAAGCCCACATTTCAAGAATTACTTAGCACTCCAGATATAATTGTAATGGACAAGCTGATCTACGTGCTAACCGGGGGAAAAAAATGAAAATCTCATAAAATTTGATTCCATTATACATTTAATTATTGCCAAGTGACAAGCTATATGTAACACTCTCAAGGATAACAGCCCGCTGATAAGTTGATAATATGTAGTAGGGCAGGTCCAGTTTCGAAACTCTCAATGATTGATATCTGGAGTTGAATTGGTGGGTTTCAGATTATACAATGCATTGACTGGTAGATTAGTCGATTGTTACGGTACCGAACATTTTATATATATATATATATATATATATAAAGACAAGCTATATGTAGAAATATATCAAGTCCATTGTAAGATAAAAGAAAATTGTATTAATGGTACAAGGAAGTCTAAGTCTGGCTCGACGGGGGTGAAGCTTACCGCTCGAGAAGGGTCCCATCAAACCAGCTCGACCTAAACCAACCTCCAACCAAGTCAAGTTGTGGTTGCTAAATCTGGGTCACTCCCGCTTGACAAAGAGGTGCCATCAAACCCGCTTGAGCTGAACCGACCTCAGCCGAGTCAAGTTATGTTTGCGGCCTCTCCCTAATCACAACACTCAAAATAGTCGAACCGGATGCCTTGTCGGAGAAAAAGGCAGCCAGACTACTTGAAATCCAATGGATTAGGTATGCACATGAAGAATTGAAGGACCACATCGAACCGCAAATCCAACTTAACCAAATAAAAAATAGTTCGAAAAGAACCAGTTATCATATAATATAATTTTTTAAGGCAAAATAATACGGTTAATTACTAAATTCAAGCGGTTCGGTTAACCGATTCAAACTGACATACCATATTTTAAAAAAATATTTAAAATAATGTAAAATATAAATATAAATATATTAAAAATAGTTTTAAAAAACGCTTTTAAACAGTTAGATACATATTATTTTACTGTTGTATAATATATTTTATACTAAATTTCGTTTTAGATAAGTACACTAATCTTAATCTTTATATGTTTAATTTATCTTCAATTAAAAATTTTATGATTTTAATATCTTTCTTTTTCATGTTTTTATGTTTTTATTTTCATTTTCTTGTGTGTAAATACGGTTTTTATTTGGTTTTGGTTCAATTTACATTCAATTTATTAATTTTTGATTATTTTTTTAAAAATGGTTCAAACCTATTAACCTAACTATTGCACTGGTTTGAAATAATGTATTTCGATGGCTATGTAATGGTTATAGTTTGGAAGCATAATGACCGAATTGAATCGAATAACTTTAACAATTCGACAAGGTTTGGTTCAGTTCAGTTTGGCAAACCAAACCACACCATGAGCAACCCTACAATGGATTGATATGTAACCAACAACTCCCCATTAATATGCAGCATGGTGTTTTCGGCTCCTTTTTGTTATTCGACCTTGGTCCAACATCTGTTTCATTGAAGTAATAGCTTGAATATATATATAACTAAAAATTGATCATATATAATTAAAAATGGATAGTATTCGAATATGGACTGTCAGTAGGGCACAGCAATCCGCATACAAAGAAAAGCAAAATCTTGAACCGAGCCCATCTACATCGCTATATTCTAAAAGCCGACCAGCGGACTAGACACAGACGGATGTGGCCTCGAAAGGTAAAAGCCCAGTCACGTTCAGTGAGCCAGCTAACTCGAATCTCAGTACTCCCAGTCCTGCTCCTCACCACCAGAGAATCCCCGCCACGATTCTCAACCGGAAAACCGCCTTTTATGGTGGCCCCTAACTGACGCGCGTCGGCCGTAGACGACGGCGACGCCTGCAACCCCGTGTCCCTGAAGAAAGATGCTGCCGCTACATCGTCCGCTACCTGCGTGCGGTGGAGAGGATCAGCTTCGAAATACACAGTCGCCATGTCAAGGTCGGGCCTTTAATCGGAAGCTCTGTCCTATTCTCTTCTCGTTATACATAAGCGAGTCGTCTATACATGATCTTTCGGGATCAGTTCTTATTATTTGGGCCAAGTAGCAGATTGGTTTGTGGAAACGATTATTGAAATTTGTCAAAAATGTCGACGTGGATGTTGCCTTGGCTGTTGGACTTGTGCTCCTGGGCGGCGCTGATATGAGGAGGCACTAAATTTCTGTTTTTTCTTTTTTCTTTTTCTGAGCCGGCAACGAAGCACCCAGTTGGTTTGTGAGCTGGCAGCTAAATTTCTGTTCTGAAGTTTCTTATTAGTTTCATTTTGATTAGACACTCTCTTTCCGTGTAGTATTCCGTTGGAATAAATTACAGGAGCTGTAAAAATTTTGCAGATACTTACTCCACGGGAATCTTCTCACGAGGTCTGCATATTCCCTTATCCCATTCCTGAAGACTAAATGCTCAAGGGCAACTATATATGGATACAATAATTTAAAGCATTACCATTTGCCATCCTCCCACCTCTTCAGCTCTTGCTACAGACGTTCTCCAAGAGGGTGTTGCCCTTATAGTCTTTACAGATCAAAACGGGTTCTGTATAAGAGTTACAGTGGTGCTATCTCACAACATGCTCAAGTTGCATGGAAGAGGCTTTCTCAGCTTTATTATGGCAGGGGATATGCATTAACACCAATCTGTAAAATAACCTGTGCAGTGAGCATTGCTTTGACTCGATCAAACCTAGTAGCCCCTGGAGTTATTGCCTTCATCATTAGGGAGCTTGTGCGAGCTGAACCAAAGTTTGCTGGGGCGGAAGGCCCTTCATCAATGAAAAGTGTGTATGCAGATGCCCAAGATGGGCGTGTTTACTTGACAAAGTTCGTGTTTTCATTGGTTGAAGTTTTGATTATGCTTCTCAGAGCTATCTATCTAGCAATCCTGTTCTGGCCATGTATATCTATGGCTCCATTAGTGGACACCCTCGGTTTTCAGTTCAGAAAGAGATGGCTTCGGCTCGTTCATTCTACTCTGGAGAAAGCTGGACCTGCATTTATCAAGTGGGGTCAATGGGTTGCTACAAGACCTGATCTTTTCCCGAGAGATTTATGCGTTGAGTTAGCAGAGCTTCAGTCCAAAGCTCCTGCCCACAGTTTCTCCTTTACAAAGAAAACTATAGAGATGGCATTTGGTCGGAATCTGAATGAAATATTCGATAAGTTCGAGGAAGAGCCCATAGCATCTGGAAGTGTGGCTCAAGTTCATAGAGCAGTTTTAAGATATCGATATCTGCAGCAGAAGATAAAACCCATTGATGTGGCTGTTAAAGTTAGGCACCCTGGTGTTGGAGACTCCATCAGAAGAGATTTCGTCATACTGAATTGCGTTGCCAAATTATCAAAGTTTATTCCAAGCCTAAATTGGTTGAGACTGGACGAGAGCCTTCAACAGTTTGCCGTTTTCATGATGTCTCAGGTTGACCTTGCAAGGGAAGCTGCTCATCTGAGCCGTTTCATCTACAACTTCCGCAGTTGGAAAGATGTATCATTCCCAAAGCCTCTCTATCCCCTGGTGCATCCTGCTGTATTAGTGGAAACTTTTGAACTGGGCCGGAGTGTATTGTACTATGTTGATGAGCTCAAGGGGCATGAATGGATAAAAAGTGACCTTGCTCATATAGGAACCCATGCTCTTCTAAAAATGCTGTTGGTATAACCTATTCTCTTTATTCTGATTGAGATCACTTTGATTTTGGATTATCACAGCTACAGAAGTTGAGAAGCCTTTTGTTTTTTTTCAGGTGGATAATTTCATCCATGCGGATATGCACCCTGGAAACATTCTCGTCCGGGTAACCAATAGCATGTCATCACAGAATCCACCCTTCAGATCGAGGCCACATGTCATCTTCCTTGATGTAGGGATGACTGCTGAACTCTCAAAGAGAGATAGGGTGAATTTACTGGAATTTTTTAAGGCCATTGCCCTCCGTGATGGTCGTACTGCTGCTGAGTGCACGTTGAAGCTGTCCACAAAGCAATGCTGCCCCAACCCAAGAGCATTCATTGAGGTGATATATTATGCACGTCTTTTGGTGCTTTATGAATGTTGTATGTGAATAAGAGGCTGATAGTTACTCAGTTTGTTATGTGCTTTGGCATTCAAAAAATCTTTGACATTTTTTCCATGTTTTTCTTTATTTTTCCTCCCGGTTGACAGGAAGTAGACAATTCTTTCATCTCCTGGAATTCTGCTAAGGGCAACAACATTCACCCTGCAGAATGCATGCATCAATTACTTGAGCATGTTAGACGTCACAAGGTCAATATTGATGGAAATGTTACAACAGTGATGGTAACTACATTGGTTCTTGAGGTAACATTGTCCATCATATTCGAGGCATTGACAGATTTGTTTCTACATGAGTTGTGACACACGGATGTTGTTAAGCAGATAGCTTTGCTGGTTAGGACTAATAACTAAGTTGGGCTATTTTGTCTCCTAGGGTTGGCAGCGAAAACTGGATCCAGAATATGATGTGATGGGTGCTCTGCAGAGATTGCTGTTCAAAGTTGACTGGGTGGAGTCTCTGTTTTACACCATTGAGGGAGTCATGGCTCCATAGATGTACGATGATGACGGAAGGAGAGCTGATTTTTTTTTTTAATCGCTTCCCATCAACTGCCTCAGACTACCTTCTGGTCTCATAAAATTAATAGCTCATTGTCCCATAATGGTCAGGTGGATTTCACCTGTTGACCCTATGAAGTCATACCTCTTGGTACAGAAGGAAAACACAATTTTGTAAGGTCATAAGCTAGTTGTATCCTTTTCTTAAGGATTTTGGTATCTTATAGGTGGGAACGCACGATATGCTTTCCATCTGATCAAAATTCGTTTCGTCATGAGAGAGTATGTTGTCCTCTTAGATCACTGATTCAACCAAAAACTCCTTCACCCATAAGAGTCATAATATTTTAATTCCTTTTCTGGTTGGAGAAGAATAAGCACGGAAAACGAAAAACCTCAGAGGCAACTGAAACCCTTTTCGACAGGCGAGTTGAATTTATGGGCATATTGACAGGAAGCTCATCTTGGGAGGCATCGATACATAGGTGCGTCCAGCAAAACTGTAATACTTGATATTTAAGAACGTATTCGATGAGCAAAAAGAATGGATCAAGTTTTGCTTTTGCTGTGCAGTAGAGTTACAGAGAGGATCATTTCAACTTAATAGATGATTCAGTTGACATGGTAAACAGCAGCTCATGCAGTGCATGAGTTGCTTCTAAGCCCACCATGGAGCTTCTCCAGTCCTGAAGTCGGTCTCAACCCATGGGACAAAGACAACCTTCCCATCGTCAACATCTGCATGTGCAAGTGCCAAGGACTGTTTCGCAAAGACAGACTCATGTTAGGTGCATTCAGTGTCTTCAAAGAGAACATATAGATTCAGCAAAAATAAAGAGCACATATAAAGACCATTGGATACTGTGAGATAGGATCAGGCAGGGAACAATGATATTATACCAACCAACTCAGACTTATCAGACGAGGCCATCAAGCATGTGTAATGGATAGAGACAGAGTATGTGCCTTACCAGAGGAGCAGGTCCTCTAACGACTCTGCCTTGGTTGTTGTACTGAGAACCGTGGCAAGGGCAGATGAACTTGTTCTCAGCAGCGTTCCACGGCACCACACACCCAAGATGAGTGCACACAGCATTAATTCCATAAGTTGCAAGGGTTCTGTCATTTTCCACAACGAGGTAGGTGGGGTCACCCTTAAAAAAATTAGACGGATTCCAGGTTAGTGTGATTGCAACTGTAACGAGGCAGTGCAAGCTGTAAAATAATTGAGGTGAGCTCGAATTCTATTTGCTTTCTAAAGGGAATGTTTGAAGTAAGTCGGGCAGATAAAGATGAATCGGTTCCTTTGGGGCTGCCCACCGACTCATCGACCTTATGAGCAAAGCTGCTATAATGAAAATAACAAGAGCTCTGCAAATGTGGGCAAACAGATAAGGAAAGCAAAGAGTACCTTCAACCCTTGGGTGAGGGTTCTGTCACCAGGGCCATGGTCCTTGAGCCACTCGGCGGCAAGAACATCATTTCCAATAGCATCCTTTGCCACGGTACCATCACTTCCACCCCTTCTCCTGTAAGGTATCGAGAACAACGGAACAAACAAGATCTTCAGCACAGGAAAAAAAAAAATCTCTCTAAGAGATGCATTGCCATGGCCCATGCAAGCTAATAAAACAAAATACTGATCAAGCAGCACAGCATGGGTAAGATTGACAAAATGAGTGCTGAAGAATGACACCATGCTTCCATCGACAAAATTAAGCTCGAATCTTCAGCAAAAGGACTTGAAAAACTAACCCAGGTGGAGCAAAGAAGGTGGCATAAGGGACCAACATCCCAGCAGTGGGGAGGGAGATAGCACCCAACAAGAGCAGGTTCATGAGCTGCCTCTTGCCCATATCCGGGACGCGGTCATCAGCGGGGATGCTCGTGGCCTGGCAGATGATCTTCGCGCTGCGCCTTTCTTTACCCAGAACTAGAGATGTCCTAGTAAGTTTCCCCATCAGGGCCTGGGATGGGGCAACCACCCCGTTCTTGCTCGAACATAGCTAAACGAGGTAGGATCAAACATTCGATGCTCAAGAATGAATGCTTACGCGACAGTAACAATTAAAATCTTTCCAAGGGCTTAGAAACAGAATTTCTAGTAGCAACAACAGTTCTGAAGCTGAAGTCCTGTTTTTGAGATTGTGGGAAGAGATGGTTGCAAGAAGAGACAAGAGAGGTACCTGAGAAGGGGAAGCGGAGGAGAGGGTGGAGGCAGCCATTGGAAGAGGTTCTGTACCGTTTGTTGGGAGCAGCTCGTGCTACAGAAGAGCCCGCGTGTGGTCGTAGAGTGGAAGATGTGCAAAAGGAGTGGATTTTGAGATGGAAAAAATGGATGGGAAAACAACGTCCACATGTTGGAGATGACATGGGAGTGCTTCTCTATCATTGCATTGGATGGCCTTACCACTGTTGCTGTTAATATCTCATCTGTAGATTATCCTACGCTCCAACGTTTTTACTGTCGGTAAATCCTCCAGCACTTCAAGGATTCGAATGACGGGACACGAGGACCCCGATATCATCATGAAGCAAAAGGGGCTCGAGCCCAATAGAACAAGCTGTCAGATAATGTTATGTCCGGAGGTAACCGCAAGGCACAATATGCCAGCCAATCTGCATGTATGTTCCCTTCCCGATAGGGGTGGCGAATCACCACCAACCGGTTTTGTCGGAGGATCAGCCGTATGTCCTCTACGATGTAGCATCACACCATCCTGTCATCGACTGTAAGGGAACGGGAAGCTCCACAGCCACCCTTGTCCCCATGCCATGTTAAGACCAGTGAGGATTGCCCAGTAATTTGGCGGAGACCGGAGATGCTGACCCTACGTTCTGTGCAGCCCCGCCAAGCCGGCAGCGATTTATATAGTCAATTACCTGCTTGTTTACCGAGTCCCAACATTCTGACGGTAATTGGGCCTTCGAATCTTTTCTGTGGCCCAATGAGATTATTTCAGGCTCAGTCCAATGTTGGGCCCTTTAGTACTGGAAAGTTGAGCCCAAGACAACCAAATGAGCTCGTGTTGCACATTGGCCCACGAAATTTGTCTTCCATCCCAACTTAGTAAATCAATCTCTCTCAGATTTATCCCCTCTTCCGGTCAAAATTAACTGCCCCAAGTTGAAGTATTCACTGTGGAGCGATGATTGTGCACTCATTGCTTCATCTTGCATGTTCCATCGATAATCTAAGTAAACTTCTCGTGCACAACCAGAGAGCAGAGCGATATGATCATTCATCTGCAAAATTGTGGTAAATTGTCGGGTCATTGATCTGGCAGGTAAAATGAAAAAAAAAAAAAAATTGCCCGAATGGATCAAACCCTTCTGCTGTGGGCAGTTGGACGTCTCTTCCACGGATGGAGAATGGGTCAGACTCCGGCGGACGAGTGATGGGGATGGTGAGAAGAAAGTAAGGGCCACCCTCGCCCAGCCTTGCGGTGATCGGCATCGGTCAACGCACCTGAAGTTAGTCCAAGTCAAGGTACCCTCAATAATCTCAACTCTAGAGCCGAGACATCCAAAATTCCACATCCACGCGTTAGTATTACGAAAGAGTCAGATTATTATGGCCGTCAAAAAAATTAAAGGAAAGCAAAAAATTGCCCGGTTCGATTGAAATTTTTTTGGCCGGCCTCCCCGGTTCGATCAAATGACCACCCAAAAATTGACGAAGTCGTGACCCGGAAGCGAATCGTCAAAGCAGATGACAATAACTGAAAAAAGCCAATCGGTCAGCCTGTCCAGACTCGTTCTTGTTCTCCGCTCTGTAATTACATAAAATTAATTAATTATTTATTCGTATAATTGATTCCCATTTACTTCCGTTCCATTTAATTGTGAAGACAACCGCTCCAACACCAGGCAAATGCCGGCCCCTCAGCCTCCCAACCGCCCGCCACGCCACCACCCTCGGGGCTCTCTCTCTCTCTCTTCCGTGATTCCTAGCGGTTCCTGAGATTCTCCCACACACGATGACGTACTCGAAGGCGGAGAAGAGGGGGAGGAGAAGGAGCAGCGGCAGCACCTTTGGGCTTTGCAGGTGCTTCAGGCCGACGGTTGAAGACGACGAAGCCAGCCACAAGGCAGGGGCGAGCGAGCCTGCCTTCATTGTAAGGGAAGGCTGCGCCCTTCTGACAACGCCGGCGCTGGCGGAAGACTGCCGCATGGACAAGAAGGTCCACCGTGGACTTTCCGCCGGCACCAAGGCCGTTTTCTTCGAGACGTCTCTGGTTAGTCTCCACTGCCCATACGAGAGCCCATCTCCGGAATTTGCTTTGATTGTTTCATAGGTCAATCTGGTGTTCGACAACACTACATTAACTGTGGCATAATATGTTCATGATTGATGATGATATGTCCGCCGGCTTGATCTGTGCGACAAGACAAGTGCCATTTGATTTGGTCCATGGTCGATGGAACTTATGCTCTGTCAAAGCACTTCTTCTTCAGCGGTCAAATCCGTTAATGCCTCTCCGTACTCCGAACTTGGCAGGGTAGGAAGAGCCGGAAGAGCAAATTCTCGCAAGAGCTCTCATCGACCATGGCAAGTGAGTGCTCGGATTCGACGAACGGAAGTGGGAGGAGGACCGATTCGAGCGTCTCCACATCATCGCTCTCGCTGGACTCCTCGCGCTGGTCGTCCCTCACATCGAGCTCCAGATCGTACAACTACAGCCAGAAGCCATCTCGATCAAGCTCATTCGTGCTCAGCCAGAGGCGGCGCAGCCTAATTAAGGAGCAGCAGACCCGGCCGGGTCACCATGGTCTCTGCGTGCTCTTCATTGCCCTTCTGGTGGTAGTCCTGTGGGGCAAGATATGTGCGATCATCTGCACCTCGACATGGTTGTACATCATGTCTCACGGGAGCATTGCACGCCCGCCATCGTTGGATAACAGATGCGAGAACACGGATTCGGCCGAGTACAGGAAGAGGGTCGTCTTAGGAGGGTTCTTGGATCGGAAGCGATCTCGGAGTGTAAACTCCCCGTGAACGTCGATCGTAGTTTCCCCCGACTCGAACGGGAAGTTCGGGAACTCGACATCAATGACAGTACGATGATTCATCTTGTTTCCGGTGGACGTTGAAATAGGATGAGATTCCCACGCACAACGGCATAGTACGCAGTGTAGTTTTTTTGTAGTTGGTAGTCAGGGGCACTTCGGATGATTCTCTGTATACCATATTTATCTCTGTAGCAAGTCTAATTCTCCCGTGGTCGAGGAATGGATTCGGCCGCCATGTTCGTCCGAGAAGTTTGGTTCCAGGGGACTCGTTGGTCGATTCGCGTGGACAGTCGCTCGCCTCCTTGATCTTGTCAGTCGAGCATGCAATCCTCGAAAGTTCTACCATCTACGGCAGAACTTATTGAGGATGATGAGTGACAGAGATTGAATCCATGCACATTATCTGCATAGCTAAACTGAGGGTACCCCCATACCCGCCCGAAGAATCCAGTTGAGCATCGACAGTTCCTTCGACCGTGTCTTGTTTTTGTAAACTAGGCCAAGTGAGACGACCTCGTCGGGAGACAGTACGGAGACCTAGTGACCGGCAAGGAGGGCTCCGAGTCTGAAGTTAGAACCAGATCTTGAACTAACATAAGTTGAAGATGAAGGGCCTTCTCCACGGGCCATGGCCCGGCCCAGCACAGAGCGACCCCGAACAATTTGTTTTTAAAAAAAAATTCTGACTTGCTCCTTTTTTTTGTCTTATGCTTTTCAGAATAAATTTTTTTCCCTAGAGATTATTTTTAAAAAAAAAATTGGGTGGTATTATTGTAGGTTGCTTTTGGGTAAATTACAACGGCCACGTCGTACGCTCATACATGATACGCCCCCCACGGTAAAAAGGACGCCCTAGACATCTTCTCAGACAGCTGCTGCCTTTGTTGTCTGACTGTTTCAGTATTATTATTATTATTATTATCATTTTGGGGGTGGTGTGGTTGGTTCTGCTGCTGCATAGCCACAGCCATAGCCAAGAGCACAGCTAACTGGAAGATGGTGTTGGGGACAGGGAGGGAGGGAGGGACACACACCTCCTTACTTACATCCAATGTTTGCAGCGACAACGGTTGATTAAGTTGGTTAGACACTTTTTTTTTTTTTTTAAATTTCCTGAGTAAAGTCTAATAATGTTTGAGAGATGGTGGAAGGACTTCGGTATTATTTTGTTCAAAATTCCTTAAAATCCTCTATAATATAAATAATTTCTGATCGTGAATCATCGATACTATTACTACTACTAATAATGCTACCCATCACGGAGATCCAATACTTGTTACACAGATTTGTCCTCCCCGGCCACTGTACCTCGAGGCCTCTGCCACGCAACAATCCACACACCCTCTCGCAGAATTCCCTGAACCGACCCCCTTTCTAAGAGATTCACGCGAGTTCTCATCCGAATGGATGAGGACTGAGAGGGTGGGGGGGCAAATCCGTAAAACAGCACAGGCTGGAGAGTGGGGGAGAATCTCAGTTCAGATTGGTTTCAGATCCACAAAGGAAGAAGAGAATGATTTCCTCTGTCTCTGTGTGTGTGTGTGTGTCTCTCTCTCTCTCTCTCTCTCTCTCTCTCTCTCTCTCTGATGCATATAGTCTGATTCTTTGGTCTGTGTTTGGGCGTTGTTGTGGTCCAATGGATATTATATGTACATGTACGTAGCATGGCTATGGAATGGAACAGAAATTATGTGGGAATGGGAATGGGAATGGCTATTCCCAAAGTTGTAGAAAGGCGTCGACTGATTACAGTTGCTCCCAACCGCAAGGCTCCTATCCTAATGCATATATGGCAACCCACTAGGAAGGAAAGCTATTGCAAACAGACAACTTCTCCTTTCTCCACCTACTCGACACGCCCCCCCAACTCCTCCATTTTCATTATGTTACTATGAGGAGGAGCTATCGATCGAATTTCAACATATAAGTAAATTAATAGGTATTGAACATGCTGAATGGTCATTATAAATACCGATATGAACAGAAAATTTATCATTATTTCTATCATTCTTTTATTCTCCTGAATTTGAAGCAAGAATTCTAGTTATTAGAATGCATTCTACGTGCCTCATCACTGTTCCTATCCATCAACTCATTATCCCTGATCGGTGATCCATCACATCACAATTCCGCCTCTAACCTGGGCAGTCGTATTCCGCGGTCAAAGAGTGGTCTTAGTTTGAGTTTTTCCTGTTATATGTCATTGGTTCGGTTGATTCGACTGCATGGTGTCCAAATCCAATAGTGGTCCAACCTCGCGCACACACAGAATGAGAGAGAGAGAGAGAGAGAGGTGGCTGGCTGAGTCCCTTTTCGACCCTTTAGGTGTGGGGGGCCTAAATAGCTCAGGCAAATCTTGAACTGTTACGACCCAAATCCCAATCATTCCGACCAGATATCGTAGGTGGCGGCAACTACTGCAGATCTCCAGCACCTCAGGAAAATGGAATTTTCAAATCGTACATGCAATAAGAAATAAAAAAAATTTGAACCATTTTAAGAGATAATAAATCTATTTAAAACTTAATTGTAAATTTATTTTTTTGGTTGTATGATGCATGATGGATTTGGTCAATTAAATGCGCAGACAATGATGTGGATCACATCCAAAACAGTAGGAATTCTTCTTCTTCTTCTTCTTCTTCTTGATATATATAAGCATCGGATTTAATTGTTAGCCAATCAGGTTCACGGGTTGCTAGCTATCGAGAGAATATGAGAATCTCACCGGAGTTGCATCAAAACGCGTTGATTCGGTCACACTCCATGCCTCCCCTTTTCCTAATTTAGATTTAACAAGCATCACAAATCGATGTTGATCGGACAAGATGCTTCCGGTCGCAGTCATGAGTTCTCCCCCCATTCATATTACTCGAATGCCAGATCCCATTTTCTCGAGTGGGGAATAATAAGGAAAAAGAAAAAAGAAGAGGAATTGAACCACCTCTCTCTCGAGTATGGTACCATGTTAATGGAAATCTACTCCAAAGGGAAGAGGAAGAGGGACAAAGTAGCAAAGGGGGGATGGTTTTGCCACACAAGAGGGCACCCACATGGGAGTCAGCTTTATCCGTGTTTCCATATATGAAGAATGGGGGAAGGGTGGGGGGGTGGAGGTGGTGGCAGGGCATCACTATCAGATCATTTGCTAAAACCACCCCATCCATATGTGTGTTTACATGCAGAGCAGAGGGATGCATTCATTTATGACCAAATCCTCCTACTCTAAATGATCAAGGCTTGCCCAAGGAAACCCTACTCCCTCCCTCTCTCTCTCTCTCAACATATCCCAATGGCCCAAACCTCATTAAGGCTCGCCATCATCGAGTAGCAGCGATAGCGAATAAAGTTCCTGGACCGGACCACTTCTCGATAGCCCACCTATGTGCGCTAGGTCGACTAACCAATAATCCCTATAGAACACGCGGAGCATGGGGTTTTGCGATCGCATACCTTCTCTATTCAAGAAAATTCACATTAAAATTTAACTAAGAAGAAGAGGTACCGATACACACCGAATAGCCCCTTAAGATTTCATTGTCAAGTGCGAATTATTGCTCTCATGAGGTGGGAAAGCGGGGGATGATTATTTGCCAAATTTGGGCGGGACTGACACTGACCACTACGATGCGCCCACCTGCTTATTTTAGCATCTTTCCGCGGAATTATGCGCCATTCCTCCCCCACAGGCCGAGCCCCCCTAAATCGCCCTCCCACGTAAACAATATTTATTATTATTTATTGTTTTACAAACCGAAAATTTTAAAATCTAAAGAATCCTAACTGATCAAGATTCATGTTGGGTCAGCTCGGCGGACTAGGAATAAAATCTTGTTCAATATAAAATTTATTTTTTTCATTCATAAGATATAAATATAAGATTTTATTTAAGATTAAGAGATAATTTTAATTTGTTCACTTATTGGAATTTATCCATTGAATCCAATGCCAAGTTAGGGATGGATAGTGGATTCCTTCCCTATAAATTAATCTCAAATAAACGCCCGATGATTGGAAGATCGTGGCATACGAGTGATCGAGCACTTTCACTCTATTGACTTAAATTTTTATATTAGACGTGAATTAATTGCTCTTACAATCCAATAAAAATTATATATATTATGTCGTGTGATTAGAAATTTTAAATATTCCATATCGTATACTCTAAAAAAATTCATATGAACATAATTAGAGGCTGGTCTAAGGTCATCCAATATCAGTTTTCGAACAGCAAATGAAAGCTCGGACATGTAATGTGTGTATGTATATGTGTGTGTGTGTGTGTCCTTTTGGCGCTTCTCTCCACAGGCATTACATGCTTCTTGTCCTCTTCTCTCTCTCTCTTTTCTCTCTCCCTATATTCACTGTTTGCGGATTAGAAGCCCTTCCTATCTCGGCCTCTGTAAGAATACGCTCCCTGTGATAAAAAGCTTCACTTTGATGGCGGCCCCGTTGCTTGTTATGTCAACAAGCTCATCCACCAGCCAAGGCATGTCGAGGAACCCGGCCCCACCGGGCGCCGAGGCACAGACCCGACAGGACGAAGCGGCTCCTAAGCCGGCTGGGAGAGGCAAGAGGGCGGCCAAGCCCCCGGCACAGAAGAGGCCGCCGCAGAGAGGACTCGGCGTTGCTCAGCTCGAGCGCCTCAGGCAGCAGGAGCACTGGAAGAAAATGACGGAAATGTCGCAGCACCAGCACCTCCGCGGCGAATTCCAGTTCCAGGCGCAGGCTGCTCATGACCCCGCGCTGGTCTCTGGTCCGCTGGGCGGTGCTCCTCTCCATCATTGCCCAGCTGACTATTGCATGGGCTCGCCACGACCGGTTGCCTGCTCCGGTCAAATGCTCGGTGCTGGACGGGGACTTGGCGTTCAAAGGGGCGGCAGCTTCCCACATGTGGCGGATCGGGTTGTTGGGAGCCTGTACATGGCCGGGGTTGGAGGGAGTACTGCTGCATTGGAGCCGCCAAGAGAGCTCTCTTCAATGCCAAATGTGCGGTGCTTCTCTGACCATTGCGATATCTGCAGTCGTCTTAAGGTGAGAAAGTTGCAGCAGCGAACATCAAAAAAAAAAAAAAAGGATGAAAAGGGTTACAATGCGCTACAGAGGTCCATTTTACTGTTTCATTGGATGGTGGGCGTTGGATTTGGTCTCTGTCATATCATTAGATGACAAAATCAATAATAAAAAAAATCGGTAGGTGGTTAAGCGATCTAAACTGTTCAGCATGAACATGTACGCTCATATGTGGAAAGCAGTCATGTCACGAAGTCGGGTTATGTATGTGTTTATTGAGAACGTGATTTGGTGATTGTTTGATTCTCCATTGCAGAAGAAGAACAATGTCAATGCGAGGAAGATTGTGGTGCTTGATCAAGGAGCAGGAGATCATACCGACAACCGGGAGAGGCCAGTTACAACCAACCGTGATTTCCTCGCTTTGAACTTGGGTAACTGCTTCAGCTGCAGTGGGAGTTTCACTTCAAGAGAAGAGGGCTATGCTCTTCATGGCAATCGGCCAGCTGTCGACCAGGTCTAAAATCATCCAAGAAGCCCCTCATGCATTTCATTGCAGCATCTAATTGATTTTTAGGCTACACATTGCGCCTCTAAATCTGTCTGGGTCCTTCTACAGTCTGTCATTTTGCATATTAAAAAGCAAAGCATTTGGTGATTTTCTACGGATTCTACAACCGTTCAGTTTAATCCAATGATAGCTCGACTATGTTTAATCATTCCAGAAGTTATACCTGTTAACACATTTCGGTATAGTTAAAGATTTTAAAATGTTAACAATTGTTTAGATTGCACTTTTTTTTTTGGATATATGAGAACACTTAGATCAGTGGTTTTCACAATGATCCTCTATGGCGTACTAAATATGTCATTGGTCGGGTAAACCCCATGCTTTTTCTGTGCATGCTTCGATGAGTGATATAAGAAAAGCATATACTTGATTCCATGCTCTTTATGTATTCGATCTTTCCACCCACAATTACATGTTAATACCGTGCGGCAAGTTTTCCACTGAAGCATGGATATGAATATCTTATTGTGAGTGCCCTTGTTCGAGTTCTGAGGTGCAAAACTCACAGTTGTGATAATGGATACAGCTAACTAAGAACTGCCATCATTGATGAATGTGTAATAACTGTAACACCAATCCGATGTGCAGATAAATTGACATTTCCTTACATTGAGTGAATGATTTTTGATAGATACATAAAGTGAAAGTTGTTCATGCATATTATTCTCTCTATGATTAGGCCATATATATATATATATATATATGAGTTGGCATTGGGATCCACAATTCGATCCTTTCCATGCATTAAATTTTCTGATGCTATAAATAATGAGCTAATTGGGGCTGTGTTATGTGTAGGAAGTAGAAGTGATGGACATGGGGAGGAAGGTGAAAGCAGTGAGAGGGGATAGCCTTTTAATGGAGTACGAGTTCTTCCCAGGAAAGAGCAACAGTGGCAGAAGCATTTTTCCCGAGAAGCTGTGCTTTCCCGCAGAGGAAGATCAAGAAGCTGCTGCTGCTGCTTCTGCTTCTGCTTCTGCTTCTGTTTCTGCAGTGAATAGATCAGGTGGTGGTGAAGCTTCGATTAAGGACCCCAGTTCCATTGATTTATCTCTCAGGCTTTCCTACTGATCACTCAGCAAAAAGGACCTTCTTGTACATTGTCCCTTTTGTTTTCACCATTAGGTCTCATGCATGAGAAGATGAACCCTAAAAACACTGCCTTTTTGCCTCCTCTATCTCTTTTGTGTGGATGCTTTTCTGTCTGTTGGACCTGCAGGTTTTCATTAATAGATCCCTCACATGAACATAGGCATCATAGCCTCTAACTGATCATCTGATGAAGTACCTCTCATCTCTGATCCCTTCCTTTGATTGCACGCACTATCATTAACTAGCTCTTGGGTATTCTGTAATATATATTTCTTCTATAGCCTATAAACTGAGTGACTGATTCTCATTTATTCATGCTTTCCAAGTCTTCGTGCAGATGCTTTCGTTACCCTTTCTGCTCAATACTTTGATATTAAATTATTTTTCTAACGTAGAGCACGTACAGAAAATATATATGACAAGCATGCTTCACTTACACACAAAATGTGTTCCAACATTTACGATCTGAGTTTACCGTTGGCTCGAAGAAGTATGCAGTCACAATAATTTTATGTGCTACCTATTTGATTGGATCAAATGATCGTGCTTTCAGCAGCTGGATGGCACATGAATTAGCTTAGATTGAGGAACGCGTCGGCACATATATAGCATGATCATCATCAATATTCGAACTCAACTTTCATGATCCACACAGGGCTAGCAAAAAAAGAATCTGGAACTCGCCTAATTGAATCATATTGAAGACAGAAACATACATGTGATCGAGCGGGCAAACAAACGGAGACGGTATAAGAAAAACTGCAATCAGAGGAGAGGGTATGATTGGTACCAGTGGGAGTCGCAGTCTCAGGCTGTCTGTCTCGTCTCTCTCTTCCTATATGTCTGTCCTGCAAAGTGGTTTTTTTTTCCGGATCAGCGGGTTTCATTGGCCCGGCCAGTCCCCCGGCCCTTGTAACCCTTCCAGCTTTCCCCTTTTCTCCCTGTCTTCCCCCACTTTCTCATTCTTGGTAATGCTTTTTTGGAATGAGAAAATCTGCAAAATGGTAACCATGAACATCAGATGGGGCACATAAAAGAATTTTTATATGTTGCTTTATTCTTTTGCTGAAGGGACAGACGCGATGCAACTGGACTAAAATTCGCACGGCCGTGGCACAAGATATTCTTGTTATTCCCGATAATCAATCATGGAATCTTCGATGCCATATGGATTCATGGAGTCTTGTGCTCTTTTCGGAGGTCTTGCTGTTCCTCGGCATCTGGCTGCAGGGTTGTAGGCTCGTTCCTGATATATGGATGCACAATCAGGCCGGTGTTTGAATTTATCAGAACGCTGACTACTTCCCCGTGGTCGGGAAAGTAGGAGTATGGAGGCCTCTGGTGGCTTTGATATGGTACATTGTCCACAACGAAAACGAGCTGGGAGCAGCCTTGTCGAGGTTCACTACTTATAATAATACTCAACCTTGATGAGCGTTCGATCGAATACATTTATGATGATATTTAACCGTGGGAATGAAATCTAGGGGTAGAAATTGATTCCCTCTCGGTGCGCCCAGTGAGCCGGACAGGCTATTCAGTGATTATGAGCGTACATTATAGGTCAGTATCACCGACAGTGGGATCACCTCTCGTTGTTGTAAGGTGTCAAAACTATGCACTTATGAGTGAATGTGGAGTCACAAGTGAAGGAGGTAGGTCCACATGCCTAGAAGGCTTGGATGCTCCAAACTATGAATGATGGATGTCACAGAAGTGATTCTCGTTGCTGTAACTCACTGGGCTACTGATGTATATCTTGTAACCAAGAAAAAAAAAATTAAATTGGGAAACGTCTAAATTGACCTCGTAGTGTTGGAGAAATAATGAACCTGCATTTTCGCATCATTCTGAGTTACCTCTGTACGCAATTGGCGGAACGGAACTTGGAACTGAGTACTTGTCTGATCATTATAAGCGTGGGGATTAGAAGAAGAAAATATAGATCACGGTAACTAGTACGGACGTCAATTATAGTTAATGAAACTACGTTTACACGAGATGATTTCCCTGAGACATCCACTGGCGGCCGGGCTCGTCCACTAGCCCCGGACTGAGATTGAACATGAGGATGCAAAACTCCATCTGACTAAGCATCCCGTCCCCGTCCAGATCTCCCTCCCTCAGCATGCACACGATCTCGTCGTCCCGCAGGATGTCCTCCAGCCCTAGCCCGTGGATGTTCGACTTGAGGCTCTCGAAGGTGATCGCTCCCTTCTCCCCGTCCATGAGGAGCTGGAAGCCATTGCACAGCTCCCCGATGAAGCCCTCGGCCCCCAGATGAACCATCATCGAGGGGAAGTAGTCCTCGAAGTCGAAGAAAGCATCTGGACAGGCCATGTGGTTTCCGTTGGCTACTAGCATTGGCTTAAAAAATGATCGATATGTGTGTTGGATAGAGCTTGGACGGTGAGGTCTCTGAGTCGTACGAAGAAAAGCAATGGTTCCGTTCTTATATAGTGAATAAATAATATGTGATAGGGTTAGAGTGAGTGATAACTAGGGAAGAGAGGTAGGGGTATCTAAAGACAGGCAGAGAGGGACATGAGCGATTGTTCGAGGAAATGGGTGAGATTTTGTTGGCCACCATTGTGCGTGACGAAAGGAACTTCACAAACGATTTTGTCACCTTGCACATCAATTATGGGACGACAAATTCCGAGTGGGGTTTCATCTTCTGATGTGTATGAGAAGTAACGAGCTCGAATTCTCAAGAACAAAGATCGTCAAAAAGAAAAAAAAGAGTGTGTTCCCACATTAATTTACATATATAGATAATAGAAATGACACCATAATTAATTAATTTTGGAGAGTACGACAAAGATGGGCAAGGAGCCTTTTATCCTTTGCGTGCATGAGTTTCATGTGCGTCTGCTGGGCCAGCATTCGTTTTCGTGGAAGTTGCCATGTTATCCTTTTTACTGTGCAATCCCAGATTCCATTAACCCAGATTCAAACCGGTTTTGTTGTTGCTGTACGATAGCGATCAGAATGCAAATACCCCTATCATTCATTTGATTCCCGTAGCCTTCATTTTCCCTTCACAATTTGTTGCCACATCAACACAACATCATGATCAGAGAGGAATAGCAGTCCCCACCATTATCCATCAAGTTGTGACGAATATCTCCCCTTTTTTTGTCTAAGCAATTTCTTGCTTTAGATAATGAAGTGAGATGATGAACAAACAGCGGCAGCTCAGAAACTCCACTTCTCCACTTGATCATCGATTGCAGGACAAAACTAATCCCGAGATGATCTAAGGCCGCGTACAAACACGGATTAGTTCCGCATGACTCCCCATTTAGCCAGCCTAGAATGGGAAGCGACCTTGTGTGCATGAATGCACGCACCTGGAGCACTTCACTCGTTCGGACTGTCATCCGGGCTTACACACACAGGTGACCTCGATTCCGACAGCCGAAACCATATTCGTTGTCTGATGTCTTGTTTTTCATCGTTTGAAGGAAGGAAGGAGCGGGCCTTGGTTGGGAATCCCCGGATGGGAACAAATCAACTAATGATTTCGAGGGAATTTAGCTGACAAGAGGAAGCTTCTCCGCAGCTTCCTTTTTACACGTAAGTACAGGAGACTCTGCTCCCCCCCTCATGCATGATAGCCTCTTATCGACTGATTTGAAGGCAGGGGGTACTGTTTGCCCCGTGGCTCACTGGCAACGGAGACTTCTGTGGATGCCGTAGAGTGAGAGAAAGTGGAATCTTCATTGACATTATCGATAAGGTATCTGAACGAATTGAAGGATATCATATAAGTACCTGTACCGAAGATATATCAAACATGCGTTTACTGTACAAGGTGAGCGCCTTTTCTGGTCCCCTCGATTGAGATCCCTACTGAAAGTTGCGGGAAGCAAATATATTCGAGAAAGAGTTTTGTCTATACATCATCAATGTCTTGGTCATGAAACTAATAATGAAAAATTGTCATCACATTTCTTGTTGTTTGACGAGCTTTGTCTACTCCTCCCTTTCATCCCAATGATTAGGGCTCTGCATCTCCCAAGTCAGTGATTGGTATCAGTAATTTCTTTAGCAACAATGCCACAGACAATGGGGCATCACTCATCAATATGCCCTTTTAGATTTGCACCAGCTTTGTCATAGGGATCTGCAAATTAAGCCCGTGTCTGGGGGGTATAACCAAGTTTCTTATGTTGCCCATACTGTTTTTAAACAAGTGCTCTTGACATCAGACCCCACACGCAGAATCATCATACGAGGCGCAAAGTTGGCTTGCATGCCAGCATAGATGCGAGGCAAGGCGTGTAGAGGAACGTGCAGCACAAGTGCGAAATGGGCCAGGTGACAGCACACTGGCTCGCCCGGTCAACGATGTCAAAAACTCAATCTAACTCCGATACCACACTACATCATTAACTCGTAGGCTTGTGAGAGGTTTTAGTGTATGTCACTGCTCAGCATGAGAGCCACCGGCTCCATTGCTGCCCATATCTTCCATGAAGGGTTACAAGATTGATTGATGTCATCATAAAATGATTGATTACAACTTTTACCTATTTAAAGCTCGACCTGCTCCGGCCCGATTTGCCCGATTTGCTTGGGCCTGCCTCGGTGCTTCTTTCTCCTCCATATTTTAACATTTTGAAGGCCCATCTATTAAAAAGTCTTCAAAGGCCCGGCCCACACCTCATGCTCCCCTCGCCCCCTGACCTTTCATATATATTTGAAATAAAGAAACATATTGAATCTTGGTAAAAATCGAACATATGATTTTGTTAATTATTTAAATGAATGCGATACTATTATACCAGAACCTTTATTTGTATTAGTCTGAATACCTATATTAATCTAATTGTATGCATGAAGTCCGAGCACTTGAGTCGCCGGAGGGGACCCGCACAATTTCGTCGGTCCCGGACTTCAACTTGGACTCCGACATATAAAATTAATTAATTCCTAATTTGCCCACATTAACTGGAAAGAAAAGGACAGGCTCTACTGCAACGTCAACGCTGGCGTCATTATTTGGGTCTCATAGTGACGTGACGCCCTTTACGTACACCAAAGCGTTCATAGTCCGAATTTAATTGATAAAAAAATTAGTAAAATTTGAATCTGATAAATAATATTTAGGTTATTGAGAAAAAAAGAAATTTGAGAGCCGGCGTGCGCACTCGCCGTGGCAGAATCCGTCGCTGGCTCACCCGGACGGCAACTTCGAGTCCACTTCTGTTACCTAATTAAAAAAATCGTACCTTCCACGTCTTTGGGAAATTGCAAGAGAGCCCCGCCCACAACTAGCAAAATCTGTGAATCACTCCATCCACCACACTATCCCTTTCATTTTAACCCATCCGCTTGTGTCATGGGTTCTATATATACAGTCACATTCGATCGAACTCGACAGACTGCACCATAGATAGACCCGTGAATCAAGTGAACATAAACATGTGGGCATGCGTCATGAGAAATGCGATATCTTGTTGCACAGTTTTAGCCGGAAATCTGGTAAAAAAAAGTAAAAGATAATGGAGCAATGTATAAAGAATCATAATTGAGGGACGGTATTGCAAATTCCTGCCTCCATTTTCCTCTTTTCTTCTCCGCATGGGAAAGGGAGAAAAAAGGGGAATTTTTATTGACTTAACCGGGAAGCAGAGGCCTGTCTCCGAGAAAGAGCCAACCTCCCTCTCTCCTCCCTACCTCACAAAGGTCCAAACTTTCAGTTAATGTGTCCATCACTTCCTTCCTTCATTCCCCTCTCCTTCCAAGAAGAAGCCCCAAAGTTCTCCTCGATCTCTCAAATATCTGTCCCTTAGTTGTCATCCGTCTCCCTACTCCTTCCTGGAACTTCCAACAATTCATACCTCCGTGCCCCCTCTATTAATATAATTGCTTCACCCAAATTCAGTCTCGACGACCCACAATCTGATCCATCTCTAACATCTTCTCTCTCTCTCTCTCTCTCTGTGTGTGTGTGTGTAAGAAAGCTTGAATTATTCGCTCATCCATGGCGTCCTCGAAGAAGTCAATCCCTCAGAACTTCCACGACTTCTTGCCCGTCATGGCCCAGAAGCTCGGCGGCGAGGGCCTCATTGGGGAGCTGTGTAATGGGTTCAACCTGTTGGTGGACAGGGAAAAGGGGGTCATCACGTTCGACAGCCTGAAGAGGAATTCGGCTCTCTTGGGACTGAAGGATTTGAGCGACGACGATCTGAGGTCTATGCTGAGGGAAGGTGATTTCGACGGCGATGGTGCCCTCAACCAGATGGAGTTCTGCGTCCTCATGTTCAGACTGAGTCCCGAGTTGATGGAGGAGTCGGAGGCTCTGTTGGAGGAGGCCCTTCAGGAGGAATTCAGGGGATTTTGCTGATTCCTGATTCTTTCCCATTAACAATACCCATTTACAAAGTTTTTTTTTTTCCAATTTCTTGGTGTTGTCTGATTCTTCATTTGTGGTGATATCTTGAATGAAAGACATACAAAATAGAAAAAAATGCTGAAATTTACAGCTCCGATTTGACACGCTCTCTCTCTCTTATTCCTCATCAGTAGCGCTATACCTCGATTAATTCCGCACCTTTTGTCATCAAATCTCTGCGGCCTACGTTATTCTGTCAATCATGAAACTATTATGCCAAATCCCGAGGATTGATTAGACGAATGTAGCTCTGAAGCTGATCGAAAGTAAAGTGAGGGCACCGGGCACCTCTCGGAACCGTAGAATTTTCCCACCAAGTGGGATGGCCGATACTTTTTGCTCGAAATTTTCAGTCACTTGGACTGACTTGCTTCACTTCTTGGAAGCATTCAGCTCTACTTTTCTCTTCCGTCTTCGGAGCTCTTCATTAGTATCCTGTTTAGTAGGCAAATCCTAAGACAAAATGGTGTCTCTATGCTAACCTTAACACATACGGGGCTGAGGACATTTTGAATCTTGAACTCTGCTCGTTTTCGTGGTGGTTTTGGTCCAAAGGAGTGAGCTTCCCCACAACCATCGTTGAATTTTCACTGTTAAGACATTTCTCATTTGGTGTTTGGGGAGGGGGATGAAAGTCAATTTAAGCTGCTATCAGAAAGGGCACAATCGCCCTTTTACCAGTGTTTTTGCAAAGGTCGAATTTGATGCAGTGCTTCTGTTGCTATCATTTTTGGAGAGATTTATGATTCATGCCGGAAGGAAGTTACAGTAATTCGCTTGTGTGTCTCATTCATCTGGTCAATGTATGTATCCTAAGTTTTTTTTTTTTTGGCTGACCTAAGTGCTCGGGTCATCTAGAGGCTGCACTGCCCCTGTCTAATACTTTTCCTTCCAAATTTCCAAACCAAACCTAAGCAGCAGAAGAGCTGGGTTAGCAGTCAACGGCCTTCCTCCAAGGAATGGTGGCCGAAAGTTTCACTGGTAAAATCATACCATATTCATCAAATAATAAAAGCAATAGTTAACCAAAGATTAGTCTCAATTCTCTTTTGCACGTGTACATAAAGAGTTATGCACAGAGGCAATGAAATACATCTCTTATCCAAAAATAAAAAAAAGAACAAGATTTAGTCTCAATTAAGGGCATTAAGTCTTCTTTCTCCTTGGTTGACTAAGGTTTGCAATTGTTCACTTCTCTCTCTCTCTGTGCATTGACCGTTAAAATACCAAGGTTTTTGGCAAAAATGGAGGAGTTCCTAATCCTGCTTGTCTTGATGAGGAAACAACCAGAGAGCCAGGGTATTGTAGCAGAAAGCCCAAATTATCCCCATCATCAGAAGCCCAAATAAGAACAACCCAACTGAATCAGCTAGCTGCTTCTAACATTACCTGCCAAGAACAGTTGCCATTGAAACTCGGCTCTTAAACCTTGAACCTGACACCCAGAAAGCTTGATACCATCACATGGCCATCTACAAAGAGTGATGCTTAATAACACGTACAAATAAAACGTGGATCATCATTTTTATCTATTTATGTATGTAACCGCGCATCCCCCTGTCAACAAACAACCATGCGTTCTCCTAGTGCCAAGCAGAAGCAGATATCAACTTCCTATCCTTCCATCCTAACAGCATAGCCCCATCCTTCTCTTCCAGAGTGTAGTGCTCTGAGTAGCGCTTCAGGAGGCTTCTCATCACCGAGTTAACATAACTGCTCAGTCGATACTGCTTGAAACCCGCCATCATTAACCTCGACTTCCACTTCCCAAACAGTTCGTGCCTCTCCACTCTTTCTTTCCCCTCGCAGGCGATTATGTTCACTATATCCCTCGCCAGACAGTGCTGCTCCACGTCTATCCTCTCCTTCTGGTCCCTTGTAAGTGCTGCATCAATGGACTCAAACATCGCTAGGTAGTAGTAATCCAGAGTCTCGATGAATCTGGTCAGTAATGGGGTCGTGTTGGTATTCGATTCCTGCTCCACCAAGGTCGTCACTTTCGGCGATAGGGACTTCACAAGTCTTAAGAGCCCATCCCTTGGGTTGTTCACATCAACGCCCTCATCAGGAGTATGGTGGAGCTGCAGGGGGAAGTTCACTGCCAGGGCTTCCCCAGGCCTTATGTCAAGCATCTCCCTCGTCACTTCTGGGGCGAACACCTGGATCCCATTAAAGTCAAGAGGAATCTTGAACTGCTTAGAGATCGCACACAATCGTCCCCTCACAGCCTCTAGACCGACCCCACGAGCAAACTTTGAAATGGGGTCATCAATCCCTGTGATCCGCACATAAGGTGGCCCACCGGGCCTTGCCGCGAGGGCCTGGAGCAGGGTGATCCACTGAGTCCCCTGAGCGATTTGGAAGTCTATGATGTGTATGTTATCCTCATTCCTGCAGGCTTCCGCAATCGCTCCATTCGCTGCCATGTAACCGAACTTCAAATACGGGCATATCTCATAGAGGATATGCATGTAGGAGAGCAAATCCTTACTCTCGGGCTCCTTGCACTTGAGGGCCTTGTAGATGTTTGAGCCTGAATGTTTCTTCCTTGCCACGAGCCCTTCTATCAAGTAAGCACCAATACGTTGAATCGGTTCTCCATTAACAGAAACAGCACCCCTTGTTTTCTTGACCATATCTTCAAAACCCTCCAAATCATCATCCTCCAGTGATTTTGCACTGGCAACTAGCAGTTGCTTCAGATCAGTCAGATTAGAATCTTGAATGGGGGATTCTTCTATAACTCTAGGGCGCTTCTTTACCCTGGTGTCTTCACTAGGATGCCTGGCTCTGTGAGAAATGCATTCACGAGGCTGGATCCTGAAGGATGCATTTGGGGCAGTGACCTCATCATCATTATTGGTGTTCATCAAGGCAGTCTCTAGTTCCTGCAGAGCATACTTCATCTTTTGGCTAAAAGTCGTATTGTGTGATGGTGAGATTCTATTTGGGAGATTTTGCCTGTGATATTCCACAGCAAGACTTGAAGGTCTGTAGAGACTACTGCTGCTTGTCTCCTGTGTGTGGTCAGAGGAAGGGCTAAATGCAGGGAGATTGTTGCCTGTGGAGCTGTGCTGCTCCTGGCTGTCACTCATCGTACTGAGGATCTTACTGTCAAGGTGGCCCAAAAAGGGTGGGTTTGGAGAGCTCTCAACGTTGAATTTAAGGGGAGTAAACAGCCTATTGGGTAATGAAGGAAATACGGAATTGGATACTGAGTAAGACAGGTCTGTTTCAGGTAAACTGTATACGATCAACTTTTGTGAGTCCATGCTACGATGTGAGCATCAGCTGCTCTTATCTGATGAAGAACTCTCAGCACTTGGATGAACCTCAACCTCTTGGTCTGGTAATAGATGCTGATGGATCTTAGTGCTAGTGTGCAACGCTTCACCTGCATCAATTTCAAGAATATCAAAGAATAAGGAGGATTAAAAGGGGACAACTCCAGTCAAAGCTGATAATAAAGGAGAATAACAGAAATACGGTTGAAAGAGACCTAGGAAGGGAAAAATGCATCAACACTTATCAAACTTATAGATTTTGATATTTATTCTCGAAAGTGTTAACGACATCTTTCTGACTGAATGAATAATAAGAAAGCTCAACTTCAACCGATCCAGACAACTTTTTAAGCCCGAAATATCCTCATTGGATCGAGACATGGAGGATAACTTATCCGTTGTTCGGTTTCTGTCAAGGGTTGACATATAAAGTAGAATGGCACCCCAAAATTCATTTTCTTCCCCAGAAACACAACAGTTCCACAAAAAAAAAAAAAACACTTGTAGACTGATGAATGACAAAGGACAGACCCGCAAACTTTGGGCAAGCAATTTGTTAACCCATGTAGGTATGCTTGAGTTGGGCCGACTTGGCAGATTAAGAAGAAAAAGAATCTCAATGGACTAAGAATGATAATTTACATCAATATTTTGAAGATGATCATTTAGCAAGAAGAGATAAAATCGTAAATCCACTGAAAGGTTTTCTTTTTCTTGCCAAGCAGATCGAGCTGAACACGAGCAGGTGAATTCAGCTGAGCAGCGCAATCCCAAGAAATTTTCATTTCAATCATCCGCTTATCTTATTAAATAACAAAGGAAGAAAGGCAGAGCAAAGCAAGTTCCATGCTTGAAAAAGAACGAACAGACGAAGGGAAACTGAAGAGCAGAGCTACGAAATCGCAAGAATTACCCGAAACTCATCATAGAAAGCTCAAACGAATCATTAGCTTTGTTGGGTACCTTCGTAGTGATGATATATCTAGATCACGACACTCGGGACTGTGTTAAGGTACTCGCAGAGTTTTCTCCACTTCGTCGAAACTAGAGGAGACGAGGCCGACTTTGGGTCAGATATATAGGCGACGACACGGGATTTGGGGGTGCTGGGAGGAGTTGACGGAGGCTTCATCCGAGACAGGTGGGGAAGGTACGACGGTAACGGCGACCGTGTGTGGTGGTGAGTTTTGACCCGTGGGTCGTTAATATTTGACGGAAGAAGAGTTAACGACTGACCTCACTCGCCGACCACGGACGGACCTCCCCGGCTTTTTGCTCGTTTATGCGGTTCGCCCCACTCAGGGGCAAATCGGATAAGAATTGAGAAATTGTTATTTTTTATAATATCCCATTCATAACTTTTTAATAAATCTCCATTAATTCAAAATTCAAATAAATTATTAAATAAGAAATTCATCTTATTATAATAAGGAATTTTTTTAGAACAATAAGCAAAAGTGAAAATTGGAAGGTAATCCATTTTTGAGATACAAATTTCAATTATAGGAGATTATAAATTGATTATAAATTTAGAAAGGAATATGAGAAATAAGAAATAAAGAGACACGGTAAGTACTATAATAATAATCAAAATTATAATATCTTAATTATTAGTGTGAAAACGATATTACTGTATCGAATCTCATTTTTACAACCAACCTTTTTATTTTCCTTAATTTTCTTGGTTCTTTTTTTTTTTGTTTTGGGATAAGTCTCTTAGTACTTATTTAATCAGGTTGAGTCTGAATAGGATTATTATAGCTTGAGTGGATGTGGAGATTAATTTTCCAAGGGTTCCATTAGAGACCGTCATGTTCCAAGTGTATCTTTTATGACCCAACGTGTTAATTTCTTGCATTATTTTTAATAGGGAAAAGTACACATTTGGTCCCCCACATTTAGTCAAATATTCACTTTCGCCATTACATTTTTCATTTATTCAATTTTATCCTGCATGTTATACTGAATGATTGAATCGGTAGGTTCTTCCGTTAATGAATCCGTTAAATTTAACGGATTGGACCCACATGTGGTCGACATGTCATAAAGATTGCCGTGTAAGTACTGAACCGACATTTTAAAGCCAGTTAAATTAAATTAAATTAAAAGAAAAAACCTATGTTTTACACGTTGTTTACATCTATATGACGATCTAATCAATTAAAAAACGCTCAATTAATTTGTAGTAACGTTGTGTTAGATATATTATTTTTATATCAACTATTAATTCATTATCTAGTCCTGCGAATTTTTTTTCATTCCTAGATAAATTAACAATATGATAATTATGTTTCAAATATGATCGATGGTTTTATCTTTAATATATGAACATAGTGTTTAATAGTTAAAATTTTGAAAAATATTAATTCTTTTCCCACGTGTCACCACCTGCCTTAGAGTCTATTATTAGAAATATAGTTGAATGATTTTAAACCGTTTTAATTTTATGACATGTCAATCCATGGAGGGTCCCATTCGTTAAATTTAATGAATCTATTAATGGAAGGACCGGCTCAACCATTCGATATAAGGTAACTTAATGTAACGGACAAAATTGAACCAAAAAAAAGACAAGGATGAAAGTGAATATTTGAGTAAAGGTAATAAAGCATCAAATGCATACTTTTCCTTTTTTAATATTGTAAATCTAAACTGTGTTTAAGGTAAATACTTACTTATAATAATTTATTCAAAAAATATTGAACCACAATTATTTTTGGTATCTTCCAAGTAAATTTAATTTTTTTTTATCACAAGGACTCTATTGTCCTCGGCCCCATAAATACTTACAACTATGTGAATTAAAATAAGTTAACGTATAAGTATATATGTAGGTGGTTTTATCAGGAATTATCTTCTTAATTCACGATTTTATAAGCTACCCCTATGTTGTTGAGGAATTGTGAGAACTCATGATAGATATAGTGTCAAATTAATATTTATTTAAATCATGTTAATTCAGAAGAGTATTCTTATAAAATGTATATATGCATATATATATATATATATATATATTTGATGCAGACATCATATGATTTAGACAGTCCACAAAGAATATATATTTTTAATAAATATGCCAAATTGTAAAATTTAAGGCTATCACGTGACGAGCGCGTGATGCAGAAAGGGAGAGCCTATCCACTATACCCCCACTATGACCGTTACGTGGCCAGTCAGAGGTCGTCCACCGGAAAGAGGAGAAAAACCATCCGATCCAAAAACCCACCGGGAAAACCGTCGGACCGAAAAGCAAGTCGCGAGCCGGACATCCAATAATGCACACAGTGTTCTCTTGATTGCTGAAACATTCCCATCGCTTTTGCAATCATCTGATAGGGACACTAAAACTTGTGTGATTTTACCTTACGACCGGTTCCGTCGATTAGCCGAAGTACTCGTCAAAGATATTCTAGAAGAATATTAAGTGACGGACCCAGCCACGAGAAGGTAGTCGCGATTCTAATCATTGGCCCTCTGGTGACAGATTAATAATTCATTCACTATAGGGGAAAATTGATGTGCACTGTCCCTTACGTACTCGGTGATATCACACGCACGATCGATGCTGGTAAAGTGATAAACCGGCTGCCCTTCGCAAAAAAAAAAAAAAAAAAAAACAGATAAGAGTGTCTCCAAGTTGCTAGTATTCAGCATGCGAGTGGTTGATATCGAGTGATACCACACGGACCGAAATGAACTCTCGAAGTTACTCCATCAACCCGACGAGAGAAACAAGCTTGCGACGGTCGGACCCGAGACGAACTCATGGCTTTCTGGTTTAACGAGCACTGATCCAGTGGAATCTCCAACGGAGTACTTGGGCATCAGATGCACGATTAACTGAACTATCGATTGATAGTGTAGCCATTCATTCCCATTTTATCTGTCTTTGCAATTTGCATGATCGTCATCGCATTTAATATACCCAACAAACGGGTTGAGGATAGAATGAATGAATGTAACCGGTTGGGCATTTTGCACCGCTGAATAGAAAATTAGGAGCACGAAGCTGAAAAGGCTTAAAGGGGTTTAAAAAAAAAGGGTGGTGGGGCTTCTCCATGTGACCCTCTAAGTTAAATGCATCCATTGCACTAACTTGGGAAAGGTAGGAATCGGGTCCCTTGTTCTATATCGAGAAACATGCCATTCACTACCTGTGAAGAGAGGATGATGCACCGTAGGGACCTATAATAGCACAGTAAATTTTCTTTCTATCTTTCTTTTTTTTTCATGTTTTTAAAATTGAGTAATATATGATATTCATGAAACTTAAGTTTGATGGAATTAATTTAATAAAGAGTAAAACCCTCTTAATCACATATTTTCATCATTTATAATAAGACTGATATTATTTAATAGGAAGTATGGGAAGTCCATTCCGTCCAGTCATACCGGTAAGTTTGGCATCCTTTGATGCGAGAGAAGATGATGTCCAAATTCGTTTAACATTCCCCAATTCAAATTTCAAATTGCAAGTGTACTGTGTGTGCGCGGTAGGGTTCATGTTATTTTTCAAGTGAAACCATGAGTATTCTTCTGTTTGATCTGACTTAATTTTTTTTTAACGAATTTCTCGTATTGATTAGATCTAATCTGATGCACGACTTCCCTCCATTCTGTCTTCCCTGTATCTACTGTACTTTTAAGTCTGAACTACCTGCAAGAGATCGGTTAATAGCATCGAAATTAGAAAGGCCATTCGGCCGACATCGGGTCGAGTTTCCCTCTTTTAATCGAATCTGTCACCTGTTAGGTAAGATAAGATTGGGTGGGGGTCGGAAGACGGAGTCGCGTTCCCATCGACCGCAAAACATCCGCACGCGGTCAGCGTGGCTCCTTGATCCAGAGAAATCCACGTCACTGTTTCGGACCCTGCTACGACGTGGCGGTCAAACGACGGTGGACAAGGAGATGGAGATCGAGCCGGGTCCTTCTCTTACGGGGTTGGCACCCACCCCACCACCACCACCCCGGCAAGCGAGCGACACCTGCTGAATCACGGTCCTTTGACCGGTTAAGGAACCCGCCAAAGAAGCTGAGTAGATTAAGAAGAAAAGGAACAATATGATTGGGATGTCAATTTGCGAAAACTCAGTCAACCAATTGCATTAGATAAAAACATATATTAAAGAAAGAATCCGTGGCATTAATGAGTACATAAGCTGACCTTTTTGTTTTTTTTTGACCGATCTGTTCTGGCTCCTCGTCGGTTCAGATTCTATACAATTTCCTAAATCCAGTCCGGCGGGTATAACGAGTGAGGTTCATCATTCCACGTTTAAGAGTTACGGTGCAAGTCACAGTGCGATGTGACGGTGATTTCGGTGGCGTTCGTTTTTCCAATCAAGCGTGCAACGGACGGATCAAATCAAATGGTATTCCATCGGCGCGGATTGAACACGACGAAGGAAACTTCCTGAGAAGGACGAAAGCAGCAAATGGCAGAATCCAATTTGAAACAGTAGAATCCCCCTAAAAAGAAACTATACAATATGATCATATTATCTAGGCGTGACCGGGTCCGGATACCCGAATCCGACCTTATCAGAGAATGGTTCTAAAATTTTATACCAAGATCCACCCTTGTTAAGTGTAGGAATTGGACGACCCTACATAGAGCATGTATTATATATCACATGTTGCGGGTACCATGTTGGAACCTATATAATGATTTTTTTTAATATTTACTCATTGACAATTAATTAAGTTTAACGTAAAATTTCATAATTTTTTGTTAATTTAATATATTCATTTATCAAAATATCGTATATTTAAAGTTAATTTCAACTAAATATCTTATATTTCTATCTTTTATACATTTCTCTAAATTATTGAATATTTTTTATAGGATAAAATTGAAGAATATATATATAATTATTATATCAAATAAAATTTCATTAAATTAAAAATCTAAAAATATAAATAGTACAATAATTAGATCATTGAAGTAAATTGTGCCAAGTAATTTTAATGTTTAGTATCTAGTTACCCTTTAGCTGGTTTGGAACCAGATTCGAATTGGAATTAGCCGATTCCCAATCTTATCCAAACTTTATTAAGATCTACCTGGAGCCTACCTAATATGATAGGATCCTATCGGTTTTAGGTCTACCAGGTACCTGTGCACATATCTTATTATCCTTCGTGGGTTGGCCAGCGTCATTCCCTCCACCATACGGTCTACGACAATGGGTTTCTTTTTTCATTAAAAAATTTTAGATTCAAGTATTATAAAAAAAATTATTTCTTAGCTAATGGATTCTTAATGTCAGATTATAAGAAAAGTTAAGATTATGGGAAAAAATTGGAATATGGTAAAACTTTGCATTATGAAGTGAGTTTGTGCTTGTATGCGACTAATTTTGAGTATGAAAATTGAGACAAGAAAATTATAACGACAAATAGTTTTGTCTATTAATTTAATGGGGAATAATTTTTGATAAAATATCTTATAAAAATATATAATAAAAAGTTATCTAATTCTTCTTCACTATTTGAGTATTGATGAAGAGTTTGGATAGCGTATTCTTAATCGATGTAGAACCATCGAGGGCTTGTGAGTTTGATCTGATGAGTTTGAATGTTGTTTCGAATGAGGGCTTTGCAGCTTGTTCTCAATTGCGGACTGGTTGTGGAGTTGTCGGGGCCTTTGTACTTGATCTGATGAATTCTTTGGTAGTCTTGAACAAGGGCTGGGACAACGTGTTCTTAATTAAGGTGAAGAATGCTGGGGCCTTTAAGCTTGATTGGCAGAATTTACCAGTGGTCTTGAACGAGGGCTAGAGCAGTAATGTGTTCTCGGTTGAAGGGAAGATTGTCATAACCTTTAGGCTTGATCCACCCAATCTGCTGTCGATGGTCTCAAAGGAGGGCTGTTACAGGTGCATGTTCTTAATCGTTGGGGCCTTTGGGCTTGTTTTGCCGAATCTGCTCATGGTCTTGAATGAGAGCTAGAGTAGCATGTTCTCGGTTAAGGGGAAGATTTTCGGGGCCTTGGGTTTGATCTGCACAATCCCCTAGTGGTCTTGAAGAAGGGCTGCAACAACGTGTTCTTAGTTGAGGGAAAGATCATCGAGACCTTTAGACTTGATCCGCTAAATCTACTAGTGGTCTTAAACCAGGGCTTGAGCAACATGTCTTGGGTTGGGGGGAAGATTGTCGGGGCCTTTGGGCTTGATCCACCGAATTTGCTAGTGGTCTCGAATGAGGACTAGAGCAGCATGTTCTCGGTTGAGGGGAAGATCGTCGGGGCCTTTGGACTTGGCTCGCCAAATCCAATAGGGGTCTTGAATGGGCACTGGAACAGTGTGCTTTCGCTCAATGTGAAGATCGTCAGGGCCTTTGGGCTTGATCTGATAACTTCAAACTGAAGTTCTCCCATTCTTCGGTCGACAGAGTTTCGAGAGAGTTTTTGGAGTGTCTTGGTACTTCTAGAGTTTCTTCAAATCTTTGTCTCTCCCTTTTGTTTTTCTCCCACTGTTGTTATTCTTGTCCTTCTCTCCTCATTCTCCCCCCTTGAATGAAGAGGATCCCCTATTTATAGGAGAAAGGAGATAATGTGTTAATTTTTGTGTTTGAATATGATTGATTAGTTAGAATTAATTATGATTGTTCATCTTATTAATAATATATTATTACGGTAAATTTATTTTTTAATATAATATCATTGAATAAGAAAATGAAATGTTATATAAAATTTTTTAATTTTTAGATAGTATGTATTTTTTATTGATACATCAAGAAATTATGATGTTCAATTTTTTGAAATATTAACACCACTATTAATTGGATAACAGATAACTCAGATGTGACAATTTTTTATAGACCACAAAATTCTGCATTCAACAGTACTATTTAAAAAAATGTGAATTTGATTGTAAAATTTAATAGATACATATAAATAAAACGGTTATAGAATTATTTGTAACATAGTTGTAATATAATAACGCCACATACTTTGGTACATAAAGTGATTATTAATAATATCTTAAAATTTTAACTATATGTAATTAATTAAAAATTATATCTAGAGAAGCTATAAGTGAAAAAAAAGAAAGAAGAAAAGAAAACCCGAGATGCGACATCTCTGTCGCTATCTTTCTCAATAAAAATCTTGCTAAAGCATTGTTTTTATTTTTCCCGTAGAAAGCCGTAAAAAGAGGGACGTGAAACAGTAGGAGGACTTTAATGGTCATAATTCTAAGTTCAAAAAACAAAAGAGAGAGAGAAAGCTGAATGAAACCACGTGGAGAAGGATGGACACCTTTTTCTGTAGGAAAACGGGCGGGAGCACAAGGAGAAGGAAACGTACATGTACGCAATTATCTTATGCATGACCCACAATCAATTGCATCGCAGAAAAAAAAGGAGAGAGGAGAAAGTATGTAAAATCCGTAGATCTGTCCAGTGCATGTGAATCATCCGCACACGCACACCGGTGAATCGACGGGAGCTGCTCTAACGCTTGGATTATGGTAAGCGTTTCCGACAGTGATCTACATACGTGGGTGCACTTATTCGAAGCCGATGTGAGAGAGATCACTGCTAGTAGCTGTAGAACTGTGTATATCAGGGCACTGCGGCTTTTCTCTGTGGCTTCTGTTCAGCCTGTGAAAGACTGGCCGGTGTGTAAACTGATTTTGACATCTGTTCTCCTAGTAAAATGCATTTTGCTGTTCCTCCTCCTCCTCCTCCTCCTCCTCCTCTTCTTCTTCCTGTTGTATATCTGCAGTGAAAATATCCAGGAAGTGGAGATATAAATTGGAAAAAGGAAGCAACAAAAGGGAAAGCTTGTACTGCGTGTTCGTGGAAAGGCGCCTTAATTATCCAAGAGCTTGGAGGAGGAACTACATCAATGGCGATGAGGGTCATTAGGGTTCTCGTGTGTTTGCTGATCGTTGCCATTGACGTCGCCGCTGGGATTCTTGCAATCGAAGCACATGGCGCTCAAGAAAAGGTACGTCGCTGCACTGCGCCTGATTAAATTCACTTTGATTAGCTTTTAGAGAAAATATCGGATAAATGTCCCAGTACCGGTAATTGTTAAGATAATAATCCGTGCCATATCCTATCATCCTGTGCGGCAGGCGATCAAGCGGGCGAGCCGGGGGAGTCACTCAGCATGCAATAAGCACTTGCTGTCGAGCAGCTGCAGCAGTCGTGCGTTCCGGCTGGCTTTGGTGGCAGCAGTGCTCTTAGCTCTGGGCCATATCATGTCTAACCTGCTAGGAGGGTGTACTTGCGTGTGCTCGATGGAAAAGCTCGAGAGATCCTCCGGCAACAGGAAATTCTGGTTCGCTTGCCTCGTCTCCTCCTGGTCAGTCACGATTCCTCGCAAATGCTCATCCTAGTTCTCGATCTAGCTTGGAGAAATCAGAAACACTCACACACAAAACACACATGTATCTAATTAGTGCTAATTAATTTTTGGGGCAATTAATTGAAGAGTAGATTACATTTGAAAGTTAGGTTAGAGCTCGAGATCGGTCAGTCTTTCTGCGTGCCCAATTATGGCAGGTATCTGCGGCTCGATATATTTACCCGTACACTATGTCCCCGTCGCCCCGATTCTAAAATTTGACTTGTTTATCAATTATCGCAAGACACTGTTTGAGAGTCCGATTTGGAAGGCCTGGCCCTATCCCCGAGCAAGGAGTACAGAAACAGGACAGTCCGACCTTTCTGTCCGGATGTTTGTCTTGTTTCATTTTACTGCTAGTAGAGCAACCACGTCAAGATAAAGATTGTTCTTCTTGACATGCAGAGGTCTTCTCCTCTTTGTTTGGTAACGATACACCCCGAACTGGTAAACAAAATGAGATCGTAACTGTGATTAATCTGCATGGAAAATACCCATCGTTCTCATCTCTATCTGTACGTAGCTTTACATATGGGGTATACGATTCTCGATACTTTTGATCTGTGCAGGATAGTTGCTGCAATGGGGCTACCTATAGTGATAACCGGCATGCTGGAGAACTCGAAGTTGAGATCAGTAGGGGGATGTTGCAGGATATTGCCGCACCAGCAGCACTTGCTGTCCATCGGCGGGGTGTTATGCTTCGTCCATGCACTTCTCTCCCTCTCATTCTATTGTTCTTCTGTCGTAAGCTTCCAGAAGCCGACAACTGCCGACCATGCCACCGATTTATGACCAATGATTCGTACCTTCTGGATAGTTTAAGTAAATGATGATTGTATTGATGTATTTGTGCATGGTAGAGTGATATTATGAATAAAATGTCTGAAAGAACAATCATAACTGGACTGATGACATTAGTCACTCGACTTCCACCTATTTACTTGGGGGAATAATGGTAAATAGTCTTTATTCGATTTTGCAAAGGGCATTAGGCCGGTTAAGTGAACCCACTAATTCTCAGAATTCGACTCAGCATAACTGAGTCGAGGCAGATGTCCTTGCAATGACTCGCTTTCATGGTCTTTATTCGATTTGGATGCGGACTCGTGACCTGTTTTATGAATACAAATTATGGATTACGAGGGCCCAGTTTAGTAAACCGGACATGGCCCGGTCACTAGTCCGATGGGCCTCACCAAGCCCGGTCCCGTTGACTCAAGCTGGTCATCCCATCGGACGGTCATAGCAGTTTCAGACTTTCTTGATTCAATCATACGGTACTTAGCCCACGTGCTTGATTGTTAACTCGATGCATCCCAATATCTGGGCTTTTGTGCACCCGGTATATCACGAAGTACCGCTAACGTGTCAGCATCTGACGGCTAGTAAAAACAGAATCTTTGGCGGCGCACAGAATCTCAAACCCAATCTGACCCGTTAACTATCAAGAGATCTAAAGGCTCTCAATCATGATCCGTGTGCTTCACCTTCATTGGTCCAATTCCTAATCCACCTGTTTTGTGTGTGTGTATATGTGTATATATATATATATATATCTATATCGACCGACAAATCGTCCCCGATTCCACCCGAAGTTCTCTGCTGTTTACTCAGTTGCTCGACGAAGTTCGTTGCGCTGTAAAAGCTTTCATCTTGCCTTAGAGGGCTTCTATCGAGTTCGGGTCTTGGGTTCTCAATGGCTGGTAGAGGGAAAACCCTAGGTTCGGGTGCGCCGAAGAAGGCGACGTCTCGCAGCAGCAAAGCCGGCCTCCAGTTCCCCGTCGGTCGTGTTGCTCGATTCCTCAAGGCCGGCAAGTACGCCGAGCGTGTCGGCGCCGGAGCTCCTGTCTACCTTGCTGCCGTCCTCGAATACCTCGCTGCTGAGGTGTGCTTCTCTCGATTTCAGTTCCTGTAACGTTTTCAAATTTAGTATCTTTTAAGCCATGCCAATTTTTGGGTTCGTTCTTGCTGATGCCGGCGGCTGCTTCTCAAAGCTTCCGACTTTCTTTTGTGAAGGTGTGATTTATATGCTAGAAGGACGTATTGACGAGAAATCTCCCGTCCAATCAGGTGACTATTTTTAGCGCAGGCTCATTGTGTTGTGGGCAGCCTGACTAGAGCTATTACTCGACCAATATAATATACGATGAATTCCCATTCTGCTACGTGCTTTATGTGTGGATGTCAACAGAGAGCAACTGCATTGTGGCTGTTGGGGTTTTCTGAGCAAATGCTGATGGAATCACTTTACCTTTTTGTTGCTACCAGGTACTAGAATTGGCTGGAAACGCAGCTAGAGACAACAAGAAGACGAGAATTGTGCCCCGCCACATTCAGCTTGCAGTGAGGAACGATGAGGAGCTGAGCAAGCTTCTCGGTGATGTCACAATCGCGAATGGAGGCGTAATGCCTAACATCCACAATCTGCTCTTGCCCAAGAAGACCGGTACCTCCAAGTCTTCTGCTGGGAATGATGACTGAATGCCTCGAGCTCCAGCTTACGATTGGGAGATGGGATGGCCTTGTTGGGACTTTATGTTTCTGGCTTTAGTTTTGGGGTTGATGTGAATGTTTATCCAAATACGAAGCTGTTCATTTCTACTTGCAATGATGCAATTTTGTCCACTTGCTCTTGTATTGATACAATCAATTTGAGGTTGGCATCGACGTTTTTAACAATCGAATATAATTTGATGATCAAATAAACTTTTGGCTGGAAAGTTGGCTAGGCACCCAATTGAATGGACCCATCTAGAAAGATTGCATGTTGCTGAGAAAATGTGGTTACGAACATGCTCTAGCTGCCAAGAACCTGATCTTTCAAGGAGAAAGCGAGGTATTTTCATTATTAGACTTGACGTCGCGTTCTCGAGAAGTAATTGAATTAATCAGCCATTCCTAACTTCTTGGGTGATTATTACTATCTAACAGAAGCTTAGAATGAACCATAGCTGAAAACGGGTCTCATTGCCTGGCCCTATCTAACAGACGACGTCTCATCTCCCTACCGACTTCTGCTTCCCGCTTGTGATTGGAGTGTAATCTTTAATGGCCGGTCCTTGCTCATCTCCTCAGCGTTCACCTTCGACAAAGATTCCGTGGGCTTCCGTCAAGAAAGTTTTCATTCAGTGTAAGAGGGGTCCGTTCTTCCTTGTACAAGACCAAGTTGGCATCTTACTCGTGGCTCTAACCAGTGTCCAGGATTCTTGAGAGCTCATTTCCTTTTTCCTCGAGCTGGTCGAGAATTCCCTTGTAACTCCAGTGCAGTTCAGTGTGATCTAACCATTCACTTTCTTCAGCAGCATTGATATAAAAAGGGGAACCGTGCACTTTGATATAAAAATGATGTCTGATGTCTATATGCTTACATGACATCTGAGGTGGATTTAAAATTGACAATTCTGCCGTGGGCCGTCCAGTGCATGCCAGCATAAAGTTGTGCCAGACAGTCTGACATTTACCATACATTGGTAGGTTATGATCCAAGAAAAGTAGTTGATCAACAGAGCAATCAGAGAATTCTATCCTATAATCACAACATCGGGGATTTTGATTTGCCAGCAACGGAAACAAGAAATTAAAAAAATGCTACACTATTTCCTTGTTCTACTTCAAATTGTAAAAGTATCAATAAATAGTTTTCTCCCCAGGGGAAAAAGAGGATGCAAAATAAACAGGGAGACCCCAACTCACCTAACTACTATTGCACAAAATCAGGGAGTTGACCCAGCTTCTACTTACTCATGAGGCCTACATTGATCCATCACCGTAAGATCATGTTCATGAGCCAATCAACTTTGCCTCTGCCATGAAGGATGCTGTGGGTTTACTCTCGAAACCTGACCTCCTTGGTTTGAAATGGAGCACAAGGTTGTAAGTTCTATTTTCCCCCCCATTTTCAATAACATTCCCATCTTTGAAGTGACCCTCACCTCTCATCATCAGAACTGGAGTCACTTACATGCCGTTCTCGGATTGCAGGGAAGAGGCGCTGGCGAAGATCATGAAAATCAGGTTGCCTAGAGTCTGAGATTGTTTGAGTCAAAGCAGGCTCACTCTCTGTCTTCTGCTGTTTCACAGACCTCCAAGGTCTGTCCTTAACCTCTTTACACACCTTATCCAACATGATTAAGAAATCCCGAACTATAATGAACAGTCTCAAGCCCTCATCCTTACCTGCATTCCCATGAAAATAGTCACCTGTGCTCTTCACCAGAGCCATTGTTCTCTTCTCCTCCTCCAGCAACCACATCACATTGATCTCTGCACTCTGCAAAAAGCTCTTCAGACTTTGGTGGAACCCACTATCTTCTTCCAAATTCTTCATGTCAGTATTCAAGAAATATTGGGTTTTCATCAGAGCTTGGTTCAATTTAGCTACAGACCGTGTTAATGTATCAGCATCAATAGCTGCTGCTTTCTTCACATTCTCAAGCTCACCTCCCAAGCCTGAAACAATGTGAAGCCCAAGGTCTCGGTAGTACTCTTCAGACTCATTCGGCACGTCCACAAGTAGTTCGTCTGATTTAAAACTTGATAAGCTCTGGCTATCTCTAGCTACACGAACAGCTCTTATGCCTTCTGATCGGATTATCTCTTGAACAACAAAGTGCAGCAGAGTAGTCTTCCCATCAGTCCCTTTGACGTCGGAGAGTTTTAAAAGTGTGTCCAGCTTAAAAGCCTGTGCTCCACCTCGAAATGTACCATCATTCATTCGATTCCCTGTCTTTAGGACTGCTTCAAGGAGCTTTACAAATAACCTGCTGTTTCTCAGTTCCTTGCTTGCAACCTTCAATAAAAAACAACAATGTTATTAATAACTCATTCCAAGGCAGTGAAAACGTGACCAAACTTTTGGGGGTCCAAACTGTCACCTCTAGAGCCTTGAAGGACTCTTCTGTGGTGGTAACCTCTTCCTGAAGAGTGCCCATAAAGAGTAGTGCTTCCATACGTTTGAAAGCAAATGGGATGTCAGCAAGAGTTTTGAGGAATCGATCAGCAGGGCTCAGTTCACATAGTTCGCCACTGTAGAGCCTGAGCTTGAGTTCTTCATCAGCTGTTGGTGTCATCTTCAGCAAAGTCTGGAGGAACTCTGTTGGCAGTTCACTTCCTGGAAGCACAAAAATGATGTTTAATATGAGTTTAGGAGCTACGACAACCCATGTCAAGACATGAGAATGACATCAAACTGCAATTAATGAGGTCATGAAAAAGCAAAATAAATATTCCTAATCTCCAGGCATTCAAATGATGAATACAATGCATAAATGAATTCCTATTCTGAGTGGAAGAGAAAACAATATAGAGTGGTCTTTCACCAAATCAATAGGGTAATACCTTCATGAAGTGCATCACACACTTCTTCAATTGTCACATTCAATGCTCGCAAAAGGATTAAAAGATTCTGAGCCTTTTTAGAATCAATTATCTTAACAAATGGAGATGCCAAATCCAGTGAAGAGGACTCCTTCCTGTTCTCCCTTTTGCCTTTATCAGGAGGTGCATACCCAAACAAAGTTTCAATCATCTCTTCATTAAACCTAAAAAATCAGAGTAAATGAATCCTTATTGCAGCATATATAAACGAATAATTTGTAATAATACAAACATGAAAAGTCTCAAACTTACTGGAATGATCCTGATTTAATCTGATGCCAGACCATAGAATGATCAGGGTTAGCAAGAACTTTATCCCAGAAGAACGGCTTCAGTTTGGTTTTTGGGGCATCAGCTTCTTCCTCAAATGCAACTCCCCCACCAGGTGCCTTTGGGGCAAGTGGTGGAGGTTGAACTATCTTTGCACCTGTGCTTGAAGAGGAAGGGCCGCTTTTTGGTGGTGGCGGTGGTGGGCCCCTTGGTGATCCATGACGTGCTGGTGGTGGAGGTGGTGGTGGGCCAGGTGGTCTTGGGGTCGCACTTGTAGGGGATAGTTTAGGTGCAGGATAAGGAGGAGGTGGAGGAGGACCCATCTTTGGGGGTAGCTTAGGAGGAGCAGGTGGCTCAGGAGGAAGAGGACCAGCTCTCCCTGGGGGTGGCTTTAGAAAACCAGTATTTGAAGCAATCCTTCCTGGGGGCGGCTTCAATGGGGGAAAGGGGGAGACCTGTCCATTCACTTTGGCATGTTGCGATTCAAAGTTCTCCCTTGCTAATGTGGTACCTTCCCCACCATCAATAGCTCCTCCTGCAGAAGTGTTGCCAGGAATACTATCATTAGGCTTCTCTTCCCTGATAGAATTCCCAAAACCATAAGGCTTATGTGAAGAGCCTGCAAAATTCAGTTCAAGAGAAGCTCAAAGACTGTCACTGACAGTTGACAGGAGAACTAAGAAAATGTTCATCATATTATACCAATAGAGTAGTCGATCATGCCCAGGCTGAGAAGGGGCCTCTCATCATTTTGACCTGCACTGGCCCCGCTCTTGCAGACTTTGTTGTAGCATAGGAATAGTAATGCTGCAAGGAAAAATGTGACTGAAGCTGTGACAACAACTGCAATGACAACTGCCCTTCCGTTGCTATTCTCCCTACTGGCCTGTGCATTTGAACCAGGACCTTGACTTGCTGAAGAGTTTTTTTTAATCAACAGAGCTTTTGGGCTTGGGGCATTGAAGCTAGGTGGAAAAAATGGCGTTTTCGGAGGCAGAGCAGGTGGAATGCTGCCTGCATCTATAGACTTAGAAGGAGATGGGATTGGGCCTAGGCCAGGTGATGCAGTTGGTCCTGGCACCGGTGCTCCAGCAACCCTTGTTGGCAATAAATCTGCTACCAACCGCCTATGAGTATTTAACCTAGAAGACGCAGACTTGAGATACTCAGTGTACCAATGGTTGGAGATGGTCTCCTCTCCAAAAACACGAAAAGGAAGGCTATTCCTTAGACAATCTACAATGCTTAGCTTCAAATCAGGATGAACAGCATTCACAAATTCCCAGATGTTTCCTTTCAAAAATGATAAACATTCACTGCTGATACTGTTGCTCCTACTCTCAGGCACCTTGCATGGAAAGCATAGATCAAGGTCTTCAACAATGTTATTTATATGAATAAACTCTGACCTACAATTGACCCAAAGCAGCTTCATCTGCAATTGGAAGATAAAGCATATTATTTTCCAGCAAAATGTAGCTGCACAATGATGTGTATGGCGACAGCAACCGTTCAACATCTCTAATCCCAACTGCACATGTAACATCCAGACAAATAAATAATTTGGCCACAATAAAAGACGACAGAACCATAAATTCTACTCCAGCTACCACAGAGAAAGGCAATAGCTTAATGAAATAATGTAATGCACACTACATTCGTCAAATACAAATCTGATATAAGCCACATTAAATGCAGCAAATGAATTTGTAAACCTTTCACTGTTATTTATATAGATTGCAAGAATGAATGATGTCAAAATCCTTCATCACCCAAAAACTGAATTCAGAGACTAATTAAACCTGTGAACTTGGGTACAATATGACTCAGTACCGTGTCGTGGTCAATCTCGAGTGAGGCAAAACCAAGTATCTCCTGAGGTAACACCTCCGACCTCGCAGCCAAACAGCATAGTACAGTAACCAGAAACATCAAGCAGCATACTCCTCTGAAATGTATGTGCTTGTGAACCATTTTTCACATGCACTACCCTTCTCATCTGATCAATGCCCAGATCCTCACAGCATCAGAGCACAGCCTCAGACTTTCATCACCTGAAATGGCAAGACAAGCTTCCAATTTCGATCAGCTCAGTCCTTGCAACCTCCTAGACTCACTCTAATAGATAAAAGCCCCAGAAGTCCCTGAATTTCAAGGTCGAAACGGATCCCGCCAATGAAAATTGATCGAAAAGCAATCTAGCAATCAAAATCCACAAGATAACCTAAATCCCGGAGAGATTTTCCTCAGAGGCGACAGACGTTGAACCCGAATACCGAAAACGGAAAAATCACGATGTCCAAATCCAGCAGCGAAGGCCAGAATAGCTTCCACAGCAATCACTCTGGAGGTAGAGAATCCCTTATCGTGGTTCTCGTAAATGGGTCGAAATTCCTAGAACCGGCAAATGTGATAAGAAGTGAACTCCACAAAGCTCGAAACTTTCGTGCAATGGGTCACCCACTTTGACCAGATCCTATCAGAACTCAGCTCAGAAAACGCTAACTGTTGATGATAGTACGTGTAGAGAAGGAAATTGAAGGTGTTGAGCCATTACGCAGCGAGAAAGACGAGCATCTCCACTCCGAAAGGTCTCGTGTGCAAGCTGCCAAAAAGGAGCCTCCTTTTCGCTCAGGATTTGCCTTGTTTTCTTTAGGTCCGTTTGAATAGCTTCGTTTGAAAAGATTCCGAGGCCGTCACAGCGACTGCAACACGGTTCTTGGCCCCTCAGAGACATACTGAGCCGCACGTGTCTTTGCCCGGTGGCTTGTCGCGTGGTAATGTCATCCACTCCCATCTTCACCGACGAACATCGAAATCAGTATCATCATACATTATGACTGGGAATGTACTCTGCATCTCCCCGTGAACGTTCATTGACTTGTATTATAAATTAATTGACCAAAATGAGTTTGCCTGATATCCGAACTCTATCAAATCCTTTAGCTTACTGAAAAATTTCCCTCTTAGATCATCCCGATTGCAGGTCATGTCAAGGGTAATGTTAAGACCGTAGATTACCAATGAGCAGGTAATGATGCCATCGAGTTCCACTCAGTTGTCCTTTTAACATACCAAACGGGCTAACATACTTATCTTAATGGTTGAAATCAGTGGAATGAAATGATTTGATGGATCATGATTAATCGCCTTGAAATGGCATTCTGTTGATCTCTCTGGTTTCAGCATACTGAAATGGGCCGACTAGACAACAGGCCGATGTGGGGCCTGACATGGGCTCACGCGTTACTGCCCCACAGACAGTAGTTCGTGTCATCGGGTCAACATGCCGACCAGAGTAAACCAGCCCGATTTCGATGTGCTTACTCCGTTGCTAAGCACGGCACTACGGCGAGACTCCAACCTGTGCTTTGATACCATAGATATCTATCAAAACACTTTGGATTTTGAAAGTGTTGAAATTTCCTATTTTTATTCTGGTATGGATGGATGGCCGTGGTGAAGGATATCAAGCAAGTTCCATGCCACCTCCATACATCTACATGGATCTTCAGACTCTAATATCCAACGGTGCTGGTAGTATCCTCCTAGTGCCGATAATTCGAGAAAGAAATTAGAGTAGGCCCATCTCTGGTTTTTCTGTGATTCTAACTATGGTCATATATAATGCTGCTGTTAGAATAATGCAGACCATGAAGCTTCCTCTACCTTTGTAGATTCTGATCGGTGGATTAAAATTTGATAGTGGAGATGTGCTTTAGTCTCGACAAGTGACAACACGTTCAAGACAGAAATGTTCTTTTCACACAGCTTTAGACTTATGGAAGTGCCTCTGATTTCTTTAGAAGGCAGTTTCTTCCTGAATCAGCATACCGGGATATCGATTCGAGGGGACACTCCAAGACCAATAACCAATCCATAAAAACCAGATTGAAGTATCAGTTACATGGGCATCTCTACTGTTTGAAGTTTACTGTCCTGTTATATCAAACTAGGATGCCTAAAAATGGCGTATGATCAAGCTGATCTCGATTTCACTCTCCAATGTTACCTCTGATTATCTTTTAGCCTTTCCTGAGTCGAATCTAAATGTGTCTAAATGTCGATCGTGAGTTCTTCTGACCCAATGACAGAAGGCATGAGGAAAAGAGAAATATTCCCCTTAGCTTTATCCAAATATTCCCATGGAACTTCTTCCCTGCAATGCACACCACAAGGCCTGTCACTTTTGCAGATGCCTTGCTATAAAATTCTGTAAAATCTCCGTTTCACCCCAAAGGAATAATTCAATCTCCTCGAGATCATGAGCAGCTCCAGGGGGCTCGACGTCAAAACTGGAGATCAAGCTCCGCAGAAGTGGAGCGTGTCTTTGAAGGAGGACGTGTTTAAGAGGTTTATCTCTCAGGGAAGTCCTCTCCTGCACCAGATCTTTGGAGATGGATCGTTGTTCAGTCCTTTGTTGTTTGGGAAATACTTTGATCCTTCTGATGCATTTCCGTTATGGGAATTTGAGTCTAGAATACTGTTGTCGAGCCTCAGGAACAGCGGGAAGACCAGTGTTGATTGGTTTCAGTCGGATGGACAGTTCATTCTAAAAGCAGAAATCCCGGGTAAGTCTTTTTACATAAAGAGTTCGCGACTTCCCATGGTGAGGTGATAATTTGTAGAGCTGAGTAAGAGTTACATGTTTCAAATCAGGAGGAGCATCGGAAAACAACGTTCAGGTTTACGTTGATAATGGGAAGGTAGTCGAGATCAGTGGGCAGTGGAGGCAGCACAAAGAGTCGGAGGAGGACTGGAGATGTGGGAACTGGTGGGAATATGGCTTCACCCGGAGGCTTGAGCTGCCGGAAGACGCAGATTGGAGGAGTATGGAGGCGAAGTTGAACAGCGAGATGTATATAGAACTGAGGATTCCTAAGAAAGGTTCATGCTGTGAAGGGAAGATCGGAAGGGCAAACGAGCCTGGGGAGTTGTAATTGAGTTTAGCTATTGACTCCATTTAACAGCATATCTTTAAGTTGACTCCAGTCTTGAAACCACATGAAACGTAGAGTATGAGAAGATATCCCGTTTGATTGTCAACAGTGTTATCATTATGCAAATACATAATACAAATATCACAAGAAGTAAAATTGATCACGAACTGTAGACAGTCAGTAGATGAAACCGTAGTCCATACTGTTTTCCTATTCCAAGATCAACAGAAGCCATCCCATAAATTATAAATTTGTCGATCTTTTTAGTTTGTGAACTATTGTACCATTGAACTTTCTCACGCCAACAAGAACTAATTCAGCCATTGAAAACTCGAGGAACTGGAATAGGGTGAGCGATCCAGCACCCATTATCCTCAGCCCGAGCAGCTCCATTCCTCGGAACTCCCAAAATGGGCTATTGAAACAGCTGCTAGGCCTAGTGCTTCAGTTTTCCTCAAACTCTGCCATGAATTTTGCTCTTTTGACTCTCTTTTCTTGCTCAGAGTCTAGGTCTGCTCGATCTCTTTCTAGTCACCTGCAAGTTGGTAACCCTCTGGATAACTGCAGATCATGTTTGCTAGATGAGTCGGCGTCAAAAGCGCATTGTGTGCTTATTCAATTTCCAGACCTGCAGGTCTCCAATGACCATTGGATCTATATCCTCCGGTGAGGGTGTTTTCCTCACTTGAACACATTCTCCATTGCAGTATCTTTTCCCGTTCTTCCAAGTTAAAATAGTCATCTCCCATAAGTTAAAGCAAGTTGCAATATTTATTAGGAAGTTGTCTGGTAGAGTACACTGGCATCAATGTGGACATTTGCCCATTGCCCTTCTGACCCTTCCAAAGGTCACAAGTCATCATCAGTTCAATGTTGTGGACAGGACTTCACCAATGAACACGATGCTGATGCTCCACCATCATGGAGGGACCATAGCATCGCAATAGTAGAAATATCCACGACATACAACTCGGATGAGTTCTACTCTTCAGTGAACTAGGGCAACACCCAAAGCCAAAACTGATGACAACTGTTGTGCTGAAAGTTCCAAGATCAGTGTCATTGCAAGCGGGCTCTAATGAGAGCTTAATCTGAAAACCCGTATAAAGCTTACGGGTCGACCCGAACCTGGCCAGCGCCACCGGCTGCCACCAAACAGCACTCACCCCGTATCTTCCCCCATCTTACCCGCTCTCCCCGTCTCAATCAGCCATTTTCTCTCTCTTCGTTCCATCCGACGGTTCCTCTATCTTCCTCCTCCCCCTTTGCCTACCAAGAAGCTGCAACCACTGGTGAGACCCAACTCTGTCTTCAGTTACCCGGTGTAGATGGTTTCCCAGGAGAACACCAATTGGCTCTTCGACTATGGCCTGATTGACGACATCCCCGTTCCGGATGGGAATTTCCAGGTCCACAGTTCCAGGTTGTCGTGGCCTCAGGCGTTGAATGATTCTTCCAATGCAAGGTGCTCTCTCTATCTTGCCCAAGTTTTGAGTTTTTATTGTCACTCTCTGTTTCTGCGTGTTAGGATTTCTGTCTTCAGCTGAAAAGAAAGGGTTTTTGCAGCCTGGGGCTACCCGTTTTCTCTCTAGTGCTCGATTTCTGCATGCGGAGATTGATGCCCTTTATTTTATGGGTTTATTTCACCTATTAGTGTAGTGATGTTTTAAGCCTACAATAGAGGATCTTCTCGTAAATCGGACGCCTGTTTAGAGGGGATATTGCATGCGAACTTATTGCCTTGTTCTTTTCATGTTATTGACCATCCTGATGATCGGGCTGAGCTCAAAATAAACCATAATTTGGTGATGGTGAAGTCAATATGCATTTCCTTATATTTTGGAGGTTCAGCCTACGGTATTGATGGTTGAACTTAACAGGGAAAACAGGATAGCATTGAATATGTGCGCCAAGAAAAGGCAAACTTTATTGATATTGTTGCAGATTTTGAGCTATTCCGATTGCAATCTCAAAGCAGTTCATTTTATTAGGACTTGCCACTGACTTAAATGTCCATTACTCAATTATTTTCTGATTATTTTCTTTCTTTGTTTTTTTTTAAATTTTGCTTATGATGTTTAGTGGAAAAATTGATGGATCATTCGGAGATTCAGAAGTTGTTAAGGAAAACTCAAAAAAGCGGTATGTCAAATTTTGCTATTTGCCCGTTTTATACATTTAAATTGATTTTCCCCCTCTTGTGATACCTGCAGCTAGTAGTTCATTTAAGTTCTACAGAGAGCTTCAAAATCATTGAGGTTCTTTAGAATCACATATCTTGTAACAATTAGTTTGATTTGTGCAATTCATTGTTTGCTATCAGATATATTTTGTGGGAATCTGCATTTTTACCTTATCTGGGTTCTGCAAGCATGTTTTTTTGCTCTGCTTTATGATCTTACAATCTAACTTATCACATTATAAGTTTTGTTGAGTTGGTTGTTGCTAGACATAGAAAGAGTGACACAGTCCCTATGGCCACCGTGGGCAGACATTTAAATGCATTTTTGTAGTGTCTTGCTGATTGCAGTGACCTTTGATCATGTTCTGCTGTAGAATGCATGTTGACATAGTTTAGCTTTGATGTTTCTTCTGTTTCTTTGGATGAGCTGTTGCAGGGTGAGACCTGAATCATCTGGTGCAACAAGCTCTAAGGCATGTAGGGAGAAGCTGCGCAGAGATAGATTAAATGACAAGTGCTCCCTCCCTCCCTCTCTCTCTCTCTCTCTCAAGCACAGGAAAAGTTTACTTGCTCACACTCTTGGTTTGACTGCAAACATGTTGGTTGAAAATTTCTTCCTTCTTGACATGATCACTAGGTTTCTTGAATTGGGAGCTATCTTGGAACCCGGAAAACCTCCCAAGACAGACAAGGCTGCTATACTGTTAGAAGCTGTTCGCATGGTGACTCACTTGCGTGGAGAAGCTCAGAAATTGAAGGACTCAAATTCAAGTCTTCAGGAGAAAATCAAGGAATTGAAAGTGAGTCTCTTTCTTTACATTTAACCACTGTATTTGTGAAGAACTAGTATAATTGTCACCAGAGCTTTGTGTTTCCTTCCACTTGGTTATGTTTTTGGATGGTTCTTTTCTGAGCAAGGAAATGTCCACAACATATAGGCTGAGAAGAATGAACTCCGTGAAGAGAAACAAAGCCTGAAAGTCGAGAAAGAGAAGTTGGAACAGCAACTCAAGACTCTAAACAATCAGCCCCCATTCATATCTCCGCCTCCTGCAATTCCTGCTCCCTTTGCTGCATCTCAAGGTCAAGCGCCAGGTGATAAGTTGGTTCCCTTCATCAGCTACCCAGGAGTGGCGATGTGGCAGTTCATGCCTTCTGCTGCTGTAGACACATCCCAGGATCATGTCCTCCACCCGCCTGTTGCTTGAGTTGGGGAAGACCTGGGGCTTTGGGCGTGCAATTTCTCTGTGCCAAGCTTATTCTGTTTGCCATTGATGACTCAAGTAGCTTTGGCTCAAATCTTGTTAGATTGTTTTTGTGGCTGAAAAGACAATGGTAAAGTCTAAAGTATGAACTTTCTCTATGTTAGAGTTCCCATGTAAATCTTATTTAGTTGATTATCCAAATTCTTTCTTTAGTTTATTTTTCATCTTAGTTTTATCTCACAAAGTAGTCTTGTTGACAACAACAGCTGAGAAAGCAGCAGATAAATTCTTAATCATGTGGACTCAGTATTACCTGTTCTGCTAATCTTTGTAGATGTCGTGTACTTCTTCTGGGATAGTATGACGCTTTCTTGGGCATGTCATACACTTTTGCGGAGAGCAGCTACGTAACCTTATCTTCATTGTCGTTGGAGTCTTGACGCTCCTCGCTGTGAAAGGTGTCAACCGTTCCACCATTTAGAAAATGGCTTCCTACCTTATTAGGGTTGAGATTTATACCGTCAGGCAAGGATTCCTCCACGTCCATCGTCAACAAGCCCGAAGGCCTCTACCTGTTCTTCCTCTTTCAAGTTTCCTGCTTGTTGGCTCCATTCCTATTTCTCCTTCTTCCTTCCGAAACTCTCTCAAGAGCCTTGAATCTTCAGTCTGTTAGTCGATCTCTGCCTTCTTCAAGCCCGCTGGCCTCAAAGGAAGAAGCCGTCCTCCAAGCCAAAAACTGCCCCTCAGACACCTTAGAAAGCCCCTCGACAACACAAAAAAAGCTCGCGTCAAGCTCAAGAAAGTCAAGCAGCACAGGTTCTGGGTTGAGATTCCTGTCATCGATGACTCAGTGGTTTCATCACCAAACTGTTCCCGGAATCCGCCCATGGAGAGAGAGGAAAGGCTACCCCATCAAGATTTTGTTACTGTGGCGAAACTCAGAGGCAGCAAAGAAGGCCTCTGAGTTTTTCCTGTAAAGCAAGATACGATCAACCATGTGGGCACTTCCATCTTTTCTCAATGACGTTGATCCGAGGATGTTGGGCGATTCCCACCAGGGCTCTCGTGAGGCGGCAGTGCTCCTGGCACTGGAATCCACCCATTTGGCAATTACAAAGACTGTCACCGGAACCCTGGGCAGTGTTCTTGGCACCAGAATCCACCCAGTGCGGAGAGGTGGCTGCCTTCGTTGAAGAAGGAAGATAGTTGAAGGTAGTCTCAAGGTTCATGTCCCGCCAACCCATTGGCAAAGTCGAGAATGTATTATATAATTTTATAGTCAAATTCCCAAATCTCATAGTCCGCCAAGTTCTCGAGAGAATTGGTCCCAAATGTTACTAGGAGTAACTTCTTGAAAATCAAACTTCATTTACATCCGAGGATCTGCCTGTTCTGTTTTTTGGCTCAACTGACTGCTCACTTGAATGAAAGATTGAACTCTGGGAAGTTTTTAATATATTCAACTTCTTCTTTTCTGTCACGACCCGAAAATCCGGCAGAGTTTCCCCTGTATTTAGGACTAACCAGAAACGCAAAACCTGTTATAACTCAGCTCAACCAGCCAAACCCAGCCACATCCATCCACAACCAATTCCAAAACAACAGTTTTCCAACTACCAGAGATTCAGGTCGTGATATGAAACCACACTATACAGGATTTCTATACATACCCTATCAAAATAAACTTATCCTAGTTGATCCCCGGGTCTATTTGGGCGGCTCCACACGGCTGAGTGTCCTCCCTATCTGTAGAAAAACAATTTGCAGAGAGTGTGAGCTGCAACTCAGTGAATACAAAATTCCATAGTGGAATAACATGTGGCTCACCTATATCCTTACACGACCGTATCAACTCATACGATTTATCTACTATGGACATGGGGTCGTTGGCAACTTGGCCAACTTCACACGACCCACCTAATGCAATGCATGTAACAAGCATGTCAAACAATAACCATGGGGTCGCATTACCTCTGCGACAGAGTTATGGCGGTACCGTTACTCCAGCTCTCCCCAAAACAGTACCGCGACCCCGCACCTCAATCATTTCCTAGCATTCTACTTCCCGTGCCCCTTCCCTTCGCACGCACGCGGGGGCCGCCTATTAACCTCTGGCGGTAAGAGTGGACCCATCATCCTCAAGTCTTTCTCTTTTTCTTTCCTCTCCTCTCTGGTCTTTGTTTTTCATGACAGGGTCCGTGGGGAGTCAACTCACATTTTCCACTGGGGTCACAGAGCCAGTGTCACTCACGTCCCATGCTTATATCCCGCCGGGAACCCGCGGCAGATCAGTAAGGCCCATTTCTATTCTGCCGACTTAGCGGTCATCATGGTTATACACAAGCACAAGCAATATGCAAGATGAATGAATGAATGCATGCCCACTACCGGTATCACGCAGATATCTATCAGCTACTCAATTCTCGATCAATACTGTTATAAACCAAAACACGAACAGATCATTCCACAATGGAAAAATGTACTCACAACCCTCTTAGTCGATCAAATTCACGAAGCAGGGTCCTCAAGGTGTTGATCTCGGTTCTCCTCAGCACCTATCATATCACTCACAAGGAGATCAATATATACAACCACGTCAGTAATCTATCTTCACCCACCATATTCAGGTCAAAAGGTATTCTAGCGAGTTAAGGAAAACTTCTAAGGATTTGAGAGGGTTTAGGGCTGTTCCACCGACTGATCTAAAGAGATGAGTCCCTCCTCAGCATCCCTCACTGCTGTTATTCATTTTCTCTTCACCAGTGGTTATTCCTGGCCACACAGAGGAACAGAAAACCCTTCAGTAGAACTGAACGACCACACTAGCAGCACACACACTACGCTTCTCAGCTGGCAACAACTCAACCCTAACAGTTATCGAGACTCGAACTCCCAGCAGCAATAACACACAGATCTCAACCATAATGATTTCCGGACACCAAATCAGCAATAACCTAAGGAGGGTTCGGGTATCCGAGAGCCTTACCTCAATACCCGAAGTCGACAATAGGGCAGTGGAGTCTAGAAACCGAGGCTTGTCCGCAGAAGGCCCTCTCCTCTAGGCTCGATTGCCTCCTGCAATGGCGGATGGAATGGAAACGGGGACGGATCGGAACCCTAGCGAAACCCTAATTTCTCCTCTCTGTCGCGCTGGGGGAGGTCGGGGGGAAAGGAAAAACGCGAAATGAGGGAGGAAGGAAGGAGGGAGGAGGAAAATAGGGCCGGGGGACATACGGGCCAGCTAAATGGGCGGGCTCTCCTCGGGCCCAAGCCCGTGGGCTCACATTTTCCCGCTATAGACGGTTGTATTTTGTGTTTGAGCTAACTACTAATCTCGTTCAGCTTAACTGAGTGCACTTCCAGAATTTGTCTAAACCCGTATGAAGTTTCTATTATGCAGAATAAGTCTTTGTCTATCGTCATGCATTCATCATTGCATTATTTCCAAAGAATTTGAAGTGTTCCTCTTCCTAGAAATTAAGCCAGAGAGCATAAGGCCATTCCAATAATAAGGGTTGAAAAAAGTTACATGAGCCTGGAGCTGTTCACTTTCTACACTCAACTCAGGCCTTGAATTCAGAAACCAGGAATTCTCTCCTTCAATTTACTCCATGTACTTGTATGCCTTCTCGTTCATTTGCCGATGCTGAGATTGATCGCTTCTTATTATCAGATCTAGGATGCCATTATGTGACAGTTCCTGATGAACTTATCCGAGAAATTAACGTACTTGGCCCACAAAGGTCGAAGATGTGGAAATGCAATCTCAAGCCAAGGTTTCGCCCTGCCATTGAAGTGGATGACACCAGCACTCTTAGCTTCTGCAAAAGTCGTGTTTTCTTGGTATCCAAGGCCTAGCATGTGCCAGAATGGATTGATAATATGCACATGCCCATGGAATGCAATTAAACCAGGAGGCAGTGTTCCAAGTTGCCACAAACTCAGGTCTGATTTCAAGTTCTGCATAGTTATCATTTTGTAGTTAGTAAGATTATCAGATTTTGCTATTATGGCTGTATCAGTCTTTGCATATGTCAAAGCCTTTACCTGTTCAAGCCAGTGGTAGTAAGTGAGGCTTATGTTGGACTTCCTCCATGCCTCAAGATCGAATATGTTCATCCCATAAGCCCAGGCACACTGATTGGGATCGAAGCTCTTTCTTATCAGGGGATGGGAGAAGTTCAGGTAACTTTTGAAACGTTTTGACATCACGAACTTATCCTTTCCCTGACACGTCTGAACTGCTCCATTGACCTTGCTCTTCATGTCGATGTCCCATAGAGGTGTAAGATCTGTCTGAACCACAATGTCATCATCCAAGAAGACCACTTTGTTCAGGCTTGGGAATAGCTGCATTACACAGTGAATGGAAGTAAGCAAAAATTTGTTATAGCAAAGAAGAACTATGGAGGATGGCCAGAGAGCCTTGATCCTCTTTTACCTCGGGAAGATGTATCCTTATGTGATTCATCATGGAGTTGTACTTGGGACTCAGAGCTTGAAGCTTGGAAGCAATAACGTGAGGCTTCTCGGTATTGTTTTTCACAATTGCAGATGATCCCCCTCGGAACTGTGACCGTGCACGCTGGTCCTTCTCCATGGCCTCCAAGACTGGCACCTTTCCCTTGGCGAACCAATCGAAGTGGTGCAAGGCCTTGACCTCGATGATGGCCGGGTCAAGAGGGTGGAGAGAGAACCACGCCTGCATCGGTGAATAAGTCTTCCTGTCTGTTATTATGTGGAGGACGACCTTGTGGGGCCTTAACGAATTCCGAACCAAGGACGTAGTGACCACCGAGGCTGCCAGGACATTGTCCGATGCAAGGACAAAGTGGAAGTAGGAGTTGTCCACGAGGGACGGGACGAGCTCTGCCGTGGGAAGCTGCAGCCGGGCGCCTGCATTGCTGGAGTGCTCGTTGGCAAGCCTCAGAGAGAGGCAGTGGAGCTGCTTTGGGATGCTGCTCGAGGCTATGTGACGGTACAGGTATTCCTGGATTTTGGCTGTCCGGGTTCTCTGCTCGAGCAGAGCTACCTGAAAAAAGAACACCACGGCAGTAAGCTCCAGTTTTCTTTCAACAAAACAGAAAACCGAAAAAAGATCTAGAATTAGACTCAATGTGCATCACTTGATGGAATAGGAAAGGACAAGGAGTGGTGGGACAACCATATCTCGAAGCTTGAGGGCGAAGGTTTTGGCATTGGGTCTGCTTTCCTTAATCTCAGCCATGAAGTCTTCCAGCGTCTGAGGGATCTCGGATCTTCCTTTGAGTTCATCTTCGGCCATGGGCTGTTGCAGTACCTGGTATATTACCTCTGGGACCTGCACCATGAAGCTAGAAGAGACTCAACAAATGGAGTGTTTTTTTGTGTCACGCAGTAAGCACAATCCAGAGGGAAGCTTGGGAGAAGATGTTACACTTGGTTCCAGCTTTCTGCCCAGTATCTTTGGCCCAAATCTCTTCCCCAAGCAACCTAGAACAGAGTCGAATTCAAGATCGATTAATAAATGAAGATGAAATATCAGTTCTGTTTCTCCGGTGACGATTCTTGCAAATTCCACTGGACATTCCTAGCCGAGTCTCTGAAGAATTCGTGCATGCCCGGAAGATTGTCTATGCTTCTTTTCACTTTATAACCTTGAAAAGCACACGGGGGCTCAAGGGAAAATTTTCAGTTAGCAAACTTTGGGGAGTCAAGTGCAAATTTCAAGAACACGTGTACTTGAATTGAAGACTTCACCTCGAAAAGTCCTCGCTGGTTGGAACAGGGAGACCAGGATGTCGGCATTACTTTTTTTTTTTTTACAATTTTTTCCCTTTGTATAATGTAGACAAAGTATTGTTATGGCTAATTCAAATCTAAATTCAGCTAGTCTAATAAGGTTTCCAATCAATGAGTTTTATCTATTTATAAATTTTAAAATTCAAAATTTTATTAAAAAAAAAACAGAACAATTCCGAACCACATAGTGCTCGTAAGTCATAACCCAATTATGTTTTTGGCTAATAACAAAAACATTTTGATACAATCAGTTCTAATGAGGACTAAGTATTTAAACTTTTGTTCCTAATGCAAATAAACTAAGGTGAAAGGGAGACTGCAACTGCAATATCACGGCGGGAATCCTCAATAGTTTAATTTATAACTTATGATAATTTGAAACGGGGGACATTAATATTGATCATCATCATCGATGGTTTACCATCGCAAGGGATGGTCGATTGTTTTCTTTATCAGGCAAGTCCTTATCGATGTGGTGCACCGACTAGAATATAGCTCGTGTCTACTGAATATACGAATGGTACCGATGCCAGGGCTGGATCTGCATCTCCTATGGCTCAGTCATCAGTCATGCAATATTTTAAAGCAGAGTTCATTTGATGCCCCCACGAGGGCACGATGTGCAGATGGAAGCTGGAGCGGGGCTTACCGATGGTGGAGCACTTGCTCTCCCCGTCGATGCTGTCGACGGCGGTCATCACGAACAGAAACCTGAGGAGGAACGTGAAGAAGAGCAGCATGTAGAACATCATCCGGTACGACACCCGCCTCGACCCGATCTTCACGTTGATGAACTCCCTCACCCCTTTCCCCGGCAGCACCGTCACGTGCCTCAGGCTCGGCGATATATGGAGCTGCATTTCCGGGGCGACAACACAGCTCAGCCCCAACCCAATCGACCGAGTCCCACCTTATTCGTATGTACCTGTGGGTGGGAGAGATTGAGAGCTGGATCGGTGCCTATTACTTACTTCATTCGGGAAGTGATGATCCGGGATGGGGATGGGTGGGGAAGAGGCAAAGGAGTGAGGATTTTGATGGGGTTCCGATGTAGCTATCGGTCACCAATACTTGCTTAGCATTTGGGCTAGCAGTGAAAATAATAAGGTGTCAGCTTGTAACAATGTTATTGTTATTATTATTTTTCATGCGTGTTTTTTCCTTAATAATAACAAAAACATTTCTGAAGAGGGGGTTCTGTTGGTTAAGGAGAAAGGGACGTGAGAGTTGAAGTGAATAAGGATTTCATATCCGAAGTGTTTGGTGTCATATAGCTTTGCCTGCAGATGAAGTTTTTCAAGTTCAACAGAACAGTAAGACTTTGGTCTCCCCCTTTGACGGCTACTTGTTTTCCGATCAGACAGCGACGTTCTCCCCTGTAGAGGAAAGCCTTGGAGGAGTTCTGGTGGAGACAAAGTTCATTGGAACATTGGGGACCAGGAAAAGAACAATGGCATCCTTGTACTTCTCGTCGGATCTTTCCATTCTGACTGACCTGCATCCTGTGCTGCCACCGGATACCCTCGGCTTTGTGAGACACGGTGCTGTGATATTTGAGTAATAAATGATAGGATGTAGAAATGAAGAAGGGGAGCTTATTATCTGTATCAGGCTGTACATGGTTAATTGGGTTCAATGGATCTAAGATGGTTTGGTAGGTCCACCAACAAGACATATGAAAGGACCGACCCATCTTTTGAACTCGATTATTTCATGCATAGTCGTACCAAGAGGATGACTGGGTCGGCTCTAGATTGGTCTCTTTGACTCGTTGAAGGAATTAAGGAAGAACGTGAGCCGGCCCTTACAGAGAATACCAGTAGACATGGGCCGTCTTATATGCCAAAATCTTATCATATGGAAATCACGGACACTTTCCGCTGTTCATCTTTAAAATAGTTCCTCTTTTCGTGCTGAAAACGATTTCTCAGTTTGACGACAGCAGTGTGGAATAATCCTATAACCGGTGCTTTTTGCCGACTCCATGCAAGGGCAAGTTGAGTCCAGAGGATGAGTAACTTGTCAAAGAACTTGCGGACCCAACGTGCAGCGAGTTTCTCGTTTTAGGCATTTCTAGGCTCGACAGAATGGATTGATCAAATTTGATGCAGCACGAGCAGGTTAAGTTCTTTACAGAAAGCCTTTCAAATTGGTATTTTATTAACGGAAGAATCGTGCACTGCACCTTCAAGTTCTTCCATTGATATCAGGTGAAATAACTCTAATGATGAAGGAATAACAATAACTTGCAGATCTTTCTAGTTGCGTAACTTATTGAGACAGGGGAAAGTAAACTAAGAGTTAAAAATATTTCATTTCTACAATATAGTGCAAATTCTGCAGTTAAGCTTTCTGAAGGAGAAATCCAAAACATGGAGACCTCTGAAATGGACAAGATCCGAGCCAATCTGAAATTGAAACAAGCAGTTATTCATAAAAATCACACGACAGTAAATGTGAGGACGTAAACTTCTCTTGATAAAACTCCTGTCATAATTAAAGCCCATAGCAGTCAACTGAGGAGCAACAAAATTAAGCACGGTAACTCTCAAGTGAAACACTCACCACCCCACACCTGTAACAGAAGCTGCTTCGGTTTGAGCTGACCATATCAACAGTGTCAAAAATTATGAACAGCTTGAGGTACATGTTTAACTGCAGAAGGGCCACTCCTCAGTCTGGACCCAATCTTTTGTAGTCTATGGGCGTTGTGAAAGCCACAGCAAAGGTAGCAGCTGTGATTAGGATTGCAACGTTAAAAGGGCTTGAATAGGCTATCTTGAGAGAAAACCAGTGAGTATCCTTACCATGGGATTATCTCCAAAAGCTTGAGGTGTGGTCCTCAGGAAGAATGAGGAAGTTTATATGAACAAGACTCGGTTAACAAAAGAGATGAAACTAATTAAACCTGAGTAATTTTCATGGGAGGTGTAGCATGTAGCCTTGGTTAATACCCGCGTAGTATTCTGATTTTTTATGCCTCTTGAAATTTCCTAGAGCAGTCCACTTCTGAACCAAGTTCACATCCGTTCTTAGCTTTACGTTGTTTCTTTGTAAATTGATATATAGGAAGAACCTTCGTCTCCAGACCAAAAAAACTGGTGTAGTGCTAGAAATGAATGGAGTTTCTACCAGCGTCGTGTTATAGCCCTGCACAAGTAAAACACGTTATTTGTACGTCATCAGTGAAATAGGAATGACAGGATCGTCTAATGAGAAAAGAATCTTGCCTGTTAGGATGCTCAGAACTGTCGACACTGAAAATGGTTGCTCCAGTGAAAGATGTCACCAAAAGTAGCTGCTGCAACGAGCAGTTTTGCTTTTGGCTGATGTATTGTCCGTCCCTTCACAGAGAGCTCTGTCGAAAAATCTCCATATTGTATTCGCCACTTTTCACCCCTTCTAATGTCAGTGACAATGATCCAACTGATGCTCAAAGAAAAAGAGGATGCAATATCCAGAAGTCGGGGCTATCTTCTTTCTTCCCAGTTTTTTTTCTTAACAGCTTAGTTTATAATATGTAGTAGAAATACAAGAAAATCCAATGTTATAAAGGCTTGAATAATCCTATGATTAAATTATCATATTTTCCTTTTGGAATGTACGAAAGTAATAAATGTAAGGCTACATCTATCTATATTTTCATGATTGGCACTGTCGAGCAATTTCAAGTCCTAAACGACATCCAGTGCAAACAAGTAGCATAGAGAACAAGAGCAAACGAGGAGCATAGCATTGTGGCAACATAGACACATTCTTCCATGGTACAGAGATATAGGAAATAAATTATTTGAATTGGCCCACAAAGTGAAATGCTTTTCTTGAAACAGTCGAGGAAGGATGAATTGTTAATTGGTGTGGAAGGGGAGGGATCTTCTCCTTCATTCCTGACAAATAAGCACAGGTCAATTGGTTCAATTCAACAAGAACAAATAAAATAATGACAGGTGGCATTGACAATCTCTCTGCAATTTAATTATTTCTCAGTTTTCTTCTATTTTTCTGGCATCTGATGCTAAAGTGCAGGCAAAGGACATTCACCATTCAGAGGACAACGAAGCGTCGGATTGAAGAAGTAATCCTCATAAACATCAGATGAAAGAGCCGCAATTTTACATGGTGCCCGGCTTACATGGTGAAACTGGCGATAGTAAATTTCGATGCCAAAAACTTTCAGGAAGGTTACATTCAGATAAAATTAAAAATTTTATGGATAGATCATAGACGTAGAGGGCACTCAAACCGTGAAAAGGTATCTTTAATTTGTCAAAATTGCTTGCATATGTACCTTCAATGTAATGAATGGGAGGACATTAAACCGATGAAATGTACCAGAATTGTCACCTTAACAATGGATTAATGAGTTAAGATACTCATTTGTCCATTCACTTGAACAATTCTTTTTTACTTTACGTATATATATAAAATATTGCAGCAACAGGTACAGATGATCATTCTTTTAACTCCATTTGTTGGCTTTTCTGAGCTAAAGAAAGCAGGGAAACAGCAGTGGAATATTCTAATGAAGCAACACAATCAACCAGTTTGGCGCAATGGGAGAACAATATTCAGGGCATGACCAAAGCATGCTACCAGAGCCGGCTCAGTTTATTAATTCCGTTAAATCAACCCATCTGTTTCAAGCAACAAATCAGTGAAAGAGATATGGGCCTGCGACAAAGCTATCTGGGAAAGTTCAATCTACAGTTAGATTAGCTATTTGTCTATATAAAAAAGTTGGTTGGTGTATGTCAATGCCTAAGTCGAGATGTCTGTGAAATCTCTAGAGTAGTTTTATCATAGTTCGGTCAAAAGAGGATCAATAGAGATGGGAAGAAAAGATAGCATGTTTAGGTATGCAGATGGAGTGGACAAGTTGCTGATGCTGTTCGGGGCCTTCGGAAGCATTGGAGATGGAATGCAGTATCCTTTGACAATGTTCATGATTAGACAAGTGATCTTTATATGGAAGGGCAAATAGCTCGGTTTCCATGGACATTGTCAATAAGGTGAATGAGTCGAACTTGAATAGCCTTTTGGGAAAGAATAAGTTACTTGAAATGTCATATTCATTCATTGTCAAGTATCTCCTAAGAGACAGACCAATGCAAGTGAAAATTTTTCAATACCAGAAGTTTAAACAAGGATGGGGAAGAAAGCTTTTCCAAACCTCAATCTGAAGCTTTTTCCTTTATCTAATTTTTCTCATTTTCTTCCATTCTACAGAAATCTTGCTCAGTTGCTAACTCACATTCATATCTCCCAGTATGCACTCAAGCTGCTATATGTTGTGATTGCTGTCGGACTTTCAGCTTTTGTTGGTGAGTTCCATGCTTAGACTTAACATCCGACTCCATGAAGATCTCTCCTTACATCGATTTATTGTCATTTCTCTGTGCAGAAGGACTTTGTTGTGCTAGAACTTCCGATAGACAGACTTCTCATATGAGAACAGCATACCTGAGATCGGTCCTCAGGCAAGAAGTTGGTTTCTTTGATATCCAAGAGGACGGTTCCTCAACCACCTATAAAGTTGTTATGGCCATATCTTCTGATGCCAACTCGATCCAAGTTGCTATCTGCGAAAAGGTAAAGACCATAAAAGTCAAGGCTCAGCTCTTTTTTTCCAACTGTACTTGATGAAGAGAACTTTCTGATGATTCACCCTTCATTCATGAACACGCAACAGGCAACATATTTGAAGAATTGCCCACTAAATTCTTGGCTGTTTTCTTTTGTTTTTCCCGCAGATACCAGACTGCCTTGCATACATGTCGACCTTCATCTTCTGCCTCTTCATTGCATTTATATTATCATGGAGACTTGCTCTAGCGGCCCTTCCCTTCTCCTTTTTGTTCATTGTCCCTGCTCTCATGTTCGGGAAGCTCATGATGGGCCTCTCTATGAAGATGATGAAATCATATGGTGTTGCAGGAGGGATCGCAGAACAGGCGATCTCTTTGATCAGGACTGTCTACACTTTTGTGGGAGAGTATCAGACGCTTGATAAGTTCAGCTCTGCGCTTCGGAAGACAATGCAGCTTTGGATTAGGCAAGGGCTTGCGAAATGGCTAATGATGGGAAGTCTGGGGATCATTTATGTAGGCTGGCCGTTCCATGCCTGGATTGGGACTATCTTGGTGACCGAGAAAGGCTAGAAGGGAGGAACCATCTTTGTGTCAGGAATTTGCGTTATCATGGGAGGATTGTAAGTACTGCTTTCTACAGTGATTCTTCATCCATTATTAATTCTGTTGACGCAGAAAATTTCATACCTGTAACTTTAGGTGCGTATTGAGTGCACTGCCGAACCTAACTTCCATCACGGAGGCAAGAACTGTGGCTGCCCACATCTTTGAGATGATTGATCAGATTCCGAGCGTAGATTCTGAGGACAAGAAGGGAAAGGCCTTATCATATGTGAGGGGAGAAATTGAATTCAAGGGCATCTACTTCAGTTACCCATCAAGAACCGACATTCCGATACTCCAGGGGCTCAGCTTCAGGGCTCCAGCTGGTCGGATTGTGGGCCTCATTGGAGGTAGCGGCTCAGGGAACTCCACAATCATTGCACTGCTTCAGCGTTTCTATGACCCAAAGGAGGGGGAGATCATATTGGATGGATACAAAATCAGGAGGCTTCAGCTCAAGTGGTGGAGATCACAGATGGGTTTGGTAAATCAAGAACCGGTTCTCTTTGCAACATCCATAAAAGAGAACATATTGTTTGGGAAGGAAGGAGCAACAATAGAAGAAGTCATGGCAGCGGCAAAGGCAGCAAATGCACATGACTTGATTTCTAAGCTACCCGAAGGATATGAAACACAGGTGAGCAAATGATTCTTGATCTAGTCTTTGCCTGCTTGTTGATATTCATTAAGCGACTGATTTTCTTGGAGCTTTACTGTGTAAGATGATACCTCGTTCAGTTACCAGCCAATATTCTTAAGAGCAAAAACTTGCGGTATTGATGCACTTGTAAGTGATATATTGCAAGACGGAGTGATCTCCTTCAATTTATCACCAGGTGGGGCAATCTGGATTTCAATTGTCAGGCGGACAAAAGCAGAGGATTGCCATCGCTAGAGCACTGATCAGAGAACCGAAGATTCTTCTGCTTAATGAAGCCACCAGTGCATTGGATATTCAGTCTGAGAAGATAGTCCAGGAGGCGATTGATAAAGCCTCTTTTGGAAGAACGACAATCATCATTGCTCGCCGACTCTCCACCATCCGCCAAGCAGACAAGATAGTGGTCCTCAAAGCGGGAAAAGTGGTGGAGTCAGGATCGCACGAGGAGCTGATCCAAGTCAATGGTGGAGGAGGCGGGGAGTACCTGAGGATGGTGAAACTACAGGAGAATATGGCAGGGATAGAAAAAGAAGATCCTGACATTGGCACCTCGATTCACCAAATGGAAGGAAGATGTCACCAACTCTGGAAAAATCCTGCACCGAGCCCAGCGAGCATTCGATCAAGTGATCAGAGCCCCCCCGCACTTTACCCCTTCAGTCTGGGACTCTCCTTCAGTGCACCCTACTCCTACTCTGTTCAATTTGATCGCGATGAGAATGACGAAGAAGACTATGAAAAACCATCAATTTATCCTCCACCTTCCCAGTGGCGCCTGCTCAAAATGAACGGGCCAGAGTGGAAACAGCCCGTCCTCGGATGCATGGCTGCAATTGGCTCAGGAGTGGTCCAGCCATTGAATGCCTATATTGTGGGTTCCGTAATCTGGAACTACTTTCAAACTGACAAGTCCGAGATGAAATCCAAGTCCCGAGAGTACTCCCTCATATTCCTAGGACTTGGGGCCTTCAACTTCCTTACAAGCCTCATCCAGCAACACAACTTCTCAGTCATGGGTGAGAGGCTTACGAGGAGAGTGTGGGAGAATCTGCTCAAACAGCTCATGACTTTTGAGATCGGCTGGTTTGATCAGGATGAGAATACTAGTGCTGCAATCTATGCGAGGATGGCCACTGAGGCGAACATGGTCCGTTCAATTGTTGGGGATAGGATGTTCCTATTATTGCAGGCAATATTTGGAGCTTCGTTTGCTTATACTCTCGGGCTTGTACTGACATGGCAATTAACGCTTGTGACGATTGCAGTACAACCCTTAGTCATTGGAAGCTTCTATGCTCGGATTGCGCTCATGAAAAGCATGGCAGGAAAAGTTCAGAAGGCTCAGAAAGAAGGAAGCCAACTTGCTGGCGAAGCTGTTATCAACCACCGGACAATAACTGCCTTCTCGTCCCAGAAAAAGATCCTCGGGCTCTTCAAGGCCACCTTGAATGGTCCACAACCACGAGAGGAGAGTGTCAAACAGTCATGGTATACAGGAATTGGGCTCTTCAGCTCCCAATTCTTTAACACTGCCTCGGCAACTTTATCATATTGGTACGGTGGAAAGCTACTAACCGAAGGCTTAATAACACCCAAGCACCTTTTCCAGCCGTTCCTGATACTTGTTTTTACTGCTTATGTCATTGCTGAAGCTGGGAGCATGGCCAATGATTTGTCTAAGGGAAGCAATGCCATTCGGGCAGTATTTGCGATCCTAGACAGAAAAACTGAAATTGATCCTGAGAGTGGACGGGGCCGGGATATCAAGAAAACCATCCGGGGCAATATAGAGCTGAGAAATGTCTTCTTCTCATATCCTGCAAGGCCCAACCAATTGATCTTCAAGAGCTTGAGCCTCAAAATCCGAGCAGGAGAGATGGTGGCTTTGGTCGGACCCAGTGGCTCTGGACAATCTACCATCATTGGGCTGATAGAGAGATTCTATGATCCAATAAAAGGATCTGTGCTCATTGATGGGCACGACATAAAGAACTACAATTTGCGAATCTTCAGGTCGCACATTGCAATCGTCAGTCAGGACCCAACCCTTTTCGCAGGAACTATCCGCGAAGACATCACCTACGGGAAATGAGATGCCAAAGAGTTAGAAGTAAGGAAGGCTGCAGTTTTCGCAAACGCTCACGAATTCATCAGGTAAGGAGAAATTCCTGAAGGAATTTAGACTCATTTCCAAGTAACAATAATATTGGAACTGAGCTATGAAACTGCAACTTGGAATCATGAGTTTTTTTTGCTAATTTTCTTTCCACAAATGCAGTGGCATGAAGGACGGATACGACACGTGCCGCGGAGAGAGAGGAGTACAGCTATCGGGAGGTCAGAAGCAGAGGATCGCTCTCGCTCGGGCAATGCCGAAGGACCCATCCGTCCTCTTACTTGACGAGGCTACAAGTGCGCTTGACAGTGTCTCAGAGAGCATGGTCCAGGAGGCACTGGAGAAGATGATGGTTGACCGGACTGCGCCGTGGTGGCTCACAGGCTGTCGACGATACAGAAGCCCAATTCCACGCCGTCATAAAAAATGGAAAAGTCGCAGAGCAAGGCTCCCACGATGAGCTGATCTCACTGGGACGTGGCGGAGCCTACTATTCGTTAATAAAATCACAAAGGCAGCAGCTCGCCATACCATTAAGCACGCAGTGAATGACCAGGAAAAGCCAAAGCTGGTATCTTGTATTGTATCATCTCGTCCTAAGAGTGCAAGATTTACGGAGTTTTTGCCTATATATGAAGTCGAACTTGGCGTCAACTTGCGCGGAGAAGAGCGGAGTTGTCCTGTGTAATTCTGATGTACAGTCCACTCTATAAGATGCGAAGAAAGCCATTAGCCTTTTCCAGTGGAAAAATGTGAAGAAAGCTCATGGAAGAATATATAGAACCATAACTAACAACTAATCTACCAAATAGCATATTATATAGTCCGGAAACTCACAATTAATCATATATATTGATTCTAAGAGTTTTAAATCATGAACTTGATCTATTGCATGTTATCAGCTTATTAACGGACAAAGCTTATCGAAGGCAAAAGATGGTTCAAGTTATTGCTTCAAAGTAGTTTATAGTGAAGTTGAAAGTTGAGAAACGATAAAATAAAACCACAGGAAGGCATTTCTAACATGCGAGAAGCTTCCCGCCTCTACATCATCCTTAGGACACTGTCATGTTCTTGGAAGGTTGCCAGGAAACTTCAACCGAAGTGCACAGACAATGAGAGCTTGTCTGTTCGGACGTCAGGGAGATCACCAAGAAGTCTTCAAGCTTCTTCCTAAGAATCAATAAATGTCTTTTCTCAGATAAGTCACCAGGAAAGGGACTTGGGAAGCATCAGGGCAAGTTCTATTTTCGACAAATTTCATGCAGATATGTCAAATTTGGATTATACCAGCAAGAACAAGACCTGAGAACTCTTTGGTGGCACAATTCTTTCTTCCTTGAAATTAATGAGGAGAAATCACAGGAAATCAACTCAGTCTGTGTTCATTACATCTATTGAACAATAATTAAGTCAATTTACAAACAGTCCTTATTTTTTCCTGGGTTGAATACAAATAATCGTAACTTTAATGTTCCAAAAAAATTGCAAGACCCATGAAGTGTAACAGAAGCCGGTTCATCAAGAATTGAGCAACCAAAAAGCCGAAAGACCAAGAAAGATCCCAACTTTTCTGCTGTTGATCCCGATCTCCACGGCATCTGATTTGAGCTTAATACCGTGCGTCACATTCTTAGCTCCAGAATTGTTCACAGTCACATCTGCCGTCACTGCCAATTTATGCCTCTTAGTCTTCCAAAATATAATCTTGGACCTCACCTGCGTCTGTAGGTCGACGCCAAACACTGCTGACTCATTCCTCGCGGCCACGTCAGTCCAGTTCACCCCAGCAGTGACCACAGTCACGTTCTTGGTGGCCTTCTTCTGGTGCCCCTGGTAGAACCCAGGGATCCTCCCCTGCCAGACGGAGTGGCCAGAGTGATTGAAGTAGCTGACCGTGACGTTAATAGGGTCGTACTTGATGCCCTTCTCCCTGTTGCCGTTCTTCAGCCTAAGGTCCATGAAGATGGTGACGTTGGCGGGAGAGTCGAGGGACCTGTTGAGGGCGGGAAGGTAGAACTTCTCGATCGAGCAAGTTGGCATGTAGGGCCGAAAGGTGAGCCACAAGAAGAGGGCCGTGAGCCCGAGCGTGACGATGAAGCTGAGGCAGCACTTGCAACAGCGGTCGGACATGGGATCTGTTGGGGAAGAAGCTTGCTCCAATTGGCCTAAGCGCTGAAGAGATGAGAGGACGGATCGAGGAGAAGAAGCTTGCTCTGCCTCTGCCCTGCTCTACTGGAGGAGGTTTGTTTTGGTCCACCCTTGGGGCCAAAGGATCCATTTGAAGTTTCTAACCTTGGCAGAGTCAAGGGAGTCAACTTTGATCCCCTTAGTCTATTGTTGGTCCCACGATGCACTGCTTCTGTGAATGAAAATAGTCGTGCACATTAGGCTTTTTCACTCGAGGAAGACTATGCACATAATTTGACCATCTCCAATAAAAAAATCTTTAAAAAATAATTTTAATTTAGAAACCAACTAATATAATAATTCAAAACGTTTTTTTTCCATTTTTGGACGGTCCGGTCTATCTTCCGCCCTGCTGCTCGGCGGTGGCCGGAATTTGGGCCTTGGATTGACCCGACTTACAGCCCAAAAAGAAAATCTCATGCCCATGATTACTTTGTGAAAGCCCATTTTCCCCTTTCGTGCGTGCTTCCGGGCTGGTTGCTGATAGAATTCGTTCTTCCCTTTTCCCCTCCAGTTTTGGTCCAACTGTTAAGCTCAAGAAATCCAAATTTCAATCACGCTTGATCGTCAAACAACATATCTTATAATGGAGCAGCTGACCAGAGTCAGAGACAGATTAAAACCGTTGACACACAAATACATAAAATCGATAATATCTACTGGATTTATATAAATGTGATGATGTCTCTATAAATGTATTTGTACCGACAGAGTAACAGGAAACTTCACTGCTTCTCAATTATCTGACAGTACATGCTAAGAGGACGTCAGTGATATGGTGGTACAGGCACGTTGTCATTGATATATTATTATTGGAGAGATATATGATATAGTTTCACAAGTTAGAAAAAGCAACAAACTATATATATAAGCACATGCTATATGTGCTCTGCCTGCGGCCATATCAAGCTCTTGATCACCATTACCCTTACTTTCAGTGATATGGATCATGAAACGCTTATTACATACATACATGATGGATATATATATATATATTCACTACTACGTGGTCATTACGCATATATGCGGATTCCAGCAAAAGGTGCGCTCTCCCTTTAGTCGTCATGGCCGTAGCCACCACGGACGCCGATTTCGCAGCTCTGAGGGCTCAGCCTGCACATGTTGGGCAGGTTCTCCCCCGTCTGGATCGCCTCCCTCAGCCTCTGGCCCTGCAGCCTCCCCTGCTGCTGCTGTACCTGCAGGATCTCCTCGATCCCCTGGCACCTGCAACGCTCCTCCACCTGTGTACATAAATTCGATCCACAAGATTAATAAGAGAGATTCCGCACGGAATGGATAGTTGTCGAGAGTTGGTATGGGAAATTTGGTTTTAGGGTAATTAACAGTGGCGTGATTATTATCGACCTGTCTCAGCTGCCGGCAGCACTCCTGGAGCTGCTCGGAGTTAGCATCACCGGCACCCCGCATCCCCAGCTTGATGAGCCTTCCGCCGCGGGCCAAGAACTGCTGGCAGTGGACCAGGTTCTGCTGTCTCTGGATCTGCTCCCGGCACTGCTGCCGGCTGCCTTCACGGCGGGAGACCAGGTTCTGATCATCATCTTCCTCCACCACGGCGGTCACGGTGGTTTTGTAGGCCGAGGCTGCCATGAACATGACAGAAAGCAGCACCGTTAGGACCGCGAGCTTCCTCGCCATTGCGCGAAATGTGAAGTGATCAGATCAGCAAATGGCTAGGATATAGAGAGTTCAGAGATCAAAGAAGACAGTGGTGAGTGAGGGAGCGTTGCTTTCACGGTGGGAAGGGTATTTGTAGGGACCTTTGGGGGCTTGCATGGGGACTACGTGTGAAGAGAGTGCAATTCATAGTAAATAATGAGAACGACACGGTAAATGATGGGGCCGTCGTTGGCCGGGGAAAGCGTTGCGCTGCGTGGCGGCGGTGGGTTAATATTGGTGGCCACGCGTTGCAGGGTTTGCATGCATGCACTCATCCACACACACACACACTCTAGCTACCATTCGTATAATATACATATATATATTTACGCCTTTTACATCTCATTTGAATCCATTGACATATTTTTATGAGCAACAAACCATTGACATAAACTATAGATGCATGATCCCTTTTGGCAGAAATACTTGCACTGGTAATTTTAATTTTTTTGCGAACTAAGTTAGAAGTTGATTGAATAATCAATATTCGACACATGTAAAATGTAAAACTCTTCAAATATAAATTTTCTTTATTTATAAAATTTAAAATCTTGTGTAAAGGAAAAAGATACTCAAATTATTTCAAGAGTTACCCAAATAATTTCAACAAGGTTAATTTTTTTCCATCTTAGAAGTGTCCGACAATATACTTGCTTTTTTCCAAGGCTTACCGTCCAGTCTCGATGAAAATGCGTCGTGTGGAACATGACACTCACATCTCTCGTTCCTATTAGGGCAAGCCAAGATTTGAACTTTAGCTGTTGATATGATCAGCCGGTGATCATTAAAGCTATATTTTCAGAAGTATATATAAATTAATTTTGGACTATCAGTTGTAGCCTAGGATTAACTAAATTATACGGAAATTATAATCCGTGAAATATTGTACCCGACCCGCCATACCGGGAATTCTTGGACGGCTCAATTCCAGCCCCACCACGTATAATTTACCGAACATATCCCAAATAACTATGATTTCTAATTCCAGCTCGAGACGGTTTTGACTTGTGACACAGTTTTCGGTATCTTGACACATCGATGTTACATGCATGCAAACCGGTCGTGGATATAAGTAATCAACGATGAATCTTTCCAATTTAGTCCTAGAATTTAATGAATCTATGAATCACCAGAAATACCATTTATGATGATTAATGAATCTTTCACTCGATCGGTCCAGGGTGGAAGTCCCATTGCTCTTTTATTTCAATCCCTTTTAGCTCATCATTGCCTTCTAGACTATAATTAATTAGGACTGAAAAAAATTAAGAAAAAAAGATTAAAAAAGGAAAATAAATTAGGGATACATATGATAATATCCAAGAAACAGGGACCATTTTTTTTTCTTTTTTTATTTAGAGTGAGCTACAATTCCTTCGTGCATACGTAGTAGCTAGGTAACCTATAATCTCTCAAGGACGCACTCTCCCTTCTCTACGTGCATAATCATTAAAAAAAAGAGAAAAAAAAAAAAGAAAAAACGCATTACTCCACAAGCTAATGTGGTTTATTTCTAATTTAAGTGGTCGACCCAGACAACTGAGCCATGGCTTTATCGGCCATGGAATGTGATGAAAGGGCGAACCTTATTTTTACTACTATTATTTATTATTAAGAAGGTCCATCGAGAGAGCCCCTCCTTACATGTAGACTGCTCGGATCTGCTGACAGGTCTGTCCGAGTCCGCACATTTGCGGCAGCTGCCTTGCTGTCTCCGCCACCTCCTGAATCTGTTGGCTCCCGGCCTGTCCTTGTAGGCGCCTGACGATATCCCTCAGTCTGTCGCACCTGAACGATCATCAAGGTAACAAAGCGATCGAGAGAGACTTCAGGTCAATAAACACATAATTCATCGTGCATTGGTGATGGGAAACTACTGCAACAATGTGCATCATGAATTTACCTGCATCGGTCTTCGACCTGCCTGAGCTGGTTGCAGCAGGGCTGGAAGTGATCGGAGGACTCGCGTCTCCTCATCCCACGGCTGCCTGGTTCGGACTCCCTGCCGGGGCCGTACCTGCCACTGGGGTCGAACTCGCTGCCAGGCTCATACTCGCTGCCACGGCGGCCAAATCTGCCGCCGCCTCCCCTCGATTGTTCCCTCAGGAAATCCTGGCAGTGGTTCAGCTGCTGGGTCCTCTGAAGCTGTTCCTGGCAGCTTCCCTCTCTCCTCTTGTTCTCACCGGTCTCCTCCTCGATCTCCACAGTCGTGATGGTGGTCCTGTGGGCGGTGGCCACCACCAGGAGCACGCCGAACACTGCCGCTAGGAGGACAGCAAGCTTTGCCATCGATCTCAGTCGAAATACAGACGGACCCTCTTCCCTAGATAGAAAATGATCTGAAGGCTGATGGAACGTGTGGTGTGGTTACGAGAGGTGGTGGAGGCGGGGGATTTAAAGGGTGGTTTGGGGCCATGCATGGGGAGTACGTGGAGGGATGGAGGCGCCGGCCAGAGGAGGTTTTGGCCTTTTGTAGGGCCGGTTGGCTCTCTGCATGGAGGGGAGGGGTCTAGCTGGAGAATCCACGTGTGACGCTTTTTCATTCGAAATTTAATAACAGCTCCTGGCGCATGTGAGTCAGCCGGTGCCCGCTCGAATCAAGAATGGTGCGCCGGGAGCTTCGAGGGGATACAGGTAGCCGTGGTGCCTGCGACACGAGTCGCCGCGTCACCGGCCCTGATGCATCCAATCACGGGTTATAGCCACAATGTATAAATTAGAAAAAAACTCTCGGGTCTCCTTATTCTTAGTGACATCGCTATAACTTGTATGAGCAGAATATAATCACCTTGAAACAAGTAATCGATAACTGAATCGCCAGTGCTAATCAAAAGATAACCGAATCCCTAGATAGGCATTGAATCATCAAACAAAGCCCCGCAATAGCTATAACCCGCTGACGTGCGTCTCTTCTATATTAATTCACCTGTCGTGTCTGGCATATCGAACTTTGTGCCGGGCGGGATGATTCATGGACACAGTCCTAGGTCGAGTATTGGGAGACAAATCGTAGTTTTATCATGGATTAGTCAGTGCATCTTCTTCTAACGTAAGGAAGGAGGGTCGGTGTTTTGATGATTAAAGAATCAGACAAGTAGTTCTGTTTCGTGAGTCCGTGACGCTACGTTGTCCCCGCGCACAGTCAGAGGCTTATAGCTTTGCCCGCAGAGGCACAGTGGCCTGCTTCATTAGCAGTATCACATGCGCCTCTACAATCACATTTGCTTTGCGATGTCGATCGGGTTGCTGCCAGTTACCCTCTCCGGAGATTTTGTGTGTGTGTGTGTGTGTGTGTGTTCATAATGTGAACGTATGACGCGATATTGTGTTGTGATAATCCTCGAGCGATGCTTCATTTGTTCTCCCTAGATAATAATGTCTCCTAACAAATTTGGAACAGATATATTGATATGCTAAATGCTCATTGAATGGTCGTGAATGTGCTTCCAGGCACTCAGATTTTTCAGGGTTATGCTTTGTGGGTGGAAAGTCGAACTAGAAAAGAAAAGCAAGGTTGGTTTCCTGTCACACTGCTACAGTGAATCAGCCAATTTTACATATTCTGTCAATTAATCAAATTTACAATTTAGATAATTTTATATCTTGATAGTCGATTTGATTAACTTGGGCTAATTAGACTGCAATACTGATATCATGTCCAACAAACTAGAGGCAAAAAAAAAAAAAACTCACCTGTGTAGTATCATAGAATTATACATTTGTCTTTATTGGATTTATGATTCAATAATTATATTATTGATAGTATATCTATACTATCTAAATAATTGACCCGATTAAGTTATCTAATTATCTTCAAATAATGAGACTTCAATAGTTAACTTGAAAAACATAAGAAACATTATATAAAAATCATAAGATAATTTTCAATTCCTATAATAGGTAAAATTGAGAATAATTAAATTTCAAACACTTACATACAATTTAGAATTGTGGTCTATGAATTACACATTATAATCTAACTATTCCGATGTCACATCGATTAGAAGAGACCGAGTATCCCCACGCGTTTTGAGATGTTGCATGTAGACCCAAAAGATCCATGTCCCACCAGCTACACACCTTCTGACTAAAAATTCAAGTATACTTCCATTTATATTTCATGAACTCTTTAACTCTTCTAATATGTACGGTCTTGGAATTATTTAGATTCAATCCCATCATGTCTAAGATCGTACATGTATATATCATTCATCTTTCGATGATAACGGACAAAATTATCATGAAAATCTAAAAACTTCGTCTTTTTTTTATAAGTAAATCATTCTAAAATTTTCAAAATATTCTATTCAATTTTGGAAGGAAAGCGGATATGTGCTAACTTAAGCCATTTCTTGTCTTGGATTGCTCATATCATTCAATGCAGTTCGCCATTGAACACAAAAACTGAGCAGGTGTGTTGGGTGACAAAATTGGCACGTATGCTGCTCATCTTTCCTATACGAAGAAAAAGAAATTATTGGTTTTCTGAGTGAGAGAGAGAGAGAGAGAGAGAGAGAGAGAGCACCAAACGATTACGAGTAAGCTTTGCATTGATACAATTCCATGTACAAGCAAACCGTCTCCATCTTCCGTCAGATCCTTAATATATTGCACCAGACGGCTAAACCACGCTGTGCGGTCTACGCTTCTTTGCAGAAACACTAATCCCATGTCCACTTTGAGCTGTTGGATCTTCGATCCACCCTTGATGGCACGACCCTTGGACTCCGAGCAGCTACTCCCAACCTCTCTGATGCTAGTAGTACTGTCAACGATAGCTAATCCTCTCTTCTTGGACACCCCGAAGCATTCACAGCATATCTTATCATATTCTTCGTCAATCCACCGAGGAGTCTTGCATTCCATGCTAAGGCGCCTTTGCCACTTGCTGCAAATTTGAACACCAATACGGGAAATCAGCAGATCTCACTCTCGGATAGCCTCTGTCTCTCGGTGTTCAGATGATGTAATGAAAAACAACGTAGAAGAGAATTTTACCTTTTTCATGTACTTCTTGTGAAGTTTCAGGGCTCCGGTGCAAGCCTTTTTTGCATCTAGATTCCCAGTCATGTCGTTCAATATCTGCAAAGCGTCAAACCGAAGTAAACAGATCACTCCATCGGGATACAAACAGAAATAGAATAAATGCTTGAATAGGAGGATGATATGACCTTGTGGTGTCCAGAACTGACCTTAACCACGTCATCGAGGCCTCGAGCTTCATTCATTAGCTTATTGCTCTTATCTTTCAAGACACTGGCGACGAGGAAGACGGAGATGGGGAGGGGTGCTTCAGATCTCTTCCCAGCGTTCTTCATGTTTTCTCTCTCGAACTTCCCACACTGTTTTATGGACTTGGGCTTTCCTTTGGATCCCTCGGCCTTCTCAGTCACTGACTCAGCCTCCTCATACATGGAAAACAGGTCAGGATCATACTCTAGGGCCCACATCATCTGTTACATGGACAGAAACAGCAAAGTCTCATCAGCTAGTTTTCCATGGGGGACTCTCATTGGTGGAAAGGAATCAACATTTACCTCCCAAAGGTAAAGGGAATCACCAAAGGAGAACTCCCGACGGAACAGAACCATAAGCATCCGGAAAGCAAAGAGGTAGTCACCTCCACCAAGTTGTTCTGTGAAATATATAAATTTATCACAACAAATATGTTTTATGTAATGCGCATGGTCCGCTTGGCATCAAGGAAAACAGAGAAAAGAGTAATACCAATGTGTTGGTGAAGCTTTGGGTCAATAACTTGAGTAACTGAGGCCAAATTACTTAGTTGCGACTCCACTCCAACAGAACTATCAGTACATCTGAAATTTCCTCGCTTTTTGTTTTAGGGAGCAGATACCAATAGAAGAGTTAGTAGAAGATAAAATTAGTAGTCAGAACTCAGAAGCAGAAATAAAATCACGTCATGGGGGCTCTTATAAACTAAAATTAACTTGTGACACAGGAAGTAGCCTACCAATCTCCTCATCAAACGTTCGAAGCACCAGAATGCGTCAGCTTCATCTTCAAGAAGCATTATCATCGGGGAGCAAAGATCACTCATCCCTGTTCATTTTTATCATAATATGCTGAGTTTGAGACCATTTATCACAAGACAGTACTCAAGTAAAGGGGTATACGAAGGTGATCAGCATTAATCTCAGCTAAAAAGGTATGCCCTCCTCTTCCAGAAGTTGACCATAAGCCAGGAGAGAAAATTAACAGCTACTCTAGTCGGTCCCATTGAGCAAACTAATTGACCCATTGTGCTGAAGTCTATCAGCACCAGCCTTTTTAGGCAAAATATTACTAGGAACTTCTTTCTCTACATTCACGTCAACTTTATCACTTAACTATTGGCTTTGATGCAGCTTAGGCTGGTATAGCATCAACTTCTTCTATTGCTGCATTATCTTGGTTCTCCATTGTAATAACATATGGAAGAAAATTCTGCTGTGTCTCAGTTGATTACCTTGGCAATAGCCGACATCTGTATCCATCCAGGCATAAACAGCGAGAATATCCCAAAGTTTGGACAAGTTTTCTTGCTTTTCGTAAAAGACCAATGTTCTGTCAGTGCGAACCACGTCAAGACCTATAAATTTCAAGCTGAAGAAGTTAGGCAATTTGTACCATAAATCTTTCAATATGATGAGAAAAGACATCCGGACACCAACCTATTTGGTGAAGTGTGAGTTTCCATTGGATTTCTTTCTTGTTTTTTATAGGCTCCACATCCATGTTAGGGGTTGGGTTCAAATCGGCATCAGAGGGGTAAACATTTTGAACTTCAGGGTTCGTCTGTAGAAGGACTATAGGGTCTTGGACAGAATAACCATCTTCAGTGATTATTGGTGCTGTCACATACCGACCACTTCCGATCAGTGGAAACATAATCTTGCAATCTTCCTTCCAATTAATATACCGAGCCCTGTATTGTACAGGAAATAACTAATGTTTCAAAATATCGAGTATATAGATGAAGAAAATGATACTACACCCGAATGAGTCGGGTGAATGAATTCCTATTTTCCTTGAATAACAACTCGATCCAAGCCAGAAGAAAAAGATGGGCTACCTTCTGCGCAGCCTGATCTGCTCTCTCTCCTCGTAGGTGCCCTTAGGATCATAGCAGCCTAGAAGGAACTCCCAGACTTCTCCTCTGATGGATGGATGAATACCCTGAGTAGGAATGAATGACCTTAACCTATTAATCCTTGGGATAAAACAGAATGTACAATTTGGAAATTTTCAGGAGTGCAGAATTTTTTTGTTCTGCTTACCCCACGGTGAATTCGACTTAGAGTTTTCCCTATATCGAGTTGCCCTTCTGAATTAAATGCTGCACGCCATTTCCTCTCACTCAAGGTTTTCCCAGCCTGCAATGCATACAAGGAAACACCTCACTCGTTTAATATTTTCACAAATTGCATTGTTTATGTAGTTTGAATGTGGCTGTAACATGATAAACTATCTATTTTGTGATCTTTCCTAAACATGCAAAGACATCTAGGAACTACCTATATCATTCTCAATTTAAATCAACATTCTGATACTTCAAGTGGACGTTGCATCCGTTTATGTTGCCAAACGGCACTATTCTGTCATATAATCCTATTCACCATCAGATATTGAGCCAAAATAAATGAGTGGCATGGCAGCTGTCATATGTCGAGGAACTGGGAGAGTTGGAAAAGTGGACACAAACCTTGATCTTGAAGCGAGTCTTGGGAACATCGGTGCACTCAGGTCGGACCTGATAGAAAGAGTCCGCAGGGACAACCGGTTCTGATTTCCACATTTTGGAAGCAAACCCACGAGCACCGCCTCAATAAACAAACAAAAGACAAGTTTCTCTCTTGCTCTTGCAGAATCGTATAGTCTCCCGACCCCCTTCAAGAGAATCAACCCTACCCCAGAAAATGTGTTTTTGTTTATATACTCTCGGGACCTTCAGCGAATCAATCAAAGGGAACCCAAATGACAAAAAATGCTGTTGAAACGGCCAACGTATCCTCAACAAGTTCCTTCCTTTTCGTGCTTTTCTTTTTTTTGGGTCTGTCATCCAAACCTCTTCTTGGCCGTCTTGTTACTAGAAAATTTGGTTGATTTTCGGGATGGATGAGTTTGTTGAATTGACTGTCTTAGAGGTCAGTCATGGTGGTCGGTCCTGTGCTCTGTCAAGAAAGGAGGAAGGCGACGGCTGACATTGGTTCGCTCGTAGGAAGACAGCAAATCTACGCAGACCGCTTGATTTTGAGGCAAATCCCAACTGTCTCGTCCCTATTTTTGCAACCCTTCCTCCTCAACTTTTTGGAGCAGATTCACAAAATTTTTCTTAATTTTATATTTATAATCATTTTCCCTGTTCTGTTCGTTAAGGAAAGTTAATCACACAAAGCACATAGATAGAAGACTAAGAATCTAAATAACCTAATAAGATAGCTTTTGTGTGTTGAATATGTAGAACTGCAACGTAGCTTTTCTGAGATGAATATGTACCGCCCTTTAGTTCTACAAAAAGGCCATACACATTAACTACCATCATTTGCTTTGAATGGAGTCGAAAGATGAGAACTTTGATTAGTCTTGCCGAGTTCCTGCTCTAGACAAGGAGTTTTTAAGCCATATTCCATGTAATCTAGCTAAATGGTCTGAATCTTCGACAGTTAGTAACAATCCCTCGATGATCGTAGAGAAGCTGCCGAAAAGCTTGATGCTGCAGGTTATCCCTCAACACAAGCTCATCTTCTTTTGACGCCGTTAGGCTTCGCATCGCATTCCGCAGCCAAGAGAGAGGAGAAGAAAAAGGACATTATCCTGATGCATGCAAGATTATCCTATTCATGCCCTGATCCGATTCACTACTACGTTATACGATCACGTTCACATATAAGTTCAGGACTTGCTGTTTCTTTTGACACCATTTATTCTTCTCTAGCAACAACAAATTCAACTGTTCTCCTCCTCCTCCTGCTGTCGTCCAGTTGGAGCTACACGAGCTGCGGTAGACGCAGCATTTGTTCCAAATCACCTCCCGGTGAAATCTTTATAACAGAGCTTCTGCTTCTGCAGTTCTTTAGCTTGGCTCTGTGATTCAGATTCCCTTTGAGAAAATGAGCTGAACGCTGTGATTGACCAGGACGTGAACATTGGAAAAACTATAACTTTATTTGGTTGCGCATCTGGTGTAGATGTATCATAGCACCCTCCCACGGAACTGACCGGGGTTTGAATCCCCGGATGCGCATTTTCATTTGGTTTTTGGGTTGCCTGTCTTCAATTTTCGTATCCGAGATATTACTTTGAATTATTTTGATCCTCTCGAGAATGTCTGGTTGAATACAGTAACGGAGCAAACCGAGATCGATTGCCCCTCAGTGCGCACTTAGTTTGAACTCGTCGGTGGCAAACCCTTTCGGACATCTATTATTGACACCATATGAAAATATTCCTTTCTCCAAAAATTATTGGTTTGAAATCCAAAGATAACACAGAAAGGGTTAGATTAGAGATGCGTTGGCCGTTGCATGCACATGCAGTAGCAGAATTTCCATTCGGACAGGTAACGCTCGAGCAAATTGTCGGGTGGGCTGTCTCTCTACAGACGAACATCCCCACCACTCAATTATAAAGAAAAACATATTTATATTTAAATTTTACATGTTTTAAAATATTTTTTACTTTTTACCATATTAACATGTTAAGTCATTATTATATTACATCAACAAATAATGATAACGTAAATATATTATTAAAATTAATATTTAAGTATATTATAAAATTAAGTATATATAATTTACTTCAAAAAGATGAAATATATGAAAATTTCACCGTAATTACCGAAAAAGAAAATTCAAACACAACAGCCCGGCAGAGGTCATGATCTTTCACAAACGTGCCTTAATAAACCTTCCGGAAACGCAACGAAAATCGTTGGGAGAAAGACCCATCGATGTGATTGATTAGGTCAAGACCCGTCTGATTATAGAACGAGATGAAACGTCTAGGAAAGCTCACCCATCTGCTTGATTTAGTGATGTGTCTGTGTTTGAGTCTTGACCTTCGACACGATAGTATGATTTGGCCAATGCAGATTATTAATTCGTGCAAGTGGGCTGTGATTCCAACCGGAAGTAAAGCCAGGCAGAAGCGCCAACTTCCCCATAATCGTCTGTATTTGTTGGCATACTTCGATAGTCTTTTCCTCTTTCTTTAATGTTTTGGTCGTACCACATCGCATCTCATCATCATCCCTCAAGCGCTACGAGAGAATTTTAATTCGATCATGCATATCTTATTCAAGAAAATTTATCATCAGCTAAAATTCTCCTAAATGTTGGTTTTCTTCCATTTGTGGGATTTCGAGCCTAAAATGTGCTTACCCGACTGCTTACTTTGCCTGACAATACAAACTTTCCTCTATTAATGTGAAATTTGTAATCGAGCGTTTACAGAAAAATTCATCAAATAAAATTAAAATACTCTAATTAGAATATGTAAGTTGTAACCACTGGCAAGAAACATAATTAAATATCAATAAACTGAAGGTCGACCTTCTGTACCCGTGACAATATTAATAGATATTGAATGGCAACTTACGTTTAGTTGGTTTTCCTTCTAGCCATTAGTCAAAAGTCAAAACCCATTTTGGTCTTTCTCCGTCATAGGATTGTTCTCGTGGCTTTAGCTCGCGACCGACAGGTCCCCGTAAAATATATTTACATATCGAACCGGACGGGAAAAATCGAGATTTGAACATGCGGAGAGAAAGGAGGAACCCTAAGGGACACAAAGAGGCATGTGTGGGGGAGCTTCGGTGAGAGCCAAAAATCAATTATATGCGAAAGGGAGATGAAGAGAAGATTGGAGTTTTTATTTTTTTTTCAATTGTGTAGGAGATTTATGAGTCTAAAATATTATCGAAGAATCAAAAAATGAATAAATAAATACGGGGAGTTTCATGATAATAATTGAACATATAACCTATTGATTGTAACATTAAAAACGATATCACTGTATCATATCTACTTTATCGGAAATTGGAGTCTTTGTTAACAAAAATCGAACCCAGCGATCTCTTATTCTCGTATTAACGAGTAGTTATCATGGCAAGTCTACATGTTTATAGGCCTCTTCCATCCAAAAAAATATATCGTCTCAAATAGATGCAAATGGAGAGATCAGGACACAGTTGTTGGATGTACAGTAATTACATGCATACATGTGTATGTGTGTATATTTATTAGCTAGCCGAGCTGGTATCTGACTGCCATGGACACAGGAACTAAGCGGAGGCCTTTCTTCTTCAGCTCTGAGCTCTGATCGCGTTCTCCTCTGCCACCGATGATGGGACCATCATTTTTTATCCCTTCATGAGTCGTCGATTCATTTCCTTTCGTCGCTAACGGCTCGCATTCTCTCTTCTTCTGATATATGTCCGGCAGTCTGAAGCCGCAAACCTGAACCAAGAACGCACTTATATGTATATATATATGTGTGTGCGTGTGTCTGTGTAAGGAAGAGATTACGTGTGGAAGAACATGGAGATGGATGGGTGCATGTAATGAATATATATGTGTATATATTCACCTTGGGACTGTTGTTTGGAGAAGAAGCAGTGTCCTCCAGAGCCTCGTCGACGGGGGACTTTCCCTTGTTCTTCCTCTTCCTCAACCTCAGTGCTCTCCCAGGATCGCCAGCTCGGCCCCGGACACTGTTCCCGCCGCTGGATTCCGTGGCAGCATCGGAGACCATGGAAGAGCCGCGATGCTGGTCAGCGTCATAGGAGCTGTTTTCTCTATCACCGTGGATCAAGAAATCGACTATGTAAGGGGTCCAGCTACTCTCCGAGCGAGCTGAATCGATCGATGCTGCACTGCTCGAGGCCGAGAGATCTTCACGGCTCAAGGAACCCGAAGTCGTGACCATTTTTGTCTGTCCGATGGGCGAAGATTGCGGGAAGAAGGCTGGTGACGAGGGGAAGAGAGAAGGGGAGGTGCTGCTATGACTTCGGGAATCACGGTTGGCTTCTTCTTAGTCAGATATTCATTTATATAGAATAATTAACACACGAATTTAAATTATTAAGAAAGACCAAGGAATTTTTATTTTTAAAAAAATTAAAATAAAAAAAGTAAGGCAGCGGCATGGAAAGGCGATCGAACCCGGTGGAAATTAGTGGGAAGTTATTAGTGGACTCACTGCAGCAACAATATTGGCTCGTGGAAAATATTTTCCTAAGTAAATTTTTGATTTTTTAATTTTATTAATAATTAATTTTACCTATTATTTAAATTTGAATGAATTAAAGCACCTACCACTAGAAGGAGCTAGCGTTTAGCAGGCAGGCAATCATTGGGTTGGGCTCTTGACATTTGGATTTATTCAATGGATTAGGTTGGTTTGGCAAGAAGGTGATATTCATATTTAATAAATATATAAATAAATAAAATAAAATAATTAATATTTTAGAATCAACTTGATCATTATATGTTTCTTGTTGAGTGGGTCGATGAATGGATCCTAATGACGGTTGGATGGATATTTTGTCAGTAATTTTCTATGAAATCGGTGTCATATGGGGAGACTTTATGGAATAGTTGGATAATTACAATAAAAATTCTTATATACTTACTTTTGTTAGTGCCTAACGCATATATATTTGAAAGTAATTCCTTCATATGCATTATTTTATAATATATTCAAATAGTAATTGTAATAATGCACTGACATGCTTTATTATATAATATAATAACATAGCGATAAGTTGTTAACGTAGCAAATTCTGAGCGGCAGACATGGTGAACATTTTTTCGCCGTATCGTGTCACACGGTGTCCTTAAATATCATATCAGTAAATCGTTAAAATTATGATTTAAATATATTACAAATTTAAATATATACGATTGAACTAACTACTTAAAAATATATATAACTCATGTATAAGAAATAATAAATATATAAAAATTTTACTATAGTTGTACCAATTTTTTTCCCAAGAACGCGAGGGTTAATCATTATTTCATAATGTTAGTCAATAAATGGACAAGGGTAATGATGGGCTAACAAAATTAAACAAGAAAGCTCAGAAAATAAGGAAGAATGCATTTCATGATACTTAATAGAGTGAAATCAAACCCGAAAGCCATCCATTACGAGTTGAAATGCGACATTTGGACCAAATAACGAGGTGGTGAATTTTCCCTTTTGTCCACTGAATTTCCCAATTAAATTCACCATGATTAACTCTAGTACACCTCATCGAGTCCATGCACTCCGAGAGACAAAACCCCAATCGGTTTGCTACGACTCCAATAATGCCAGCCCGTTCAATGGAAACTAGTCAATAGTTGACACTTGGTTCTACATGGTAAACTATACCACCACGACTCAAGGTCAGCTTCGTTCTTTCATGTTAATCGGGAACTTTTCTTTTTGTAATAAACACCCGCGATCGAGCGAGCCACATACAGAAAAGGGATAAAAAGAAAATTGTCGTAAGAAGTCGTACCGATACAAACGAACATGCACACCTAGTTTGAGATCGACCTACTAAACTTGTTTGCCAGATGTGCAAAAAAACAAAAAAAGAAAAGACCATATGTATGCATACGTACATACAATACAATACAATTTCCTCCTATGATAATCAATAATTGATTCAATGTATAACCTTAGGGCTCAGAGCTACCATGGCGACGGAGTCAATGATGGCCAGACTCTTTTTAATCTTTTTTCCAACCCTTTTGGATCGGGCGGGCAGACAGACAGTATCGATTGTACTGTGGACGCACATGATTATCGAGACAGAATAATCTATGTAAGTATCATCAATCAAGCTGCTCTTTTTTTTTTTTCCTTTTTTGCTCAGAATAATCAATGAAGCTTCTGAATTTAATATTCGCGAGCGACGTCATCGAGAAAACCAGATTGAAATTACGCTTTGGAGACGTCAATGTTAACTTATTTACGAGATGGAGAGCTTCTAGTTTCAACCCATTTGGCCCTCTCTCCACCATTCACTAAATAAAAGGGGGAAAATATATATTTTTGCTGTGAATCGGATCAGGAAAAATAAATATTTTTTTCATAGAGCTGTATTAAAATGTAAGAAATTAAATGACGATTTCCACGAGGGCACACACCCATCTATATATATATAGATAATAAATTTTATTTTAAAATGAGATCACAATAAATAATTATTTATATTTTAATATCTAGAAAATTATGATGACAGGCTCGGCTCATTAATTATATTTAAGTCGAATTTATTTGTTAATGAAGTAATTTATTGATATAATTTTTTATCGATAAGATTTAAGGTTGGAGTGGGAAAAAGGACACTAGGCCAAGTCGACCCACGTGAGCTGTATGATGATGTCCATGCCGTTTGATGCAATAGCTATGCATTATTATCATAAAGAAGGTCAGAAGGTTACGTCATCTTCCATGAATTATTTTTGAATAATTTGATGATTTCTTGGTTTACTCTAAGGCCCGACTCGAATAGGGATGATAGGGGTCGACGTCATCAGTGACTAATACTATATATTATTATGAATTTATTCTTGGTGATATCTTACCCCCTTCTTAAGAATTCTCATTTGGATTGTGAAATATTAAATACCTCCTATTTTGGGTAAATAGAAAAATATTCTTTTTTAATAAAATATTATAAAAAATTGAATAAGTGGGCAGAAAAGGTATTTTAAAAAAGGTAAAGAATTTTTCTGACCTATTCCTCTTGTAGATTAAGATAATTAGAATAAGATCTAACGTATGTAAATATTCAATATAAACGGATGGATATAATTTGATATTTTTTTATATATAATAAAATAAAATTTACATTATAAAAACTTTATCTTTATTATAAAATGAAATGCGCGATTGCTTTTTTCTGGTAAAATTTGAGAAAAATATTATTTTTTTACATAAAAATCATTAAGATTTGATTCAACTCTTATCCCTTATAATCTTTACGCCAATTCGGTTGAATTTTTCTTCTACTCTAGAACTCATGAATAAGAACCAACCAGAAACATCGATCTCAAAATTTTATATATTTACAACTTAATCAGCAATGGTATAAAAGTTAATCCCTCATTAATTAGCAGCAAAGTAAACTTTAAAAAAAATAAAAAAGGTCTTGGTCATTGTTAATCCACGTCATAGTCTACGCACAATATTTAATATATCTAGCTAAAGTGAGATTTTTTTTCTTGGTAGATTCCGTCCACCGCATAATTGGATAAGTAAACTAAAATCTTATAAACTATTTTTTTATATTGAGATTGTTATGATTCAATAATTTGTTGATATCATAAAAAAAAATCTAATTTCCTTGTACACACCATTCATCAATTGGGCAGCTTATATATATATATATCTATACATATAAAATTATACATTTTTGGTGATTGGATGGATCATCATTAAACCTGATCTGGATTCCAAATCGTCTCCACTTGTCGGCGTGGTGTGATGAGGAAGACTCAACGCCTTCTGAAACTTAATTTTCACACAGACTTTTCCAGTTGACCCGTGACAAAAGGGTAAAGAGAAAAACACTAGCAAGCCTGTTTATTTGATTTTCAGTGTCGTTTTCTCAGTGGAATCAGAGGGTGCTTCTCGATCAACTGACCGAATAAGGAGGGCCTTGGTGGCAGCAGTAGTAGTTCTGTGGATCGATTGCAGGGAATTCCGAGTGGGCATGCAGACGGGCTCCAGACTCTGGATAACTTCAGTGCTGTAACAGGCTTTTCCCTCGAATGCAGGCGAGGTCTTCGAAATAGAAGGGGTGATTCTGGAGAGAATCGGAGACGAACGGATTTGGTGGTGAACCCAGCGAGACTGGGCTGTTCCCCGGAGCGAACGGGAAGCAAGCTTCCAGTAGGCAAGATCTGCTCACCTAAGCTAAATGGGTACTACTCCATGATCGCTGTACAGTATACCACACAGCACAGGACATCGCTCTGCGTCTAGAATGCGGCTCGAGCCCAATGTGTTGGGCTGGCAGTCGAGGCCCAACTCATGGCCAGGACTAGGAGGGGTCAGCGGTGCCGCCCCCCCGCAACCGCGATGTCGTTTCAGACGTACAGACGGAGTCACAGTCTTGTAATATTTTCGCAATTTGCATGCGCGCATTATTATCTAATCATTTTTCATAATAGGCCTCCGTATTGTCAATCCTAGACAATTAAATACTCATAATAAAACTGGAATTTCGCCTCTTTTTTTAATCTATTTTTAATCCTGGCGAGCGTTGAAAACTGAAGTGTACCTGATCTCGCTAGATGGACAAGAAGATCAACGTGCTCGACTGGAATGCGATCTACGACCCATTGGGTGATGTATCCATTCACCAGTGCGAAGCTCTTGGGGGAGTGCCAAGAAAAGTGGCATTATTCAATTGGGCGGCCGCAGCATGGAGAGGAAAGCGCGGGCACAGCAAAGAGAGCCCCGCCCGCCTCAAAATCGAAACAATAATTCTCTATTTTTGCTTAACTAAATTACAGTTCTCTAGGATCGTTACTATAGACCGCTTTTCTGATACGAAAAGTTGGTAGCTCTCTCTCTCTCTCTCCATGAAAGCGAAGGGGGCAACTCACATGACACTTTGGTAAGCTGCTGGACTGAGATTTCAGAGCAAATTCACCTTCAAAAAAGAAGAATCCTCCTTTTGGAATTCCCAATCCGTCCTCCCCTTCTCTTTCCCTTGTGCATTTGTGATTTATTTAATTCCGTCAACCCGCACCATCGTTACCAGACACCAACCTCGAGAGTTTCTCAATAGCCTGTCAAGCATTGGGCTTTGAGGGATCGTTCATTAGTCTCTCTGGGGGGTGGACTAAAATCGATATTCCTTTTGATTTCTTCCTTGAAAATCGTTTCTTTCTGCAGTTGTATGGTTTTATGCTTATGAAGTAACTCCCCATCAGCTCTTTCCAGGTCTGAGTCTGTGTTGGGTGATCTCACTAATACATAGAGCCACTCGTCAGCCTGTCAACAAGTTTTTTCTTTTCATTTCTTGGTCCCCATAAACCCCCCCACAAAACCCTTTCTTGATCTCTGCTCGAGAATCAGTTGTACCCTCCTGCAGAAGGCAATGTTTTGTTCTTTGAGATCACAGTCTGTGAGGCCTCTTCACGGTTCTGAATTTGTTTCTGGGAGTAGATCCTTAATCCCCACCAGAAGACCCTCCTTCTTGCCTCCGTTGCCGTCGAGAAAGATCTACAGACAGCCCATACTCTCACTGACAAGGCCTTTACATGTCTCCTCAATCGAAACGTTTGGATCATCTAGAACTAGTGCCCAGAAGGAGGACGATTTGACCAAATGTTGTGCCTACGAGGCTGATCGCTCTGCGGCGGCAGCAGGATCAGATGTCTCGAAGAGGGTGAAGATTGGGATATACTTCGCCACCTGGTGGGCTCTGAATGTGGTGTTCAATATTTACAACAAGAAGGTGTTGAATGCATATCCCTACCCTTGGTTGACCTCGACCCTGTCGTTGGCAGTTGGGTCTCTCATTATGTTGATCTCTTGGTCTCTAAAAATTGCTGAGACCCCGAAGACTGACTTCGAGTTCTGGAAGACCCTCTTTCCGGTACATATTTTTATTGATTCTTCCGTTTGTTCGATGATCAAGAGGACCAAAAAACACGACTTTGAGTTTGAGCTCTTGATTTTTCATGCTCTTTCTGTTAAATGCCATAAAAAGAAGTTGTTATACTAATGAACAACCTGAATTTTGAATTTGCATGATTGCTCCTTTATGCGGTCTTTCCCCCCTCTTTGTTGATCGGAAACTGGTAGAAACCGAGAGGCATTAGATGTTTTACTTGGTTGTTTTGTCTTATTCCATGACATGATTGTAGATCACTGGAGAGCTTGAAATGTGAATTTGCATGTCCTATGTCTTCTTTCTATAATGTATTTTCTTGATTTCTATCTGCTTGACATGAATTAGGATATTGGAGAGACGTTCAGATCTTAATTTGCTTGTTGTTCTAGTGCTCTTCTCATAAAAGGAAATCAGTGATGTAGGAAGAACTAAATGTTTGAATTTACATATTTTTATGTTGATGTGAAAAGTCAGGTCTATTAGCAAAGCTTTGAATCTATTGTCTTCTTGGCTGCAAAAATGAAGTTGTTATTCTGATTGAAGAACCAATCAGGATGTATGTTCATGATGTTTGAAATTTTAATGCTTTTGTTGCTTTTGGGCACAGAGATTTACTAAATTATGCAGCCCATGGACAACAGTCCTTCTAGTTCTCAGTTTCTAAAGCAATAGTTAAAGCTGAGTTTGAATTCTTTGATTTTTTCTGACTGCGTGTGTGTTTCATCAGAAATTTTAAAGTTCATGGTCAACTTGTCTATTTTGCTATGGTTTTGGATCTATTTCTTAGTTTTCGTATGAATCTTGTTTCAGGTTGCCATTGCACATACTATTGGACATGTAGCAGCAACTGTGAGCATGTCCAAGGTTGCAGTTTCATTCACACACATCATCAAGAGTGGTGAGCCTGCTTTCAGCGTCTTGGTCTCAAGGTTCCTCTTGGGCGAGACTTTCCCAGCTTCTGTGTACTTGTCCCTTGTACCTATTATCGGTGGCTGTGCCCTCGCTGCTGTGACTGAGCTCAACTTTAACATGACTGGTACATTCAACTCTTTGGACTCTATAGGCTTTGTTCAAATTGTTATCCAAATATTATTTTTATATCTAAGCTTGTGACCTCTTGTAAAGCCCTTGAGTGAACGGTTTCAAATATTGAGTGTAGTCTTTCAATGGTCATTTGATTACATTGAACGCCTGGAGACAAACTGTTCTCAAACAATGTTTACTCTCTTGGAGTTAATCCTCTAACTTGGTGTTAGGTGGGACATTTTTGTATTTTCTGGTTGGACTTTACTGCAGGACAATCAATTTGATCGTTGGGTCAGTGGCTGCGTCAGTGTCTTTGTTACCTCAGTCAATGAAAAATGAATTTCTACTTGCTCTTCCCTTTTGAGGGGTATTTTTCCTAGATTATTTTGAGATTATGATTTTTTTTTGTTCTCTTCACAGGTTTCATGGGGGCTATGATATCAAACCTTGCTTTTGTGTTCCGTAACATATTCTCTAAGAAGGGTATGAAGGGAAACTCAGTCAGTGGAATGAACTACTACGCCTGCCTCTCTATGTTGTCTCTATTAATTCTCACTCCATTTGCAATTGCTGTTGAGGGACCACAAATGTGGGCCGCTGGGTTTCAGAAGGCCTTGTCTGAAATTGGACCCCAGATTGTTTGGTAACCACGAGAGAGCTGGCAACTTCTTTTTCTCTACTTTTTGGCTTGCTATGAATTTTCTCTATTAGCCCTTGGTTGTCTTACCAAATAAGCTGAGTAGTTTGATTATAGTTAATCTTAATGAGGACAGCTTTGATACATGATCACAGATGGTTGGTTTTACTTTGAAACAAGCACCTGTAAGACTAATTTGACCAAGAACTAGTAATTGAAGGCAGATTGGTAAATTTTATATTTCCATACATTCCCCAATTCTGAGGATGTATGCAAAGCTTAGCCGGCAAACTTAGATGGCATGGGGGTAGTCTCTAGGATAGATAATAGTTTAGCTAAAATCATGTAAATCACAATTTCTGAATGTCCTGACCTGTATCTATTTGTCATACAGTAGGAATCATTAGTTGTGGTTGAAAATTTTAATAGAATCTTTTGTGAAAATTTTAATAGAATCTTTTGAGTCCCCAACTGGCTCTGAACCATCAACACTGAGGTGTCTCAATGGTGGTTCTTTCTTTAATTTTTTAGTAGTGTTTATCTGGTAGGCTTTACCATTAAAATATATATTGTCGTGTGGTTCTACTATTCTTTCATCTCAGTGTTATTGTTACACTCTCATTCATAAAAGAACCAACACTTTTTGTTCTCATGGGATACTGAATTTGAAGATTGTTCTTTGCATTTTCTCAACTTTTCCATGTACCTACAAAATATTTTATGGTATCTACCCATGTCAACCTTAGGTGGATGGCAGCCCAGAGTGTGTTCTACCACCTTTACAACCAAGTCTCCTACATGTCGTTGGATGAGATCTCTCCGTTGACCTTCAGCATTGGGAACACGATGAAGCGGATATCAGTCATTGTCTCTTCAATCATAATTTTCCACACCCCTGTCCAGCCCGTCAATGCACTTGGAGCTGCCATTGCTATCCTTGGCACCTTCTTGTACTCTCAGGTAATTTCTACATACCTAGAAGCTTGCCCATTGTTGAACTGAAAGCAACATGTTTTAAATAACTGCCTTACCCACTGGTGGTTCCAAGAGTAGTCTGGTAAGGATGCGGACGAGTAATATTTGTTTGAATGCTTGTTCTGCCCTATGCATAATGCATATTTTAGTTTGGGTATTTCTTCATGATCTCATGAACACATCTCATTTTACTGAAGCTAGCATTGTTCATGTTTTACCCATTTTAATTTGCCAATTAACTGTATATTCTGTCGACAATTCCATTTGCAGTTCTCCATCAAATCCTTCAGTCAATAATCACGAGATCATGTCTATTGGATCCAGACTTAGTGCTGAAATCATCGTTTGTTTTCTTTAATTGGTCAGTAGTTGTTTTCCTGTACCTACCAACTGTATTGACCTGCAGTTGGGTTCATCTGATGATCCCATGTGGGTTTTAGTTGGTGAGGTTCAGGCAAGTTGGTGTTAGTAATTTGCCTTAGCCCACCGAATTTTTAGTTGCAAGTCTTATTTGTCAATCCCAGCATATTCCTAGGTAGATGATGAGAAATTAAAAATGATACTCTCTCGGAATATTCCTCGCCTTATTCCCCCATGTTATGATGCCCTCTTGACTTTTATCTCAAATGCACATCTTGTTTTTCGATTTTATTAATGGAAGAATTCCCAAACTTTTTTCTGCGTGCAGGCAAAGCAGTGAGAGGGACCTGCATTCGAAGAGTTTCAGCCATGGAAGGAGGAGACTTTCGGGGGAGTGCAAACCTGGTTTCTGGTTTCTGGTTTCTTGTGTAGTTGAGTGGTGGAGATAATAAGTCTTCCAAGAGAGAACAAGTTTTACAATTCAGCTTCTTGTTTTCCCTCTCTCCAGTATTTCATCTGTAGTAGGGAAGTGTTGGTAGAGAGGGACGTTTCTAGTAATACAGGGGAAGCGACAGGGAGATAGATGATGATGTCTGTCTCATGACGAGGAGGAAACCTTTTGGACTACTACTATATTATAATGTGATCTTATCTTTCTGATACAGAGGAGTCTTGTGCAACCTTCTGTTTTTAACCTTTCAGATTGGGTTTTTTCCTTCCTCTGATTAGATTCCTACACATATATTCTACAGTTGTGGACAACGAAGTTGGCAGAGACAAGTGGGTGGCACAAGATGACCGTCTCATGGAGGGGTCGGAAGGTCACCTACCCCTTCGCCCATTGAAAGCATAACTGTACCTAATACAGATAGAAGCTGGCTTGAACGGAAGGAACCGATGATCATCAAACTCAGTCTGAGCGTGACTTGTTCAGATGAAACGACCTGTTCTGTTGGAATCCTTGTTGGATCATTATGGCTACTGCAGCTCAAACATTTGATGGTACCCCGAAGAACATGGATGTTGAGCTTCGGTTTCTCAATTTGTTGCAACTTCAAGCACCTACCACAATGGACACGTTCTCATCCACTAATATCGGATGAGTAGTTGCAGCCTGCCACAATAGTGGAAAGCGTTTTAGGAAGATGTTGCCCGTAAAACACTTTGATAAGACTAAGTTGATTTTCCTAGTTGACCGAAAATGAATCCTGTAGACTTCAAGAATTCTGCGGAACAAAGAGACCAAACACCTGAAAGCGAGAAACAGGACTCCCATCTTCCACAAACGCAGCCTATATACAGGTCACTATTCCCAGCTAACACACCAGTAATCTCATTTTAGTAGACTCACAAAATTGCCCTCAGGAGGCTGCTTCCATCCCCAGCTTCATCGATCCTCGGAAGTCTAAATGTGCTTCAGTGTTGTTGTCATAAATATTCAAGACTGAACATGGTCAATCCAATAAGCGACACAAACTCGGGAGCCCCAGCAACCAACTGGAAAGAAGGAAAATCTGTGGGAATATATCATCGAGTTGCAGGAGTACATAGCTGGAATCATATTGCCTGAACTTGACTGTATTTCCATTCGTGGGGTCAGGTATCCACTGTCTCATCACTTGGCAGCATACCAGTTCTGTGCACAGTTGGCATCAACCGATAACTCGACTCTAAGGATGTTCTCGCCATCGAAGAAGGGTTTGGACATGCAGTTGACAACTATGGCCTTGGCCTCCTCAGCAGACTCACTTGGCCCTTCCAGGATCACCTCATCATGGACCTGCTCTCAAAAGATCAACCAAGTCTTAAATGCCAAGGGATATCCAAAAAATACTTCCTCCTAAGTCCAAATAATGGTTCCATTCAGCTACTAACCTGCAAGAGAAGCTTCCAACCCAGCTCTCTCAATCGTTCATTCTTGAAAATTTGCAACATTGCACACATAGCAACGTCAGCAGCGCTACCCTGTTCCATCAATTCATCTGATATTGAGATTCATGCTTTCGGTAAATAGAAAGTGGACTGCCATGAGATAAGCTAAGGTACAAGGGGAAGGAAGGGCTGAACCTGGACAGGGGTGTTAATGGCAGCTCGCTCAATGTGTCCTTTCTGAGCATAGGAAGCACGGGAAAAAGATGGAAACCTCCGAGCCCGTCCCAGCAAAGTGTAGACTTGACCATGTTCCCTGGCTTCCTGCTTCCGCTTCTCCTGCCAAATAAGCACTTCTTGCCTCTCCTTGTACCACAGATCAACTGTCTTCCTTGCTTCCTCCAAAGAAACCTTTGTTGTGGAAAAAAGCATAAAGTACCACTCAAAAAAATATTTTCCCTCAATGGCCGTGTTAAACTAGTCAAATGTTGGCAACTGTACAATACCTTCCAATCTCGGGCCAGCCCCACAGGAGTTTTCCCATATGCAATCGAGAAGTTAAGCATCTTTGCTTTCCTCCTCTCAGAGGCAAAAGCATCCTGCAACACAATCTCACATAAGCTATCACTCGATTATTCAGCAGATAACAACAGCTACCCACACACGGCCATTGCACACTGATTGGGGACCACTAACTAATGAAAAAACAGGGAATTAATTACTATGTTGGAGATAAAAAGGGATATCAAGCCATACCTTTAAAAGTGGAACAGGTGGTTTATCCTCACCAGGTTGACCATGCCACTCGAGAAGAACTTCCTCCTTTTCGACAGCCTCACGTATATGATCATACATGTTTAGAGCAGTTCTTGAATGGAAATCTCCACCCGCTTCAAACGCTTCCAACATACTCTTACAATTTGCAAGGTGAGCAAGAATCCTAAGTTCAAGCTGTGGTGCCAACAATAACTTTATTTACTCCAGGCACATGATAAAGCTCTAGAAAAAGGTAAATTATCTTAGAAAAGAATTACCTGTCCATAGTCAGCAACAATGAGGGAGTTCCCTGGTGCAGCAACAAATGCCTGCCGAATCTTATACCGGTCCTTCTCCAAGGCAGGTTGATTCTGGTTAAGATTTAAAATGGAAAGAACAGGTTAAGATATTACACGTTGGAGAAGATTTTGGAGAAGAAACCGAGTCTTAGCAAGTAGAAAAAACCTGCAGATTGGGCCTCCTTGCTGATAAGCGTCCAGTCTCAGTGTTGATATTCAGTGAACAGTGTATACGACCATCTTTGCCCGAGATGTTACTTCCCTTAAAAATATTACAAGATACAAATCAGAAAAAAGCAGCTCATGAGCCAAAGCCCAAGCCCAAGCTCATTGCATGATTGCGCATAAAATATGAGAGCAGAAAAGTGTGAATCATATTACTGATTCTAGTTACAACAGATACATCCCCACTTTCTCATTTGGTCATCCAGCAAGAAAGGGAAAACAATATTTTTTATCAGATAGCACTGATGTTTTGGTAAAAGTGAAACAAAAATGAAACCATTACGTAGCAAATTGGCATACTAAAAGTTTCATGGTGAAGAGATAACTTCAAGGAGACAGGGGAAAAGAGCAGCACAAGTACCTGCAACGGCAGAATGAAGTTGGATATTAGAGAATCGATAGAGCATACTTCACAGAGAGCAGCAATAGCATGACATGCTGCCTTCCCTGCCTCCTCATCGCCTGGGAATGCCCGATAAGCTGTTCCATATTGAGAAATATCCACATTTTTGCTTGCCATCTCCTCGGTCTTAGACTTAGAAATACTTTCCTCACTGCTCTGTCCCAGCTGCTCCAGTTCAGAAGCTTCATCTATGAAGTCGTACTCTGCAGAAACTTTCCCAGCAAGAATTTTCAGAGCATCACCACTCACTGAGGGCCAACCAGTGGCTGTGTAAATCTCTGTTGGAAATTTGGCACCAATAGTGCGCAGTGTGATGTTCCGATATTTCAAAGCTGCTTTTTTTCCTTCTTCAATGAACCCATCAATGTTTGGGACTCTGAATGTCTTCTCTTCTGGTAGGGCCTCATTGGGGTCCTTACTGGTGACAGAAAATATTGAATCAAAGAACTTCTAAGCAGAACCTCTTTCTTTCTTTCTTTCTTTTTTTTAAAGTAAATCTTCAAAGCAGAACTAGCACAACATATCAGTCACTTACTCAGGTATCAACTTCAACTAAAAGCAAATATGCACTATTCACCCAAAAAATATTCAAATATGTAGAACTTTATGCAATTGTTGCTGAAAGGAGAAATTTCAGCAGCCCAGGAAAAGGTAAATGTGAAAAAGTTGGTAGATGCATGATGACATAATCAGCAATATACAATACCACTAGGGTAATACAATTGTAATAAGGAAAAACTTCAGCTGGGTAGGAATAGAACTGAGAAGTGTAGAGCTATAAAATCCAAGGCTTTTACCTGTTCATAATGCCACCAAAAAGTAGCTGGCGCAATTGAGTGTCACTTCCCACATTCATGTACTTGGCATCGGGGCAATACTTGGAAGCCCAATTTCGAAACCTATTTACTGCAAATTCCTGCTCTGCTTTTGCTAGCTTTTCAATATCAGCAAGGTATGGACGATCAACTAACATCCCCTCCCTCTCCATTTTAACAAGAATCTCACCAAAAGGTTGCCAATATTCCCTGTAGAAGTCGAGCATTGATTTTCCAGGCCACGGTTTTCCATCAAACCTCCATGCCATTGCAATCAATTTGTTCCTCAAACTCTCGTAAAGTTTTAGAGTGCTTATCGCATCCAAGGACGAGTAAGAGATCCAAAGTTCTCGCTCTTCCCTCTGTAGTTCTTCAACAGGAGCAAGGGTGATGATTTTGCCTTCAGTCCCATCTTTCTTCACCTTTTTCTTTCCAAAGATTGTCTTCATCGACACTTTACCTATCAACTCCTTCTCAGGGCCTAGTGATGCACTTCTCATGACCTCATGGTCAGCTGTGAGGGCTTCAAGCGAGTATCCACCATCTGTTCGTCTTGAGGAATTCCACAGCCGGGCCATGTGCATTGTATCAGCATGGAACCCAGAAAGCTGAATGCCATAGTTCTCAATAATGTGATTATCGAAGCTATAATTATGCCAAACCTACAAAATAGCCAAAAAGAAGAGCTCTTAAAAATTCAAAAATTGTACCAGCAAAGTATGTAAGCTTTTATAGACAATAATATATTAATTATTATATCATCTAAAACAAGTAGCTCCCGCACACTTGATATTCAGCAGTATTACTGTCGGAGTGGGCGGTAAATGATCATGCAGCTTTAAAACAAGTAGCAAGTTACTGAAACAAAATCTCCTGCAATCCATATTTTTAATTGTAATTACAATATAAAGAAACATCAAGAATATAACGACAGCCAGGAATCTTGTGTATAATATCATTATAACCACCTTTTTTATGTTAGGGTCTTCAAAAAATGGAACGAACTCGAGTAGGAGATCTTTTCCACCGCCATCAAGAACATCTACCCATATACAGGACTTTCCATGGCCATAATCAGCGTTAGGTCCAGAGTATACACTGAAGCAAATAACTTCCCCATGGTCAACTGGAGTTTCTTGTTTCACATCAATCTTAGCCACCTGCATGAGATATCTGTTATCAAATAAAGCATAAATAATAATGTCATAAAGCTTTAATGCATAATTCATGTTTAATACAACACAAGGTTCCATACAAAGTATATCAAATGGAAGAGAAAAAACAAACTTGTCAGAATCAACAGAACAGAAGACACAGCATAACCACACGCACCTCTGTATCACATGCATGTATTAGATGTTTATATTGATGAGTGAGCTTATGAACAAGTCCTCTTGCCATTGAGATGTTATCAACAACTATAACTTCATCATATATACCCATAAGCTTCTTTCTTAGACTGGTGTTAGAGGCCTTATACTTGGGTATATCAACTTCAAAGCCATCAGCTGCTTCATCTTCAACCAATTTAGAACCCAATACACTACTTTCAACCAATTTTTCCATCGAAGGACCAACAACATTACACTCAAAAGGTTTCTCAGGAGTTTCTCCATAAGGTATTTGAGCATGTCGGACTGGTTGACTGCATGTTATATCCGTTGACCCCAGGGTCTGAGCATTTTGCACTCTACGGTGCACCTGTTTCCTCAAGGAACTGTTTTTGGTACCAGCAGAACTAATGGAAGAAAATTTGCTGATGCTGACATCAGAACCACTTTGGGCTAGCTTAGTTTTTTCAGCAGCCCTAGTACCTTGTCGGCTCTTTATCTGCATTTGATCCACATCAATTATGGGAACAGTAACATCAATCGCTTCACTCGACTCAAAATCCACGATCTTCTGAACATCAAGTTCAACCTCTGATGGCAAAGTAAATTCATCAGGTTGATCAAACGTCCTCAGCATTTCAACATGATTTTGTTGAGTATGGGGTCGCTCAATCCCATTGGGCTTAAAGTCACTTGAGTCCCCAGTACCTGCTGTTACTAGTTTTCTCAGGTCCATATGTGAGTTCTCCTGCTGCATCCCAACCTTGGAACTTTTGGGAATCACCTCTTTCAATTTCCTGATGCGTTCAGTTTCCATGTTCCACTGCATGATGCTTTCATGATAACTTGTTCTCTCATCTAGTGACGAAGATACCGAGCAAGCAACCATTTTAATAACTGGAGTTCTTGAACTGAAATTAACCTGAGGAATAAAGCCGGGATTCCTCAGCTTTCCGCAAGTACTATGGTCAGTAGCTCTACACACGCATTCCTTGTTAACAAATGTTTCACCAGATGTTGGGCTAAAAAGATGACTTTTATACTGAGGAAAGGCGTGATCCGTATTCTCCTTTCTGCTTGCTTGGCCCCTGCCAATTTTTTCAAGTGCAACAATGAACAACTGATAAGTGAAACAACAGACTCCCAGGACATGGCATGACAAGCAACGAGGCCAAATTACTGAAATCAGCGGACTAACACGTGCAGTTTTCAAGCAAATGACCCGTTAAGAAGTCCCGGACAGAAGAACGAATCGCCTATAGCGAACGTTGGATCGCCTAAACAATAAAATGAACAGAGCGAAAAGCCCAAGGCCCAAGGACCACCGAACACGAGAAACAGAAAAGGATAAGACCATCCACAGAAGAAATTATAGAGGTCTCACAATGAAAAACACGAAGAATGCAGAACACTGAAGGAAACGGGGAACGCTAAGCAATCAAGAACACTGGAATTTTCACCTGTGGAGGGCAAAAGATGTAGCACCCCCAGAAGAAATTATAGAAGTCTCACAATGAAAAACACAAAGAATGCAGAAAACCGAAGGGAAACCGGGAACGCCGAACAATAAAAAAACACTGGAATTTTCACCTGTGGAGGCCTTTAGTGGAAACCCTGAAGGAGCGAGAAGAGGAAGAACCGACAACAAAGGGGCGACAAGGGCGAGACCGGGGTAAGACGAAGAAGGAAGAGGGGCCATACTGTCCCAAGAGAGTGCCCTGGGCAGCGGTGGTGGAGACCCCCATAGCCATGACTCTGCCCAGCTTCCCTGGAGCGAAAAAAGGAGCCGTCTTCGTCTTGTTGGGTCCTTGAGAGGGTAATCCCCTAAATAATCGGTATCCGCCCCTTGGGTGGGCTCTAATGGGACGGAGCTGAATCCTCTGGCTGAGGGGGCAAGCGGGTCTGCGACTGGGGCAGGACCGACAAGGCCATGGCAGCTGAGAGGCAGGACAGGAGGAGAGAGAACTAAACCCTTGCTGGGGTTCTGGGAAAAGAATGTAATGAAAGGAAAAACAGAGGTCCCAACTGGCAAATGGGCGCCAATTTTTTGTACATTTTTTTTCCGGCCAAATATTTTTACTTAATAATACATAAGGAAATAATGTATAAATTTTAGCATATAACACCTATATCTAGAATTTCAATAAATAAAGAAATTAAAGATTTCCTCATTACAGAATGGATTATATATATTTTATTATGTTTTTATGGTAAGTATTTATAATTATATTTCTTAGTTACTAAAAAGGGTTTTAATTTCCGTTCAAATCTCATTAGTCATTTAATAGATAAAATATTTTTATACAAATTTACATTACGTTAGCATATCTTTATTTTCAATTTTTTATTTGACAGTTACTTTTTTTAAGGGTCCATTGACATTTTTCTTAAGTTTTTATCTAATATTTTTTTAGTTTTTAATAATTAAACATTCTATAAATTTTATTGACTTATAATTATGGAAAAATAAGTGAATGAGAACTTTAAATGGGCCCGGGGGTTTTACTGTAGGCTTTTAATGGCCCGTCCATGGGCTTCTTTAAAAAGCTTGAGAATTTAAAAAATTGAAAAAAAAAAAAGAGAGAGCGGAGAGAGAAGCTTTTGCCTCTGCTACTATCAGAGCCAGGTTTCGATCCTGGGACCTGTGGGTTATGGGCCCACCACGCTTCCGCTGCGCCACTCTGATTTGTTGTTAGGTGTGGCAAATTTATTAAATAAATCTAATTTTACGTTTCCTAGCTCTGCTCACCCTGGCCTACCCAGCGCTTGCTGGGCTCTGCCATTCCCATGAGTCGAGCAGAGATGACGAGTATTTGTATCTGAATCGGACCCGATCTCCTGAATAACCAATGCATAAATGAACAATTGATGGAATTCGAGAATGGAGTGACCTTCATTGATACAATGTGACGGTGTCATCGCCCTCGAGCTTGCAGACCCATGGACAATAGTTCTTGATTTAGCATCCAGAGGTTGTTTATATTAATCATCGGAAGAATTTGGTTCGTGATGTGTGTTAATTTCAGGTCAGGTCCTGCTACGTAGAAGACTTGGAGCATAACAGGGTTCCAGCTCGTCATGGTCGATATAGCATATAATCGGCCAAATTTTCTCGTCTTGCTCCGGAAACATTACAGAACACAAATAATAAATAATCTTCTACTTTGAATTCAAGAGAAGTACGATAGATTTCGCATTTGTGCTAGGCTTCGATCCGAGCAGAGGCCTCGAGATCCTCTGTCCACTCGGAGCTGGGATCGTCCCAGGATCGCGGCCGCAGCCCAAACCTGAGGAACAGCGCCATCTCCAGCGCCTCGAACACCTTGTTCTCGTCCAGGAAGCTGTTCCAAGCTTCCGCTTCACGATGCAGTAGTTGTTATTGTACGGTGGTCGGTGGTGGGCGGCGTGTTTGACCCCGCGACACGAGGATCCCGGCGTCCTGCAATGCGACAACTAGCTGCGGGAGCCGGCTCTTGGTCCCGTGGGCCCAGGCGTGGAACTGTTGGCTGAAACATGATGCATCCCGAGAACAAGGCCACAAACCCCTAGCGCCGTCGGGTCGTCGCAGAGGAGGTGGGTGGGGAGGACCAAGACGGCCACAGCCCGGGCGAGGGCGTGGAGGTTGTTGGCGAACTCCCGGCGGGTTATCGTCCATGGCCACCTGTGGTGGCCCTGGAAAGGCCTCTATCTGCGGGCCCGAACACGGAGTCGAGGCATCCCATAGTTATCGATCCCCAGTGGTAGAACCCTGAGCCCAGGTCTGCGAGGACGTAACCTGCCCATCCAGCCAGGAGTGGGCCCGGACCCAGGTGTGGGACTCGGCTGTGAGTAAGTGCCCGACTTTGCCCAGGGAGAGCGAACTGCTGTGCACCCGTTGCGACGCATGCCGACCAGCGCGTGGGACAGGTGACTTGAGCAACAATGGGGTCTTTTTGGGCACAGCGCGGGACAGTGACAGTTGCCACATCGGGTGTGAAAGAGGTTTGTTGCCGGTCGGCTCGGGCTTCGATGACTGGCTTGCTCCGACGGTGGCTTGGCCTAAGCGGGGGCCCTTTGGTGGTTTGTGGTGGTGGCGGCAAGGCAAGCGAACTCGTCGCATCTGGGCGAACAACCTGCATGCCACGGCGACGGCGATTTCAGACATTTAACAGAGGAGAAACAGCCCTGTGCTGTGGTTAGGACAGACATCGAGGAGTTCCTTGGGAATGGACCAGAAAATTCGGATGAGCTAGATCAAATGGTGGGGGGCATGTAGCTTTGAAATGTATATTACAGCCAGAAAAAATGCAAAATTGAGACGAAACGTCGAAATGTGGCTGTGGGCAGTCTGGCTTTCTGGTTTTTAGGTTATGTGGAGAAGAAAATCTGGCAGGGGAACTGTACGTGGTGTGGACTGCGGGCAGTCGAATAGTACGACGAGTGGGGCCTCTCAATTCTCTAGCTAACTTAGCTAAAGCGTGGCGACTTCTGAAGGTTACTAAATTCGATGGGAAGGCATGCGTTCTGATAACGGTCGGTTGGGTAGTAATATGGGTCGGGTCGTTTCCGGGTAAGCCGGTCGGAATGAGTACGCCAGCAACATTTTACTCGATTTCATGCACTCCCTTCATTCCACTGTTGTTCGCAGGACTTTCTGCTCAGCGATTACGATGGTTCCTCTTCCCTCCGAGCTCACTCCCTCTTGTGCGCTTCCTGTCCTTTCTCTTCTCCACCTCAATCTGCTGACCGCTCGCAGGCCATTAAGCTGCCATTCCAGCCGGAGGCCTCCTTTCCACTTCTGCGAGGCAGCTCTCCTGGCCCATCCTCAACGCCCTCCGCAGCCCGTTGGATCTCAATCCCCACAATTCGTTGGCGGCTGCCTCTGCCTCCGTATGGCAGCTTTGCAGTGGAAAGGTGCGTGCTTTTATCGGAAACACCGCTTGGATGGAGTTCCACAACAAGAGCGGCAAGTGAATTCGGTGGAGGGGAACTCTCCACACAAGGTCTGATTCATACAATCCGAGTTTATTCATCTTTCCTTCTTTTCCCCTCATTCCTTGTCTTTGTTGTGCCATAGCCGATTTTTCCTTTGTGGGAAATTCTGAATAATTGGGTTAACTCGGAAGCGTTGGAGCAACTTGGTGATCCCGTAAGGATGAATCTTGGGTCAGGGCAATTTGATTTGAATTGCTCCGTTCTAGAAATTTTTGGGTATCTATACTAGTAGCAATCGTTTTTGGGCAATGGATTTTCATACTGCTCAATCAAGTGTTGATCTTCATTTTCAGCCAAAATCTTTGGGGTACCCCTTTTTATTGTCGATTGTGATTAGAGATGTGAATCACATCCTTCTGCAACTTTCTGTCTCTTCGAAATTGCAATGGTAGGGAAAGTGCTTTTCTGTCCATTCCCTATCTGCATTAACGTTGCTACTTGAATGACAGTAAAATTCTCCACTTTGTCCAGGAGTTGATTTTGATTTTGCTTGAAATGTATATTTAACTTTTTTGTTTAACCAAGTTCAGTTGAATGTTTTCATATCTGAGTTTTCATCAAGTGGTTTGCTCTCGTATTATAGGTGCATTCTCTGCGGTGATGATTCCGTAGATTGTCATGCTTGTTAAC